>OY288281.1:53679432-54279432 GCA_958450335.1 Hibiscus tridactylites
CAGGTAACCTTGTTAAGTGATCTTTGCTTTAGTTGCCTTAGCTTGGTTTTTGTTGGTTTTCCTTGTGTGGTAAGTCTAGTCTTGTTGCTAGTATGTTTGGGGTAATGGTAGTTGTGGTTTGGTAATATCTTGGTTGTGAAGAAGGCTCGGGTAAGTATCTTGTGGTTAATGGTTGTTGGTATGATGGAGTTAGATAAGTTAAAGGTGAGTTAGGAGGTTGTTCTTAGACAGATTTTGAGGATGTTATTGGAGGGTGTGAACTGGCATTCATGCACAGTTAAAATCATTGTTATATGCTATATTATATATGTTGGTCCATGCATACATGTGGCATGACACTAGAGGTTTTGCATACATGTACATCAGGCATTGATAGGGCATGTAGGTGATCATGCATACGATGTTCACGCTCGCTAATAACTAATCGAATCTGTTAGTGTTGTGGTTGGATTAGGTGGGATGATGGGTTTTTAGAGGTTGTTTGGTGCTGAGTGAGAGCTAGAAGTGTTGGAGTTTGGTAAACTAGTTGCTAGTGATAGTGAGGGTGGTATAGCCGGTTGGTAGAAGGATAGTGTTGATGCTCAGAGAGTGTGGTGGTTTTGTGGTGAAGGGTGTCGGTTGAGGTTAGTATTGGTTAAGTGGTTTGTTTAGCTAAAAGGAAGTGGTAGTTCCTTGGTGCTAAGTGATGTTGCGGTTTGAGGTTGTGTTCCCAAGTGCTGAGGTAGTTGAGCTTTTAAGTTGTTGTGAAAGGGTTGTGTTGGTTCTTAGCAACCTTTGAGGAGTTCAGAAGCTGTTATGTGTGTTTTGGTTAAGTAATGTTCTGGTAATGCAAGTGTTCTGGTTGAAGTTTGTAGTGAAAGGGCTATGAAAGATCGAAGGCTTTCGTTGGTGGTTTGGGTTCTTGTGAAAAGTGGTTGGCTGGTTGTGGTTAAGAAAGTTCCGTTTGAAGTCAGTTGGTGGTGTGTGGAACGGCTGACGGTTTCAAGTTGGGGTTGTGATGTAATTTTGGTATTTGGGTGAGTAGTCCTGGTGAGCTGTTATGGTAATGTTGTGACGAATGTGAAGGATTGTCAGTTTCGTTGAAGAGCTTGAGTAAACAGTTGATGTTTAAGGATTTTTGCTTGTTGGGAAAATCTTTGGAAGAGGTTTGGGAGTTGCAAGAGTTTTAGAAGCAGAGAGGTTGCCTAGTGGCTGAGTTGGATTGGTTGTTGTCTTTGTGTAGACAAGTCTTGGGAGTTGTGTGTTATAGTGTTGTCTGCTGTAAGAGCTGAAGTTCTTCAGGTTGATGTTGGGATTGTGTACAGTCCGGTTATGTGGAAGGATAAGTTGTGGTTGCCTTGAGAGTTTGGATTTGTGAACAGTGTATGGTGGAGGTTTTGTGTGAAAAGTGATCAGTGGTGTTGGTTGAGGCATTTGTGTTGCTTTGTGTGTTGCTTTGAGAAGGTTGTGGTTCTCTTTTCGCCGGTTGAAATTTCGAGGACGAAATTTCCTAAGGGGGGGAGAGTTGTAACGCCCCGGTTTTGGGCTCGGAAGTTTTGGGCGTTGACCGGTTCGGTCAAAGTGCTGATCGAATATATAAGAGTGAATTTAGGAAAGCCTAGTTCGGGTTGCATTAAAAATATGGAAAAATGTTCTAAAATCATCTTTTAATATATATAAGTGAACTGTGAAATCAATTTTGGAAAATGAGGTTCGGAAGGTTGACATTTTGGCTAGTGACCAAAATGTAATTTTTGAAAGTTGCGGGACAGTTTTATAAAGGATTGAAACTTTGAATCTTTAAGGAGCTATTATTCCAAAAAGGATTTCTCCAGATTTTCTAAGATATTTTAAGGCTATATTCTGATTTTTAAAGATTAAGAAAGGGAGGGAAATCATTTTAACCAAATTCTTAACTAATTTTCCATTTTCTCTCAATTTTCCTTTTCTCTCATTTTCTCTCAACCCAAACAAAATTCTCCAGATTTCTTTCTCTGATTTTGACATCTAAATCTCTCATTTCAACTCTCATTTGATTCCTAATCATCTCATCAACAAAACCTCTCAATTTGCAAGTTGTTTCATCAAGCTTTTTGGCTCTAAAATGGAGAAATTCAAGTTTGGAGGTAAGAACGTCCTTCTCCTCTAAACTATCAGTTCTTTACTGAAATTCTTAAGTTCTCAATCCTTGATTTATGTTTTGTTAATGGCTTTTCAATTGAGATCTTGATTTTTGGCTAAAATGCAAGATTTGGTGATTTTGGTGAAATTTTCGTGTGATCTGTTTGGGCAGTGTTTTGAAGTGTCAAAATGATGTTAAATGAATGCTAAATTGATTAGAAGTTGAGGTTTAATCAATGCAATCCCGGATAGGTTGAATTTCCTAAGTTTGGCTTGAGTTTTTGGTTGTTTTTGGAGTGTTTTCGGTGATCTGTTATACCTGGAGGTATAAGGACGTGGTTGTGATCATTTTGTATGTTAATTGATGTATAAAAATGGTTAGAAGTGATGGATCTTGGCTGGGTTAAGTTTTGGAAGTGTTTGGAGGTGATTTTGGTTGTGTTTGGTAGCCAAATTGTTAGATTTGTGATGAGCAGCGAGTTGTGTTGTTGTTGCTGGTGTTTTAATGCATAAGGATGCATTAATGTTCTGTTTTTGTGTGCTTGAAACAGGGGAGTTTGATCCGTGAGCTTTGAAGGTGTTTGCGGAAGGTTCCGGAAGCTTGGAAGCTTGTTGGCTAGTCTTGTTTTGGTTATCGGTGAGTGAAGTTGGGATTTCAGCTTTTAAAACAAGGTTTGAAGGTATTTGGGAGCTTAGTTTAAGTCTAAACAACTTTGCTAAGCTCAAGAGTAAGTGATTGGATTTTCACTCTTGAATTGTGTTGTGAAATTGGCTTTTAAGCAAATGTGGTTGATGAATGATATGCATGTATTTTGCATGGTTTAATTCTGTTTTGTAAGCATGTTTTTAGCATGATTTAATGCTGGTTTTGAAAGCCATTTGAGAAGGATGCTCAAGGTAAGAGATCCTTGGTTTTGTATATGGTAATTGTGATTTTGATGCATAGTGTTGCATGTAGATCAATGGCTTTGTATGATGCTTTAAAACAGTGAATTGATGATGATAAATGTTACCTTTTGCATATTGGTTATGCATGTGAATCATTGGATTAATGAGGTAATGGTTTTGCATATTGGTTATGCATGTGAAACATTGGGCTAATGTTGTGATGGTTTTGCATCATGGTTATGCATGTGGATCATTGGTTAACATGGTAAGATGGTTATATTGGCAAGTGATGTAAGTGGTTCTTGGTTCGTTGATCGGATATAGTTAGCCGGCTATAGGATTGGGTGCACCGTGAATAAAGTCGCCTTGGAGGTAGAGTGGTCAAGAGTGGACCGGATAAGCTCCCTTCAAGTATCCTAACGAGATGAGGTCATAGTGGAGGTTGTTGCCCACTCGAGGACCTTGGTTATTTGAGGTCATAATGGAGGTGTTGCCCATTCGAGGACCTTGGTTGAGCAAAGGTTATATGGTGGTTAAAAGTCCATATGTGAGAACCTTGTGCTTGTTGAGATCACAATGGCAGTGTTTAAGTCCATGTGTGGATCTTGTGTGGGATGCCCCGGATCTCGTTAGTGATGTTCTACAACTACCAATCGGTTATGCAAAGGTTGTATGGTGGTTAAAAGTCCATACGGGGAAACCTTGTGCATGTTGAGGTTTATGGTGTTTAAAAGTCCATGCATGGGAACCTCGGTAAAAGCTAAGGTTGTATGGTGTTTAAAAGTCCATACATGGGAACCTTAGGATGTTGAGGTCAAATGGAGGTTGTTGCCCATTTGGGAGACCTTGGATTGGTAGGGTGTAGGGAGCGTAGGGACAACGCTCAGAATCCGCGTATCCGATCGGGTTGTTAAGTTGAAAAGTGAATGTGGTTGATCACTTGGAAGCCAATGTAATGTTCTTGATTATAAAGAAGCATGAGATGCTTGGTATGATGCATGGTTGCATGTGAAGCATGAGATGCTTGAAATGATGCATGGTTGCATGTGAAGCATGAGATGCTTGGATTGGTGCATGATTGCATGTGAAACATGAGATGCTTGAAAAGATGCATTGTTGCATGAAAAGTGTGTGATGCTAGTGAATGCATGTTTACTTGTTAAGTTAAACAAGTGTTGGTTATCATTTGATAAATGATGCATGTGAGCATGAAATATCTATATTGCATTGGAGTCTTGTAAGACTTGTTTTTAAAGGCATGTGAAGATGATGTTATGGTTTTATGTTGCCTTGGTTAAATGCATGTGATAGAATATTTGAGCTATGGTTTTAAAAGGTTTTCTTGCTTGATATGGCTTTCAAGTTTATGAAAGGTATGTTGTGAAATGGGAGTGTTTTCCATGGTTTTGTTTAAGCTTGGCATATGGTGTTTATGCATGATTTGAGCATGACGTTGAAAAGGGTTTTCAAACATGGCTTTGGTAAACAAATCGAGTTTGTTTTAAAAGTGTTTTAATGACCCGCTGCATTGATGGTGTTTTGGTTTTGAGCATTCCTCACTAAGCATTATGTGCTTACACTCCTTTTTGTCCATCAATGCAGATTCTTGAAGTTTGGGCATCAAGGAGCAAGGGATTCAAGGTGGACTCCAATGGAGATGTATGTCTCGGTGGATAGCTATAGTTAATAAGGGCAATGGGGTAGAATCTCTTGGGTTGTTGTGTATGTGATTGTTTATGTTTGATCAAGATTGTTTAAATGTTGTTGCTAATGTTGTTGGATCTTGAATTGGTTTAAATGAGATTGAATTGGAAGGTTTGTGCCTAAATGGTTGCTTGTGTAGGAAGCATGCCTATAGATTTGGGGCTTTTCTTATATGTTGTGTTTTTGTTGAATTGTTGATGCAAGTATGTCTCTTTTATGTTGAATTGCATGTTGGTAAAGTTTGGTGGCTTTTGGAGCACGTTTGAATGATCAATTGTGTGTTTGAGTGGGCAAAATGCAACATTCTGGGCTAGGTGTTTCGGAACAGGTAACACCGTTACGGAACGGGTGCCCTGCATGAACCCAGGCGTCCGAAACGGGTGCAACCATTCCGAAACGGAATGCATTCTGCCAGACCCCCGTTGCGGAACGCGTTGCGGAACGGCCCCGTGTTTCGGAACGGGCTGGGCCTATTTCGGAACGGGTGACCGTTGGGGGCTGACATGGGCGGTTAAATGTTTCAAAATGTTTGCATTTTGGTCCTGAAACTTGTTTGTGCAATTGTATGAGTTCGGGGTGTCCGTTTGAGCTGAAATTTGGCAGGGAAGCATGAAACATGATTAATTTTAAGTTGGTAACTTAAAATCTGGTTAAGTCCTTAAAGTTTGCAGAAATTACATTTTGGTCCCTAAAGTTGTAATTCGTTCAATTGGGTCCCTGTTTGATCTCTAATGGTTGTGATCTTTGAGCATGGTGTTTGTGTGATCACATCTAAGGTTAATGTGCATCTAGACAAGATTAAAAAGAAAAAAAAGGGTCGTTAATCAAGGTTGACTTTCGGGTTGACTTTGGTTTTCCCCGTGTAATCTTCGTAGTTCGGGTCAACCGTCTAGGCCGGGCTACGGGGGTTACAATTCTCTTAACGGCTATAAGGTGAGACTCTCTAGGGCTAGCTTGAAACCTAGCACACAAGCAAACACTAAACAAGATATTTGGTCTACTTGTGGTAAGGTAAAGCAAAGATCCAATCATAGAACGATAAAGCTTAGAGTCAACACACTTACCTCCTCCATCTTTGTCAAGCTTTGCAGATGAGCTTATAGGAGTGGCTTGAGGCTTTGCATTCTCCAAGCCAAACTTCTTGAGCATATCCTTTATGTATTTTGCTTGGTTGATGAAGGTGCCATCCTTCTTTTGCTTGATTTGGAGTCCCAAAAAGAATGAGAGCTCCCTCATCATGCTCATCTCAAATTCACCTTGCATTAACTTAGCAAACTCTTGACAATGACATTCATTAGTAGAACCAAAAATAATATCATCAACATAAATTTGAACTACTAAGATGTCATTTTTATACATTTTTATAAAAAGTGTAGTGTCCACCTTACCTTTTTCAAATCCTTTTTCAATCAAAAAATTTGAAAGTCTTTCATACCAAGCTCTAGGAGCTTGTTTTAAACCATAAAGAGCTTTGGTAAGTTTGAAAACATGATTTGGAAATTTTGAATCTTCAAAACCCGGTGGTTGTTCCACATACACTTCTTCATTTATAAAACCATTTAAAAATGCGCTTTTAACATCCATTTGAAAAAGCTTGAAATTATAATAACATGCATATGCAAGCAACATCCTAATGGCTTCCATTCTAGCTACGAGTGCATAGGTTTCATCAAAATCTATTCCCTCTTCTTGAGTGTAACCTTGTGCTACAAGTCTACCTTTATTTCTCACAATGTTATCACTCTCATCTAGCTTGTTCCTAAAGACCCATTTAGTTCCTATTGTAGATTGATTACTAGGCCTATCAACTAATGTCCAAACATTACTTCTCTCAAATTGATTTAACTCTTCTTGCATAGCCATAATCCAAAAGTCATCTTTCAATGCTTCTTTAATATTTTTAGGCTCTATGCATGAGATAAATGCAACATGGTTCATTAATCTAAGAGAAGAACGAGTGGTTACCCCCTTGGATGGATCACCCAAGATTTCACCATCTTTGACATAGTTCAACTCCCTTGGGTAGCTCACTTCCTTTTCCTCAATAGCCAAGTCCTTCAAGGCTTCAAGAGGTGGATCTTGTGAGTCCTCTTCTTTTGTTGGAATTTCATCCTCCTTTGAAGTTTGTCCTCCATCAAAGGCATTTATGATTCCTACATCATCATCATCACAAGAATCCTTCCTAGGAAGGAGGTTATCATCGAATACAACATGAATAGATTCTTCTACTACTAAAGTTCTTTTGTTAAATACTCGATAGGCTTTAGAGGTTAAAGAGTAACCTATAAAAATGGCTTCATCACTTTTTGCATCAAATTTACCTAAGTTGTCTTTTCCATTATTTAAAACAAAACACTTGCAACCAAAAGGGTGAAAATAGCTAATGTTAGGCTTTTTAGATTTTAAAATCTCATAAGGTGTTTTCTTTAAAATTGGCCTAATCATTACTCGGTTTACAATATAGCAAGCGGTGTTTGTGGCTTCCGCCCAAAAATATTTAGGTAAATTGTTTTCACAAAGCATAGTTCTAGCCATTTCTTGCAAAGTTCTATTTTTCCTCTCAACTACCCCATTTTGTTGAGGAGTTCGAGGAGCCGAAAAATTATGGCTAATACCATTTTCATTTAAAAAATCTTCAAACCCTAAATTTTGAAACTCGGTTCCATGATCACTTCTAATATGTGAAATTCTAAGTTCAAGATCATTTTGGGTTAATTTTGAAAATGTGATGAATTTTTCCAAAGCCTCATCTTTAGTACTTAAAAAGAGAACCCACGTAAATCTAGAAAAATCATCAACAAGCACAAAAGCATAAGACTTACCACCCAAGCTCATAGTCCTAATTGGCCCAAATAAATCCATGTGAATTAGTTGTAAGCATCTACTAGTAGAAACATCATTAATGGATTTAAAGGAAGACCTATGTTGTTTACCCTTTGAGCATGCATCACAAATTTTATCATTTGAGAATTTTATCTTGGGTAAACCTCTAACTAGATTTAGGGAGACTAGTTTTTCCAAAACACTTATGCTAGCATGTCCTAGTTTCCTATGCCACAACCATGCATCGTTTTCATTTTGTGTCACTAAGCATGCATGAGATGTATGAATGTCATCTAGATGCACCATGTATATGTTTCCTATGCGATGACCTATGAGCATAATATTATTAGATTTAATGTCCACAATTTGCATCCATTTTTATCAAATAAAACATTAAATCCTTTATCACACAATTGACTTATGCTCAATAAATTGTGTTTAAGACCTTCGACATATAATACATTTTCAATGAGAATAGTAGAGTGATTACCTATGGAGCCAATACCTTTAATGTGGCCTTTGGAGTTGTCACCAAATGTTACTACTCCTCCACTTTTTGGCTTTAGATCCATGAATCTACTCTTGTCTCCGGTCATGTGCCTCGAGCATCCACTATCAAGGTACCATGAGTTTTGACTTTGTGCTTTGGCCTTGTAGCAATGCCCCCTACAAACAAAGATATTAAACTTTGGTTTTTGGTACCCAAATCATTTTGGGTCCATGAGTGTTAGCTCCCAAAACCTTGGTTCCCTTAGGAATCCAAGATGACATAGCAATAATATTATTAGATTTTACAAGTTCCTTAGGAACCCATACACTTCTAATTCTTTTAGCTCTACTATGTCTAGGGTAGCTACCTTGTTTGTAGTAGTTAGTCTTTTTCTTAGGTTGGTGTGTTCTAGAGGATTCACCTACTTCATGCTTGACACTACCAACATTTTTAAAGACTTTTTGAGCTCATTTAGCTCACCCAACACCTTTTGGTGTTCACTATTACATTGAGACAAAAGATTATTAAGATCAACATTCTCATCTTGAAAGAATTTAAGTTCATCTTTTAATCCTAATATCTTTTTCTCAAATTTTGAATTAGCTTGAGTGAGTGAGTCATTTTTCTCATTTAGTTCCAAAATAATTTTCTTGTTTTTAATGACCGACTCTTTAAACTTCTCAACTAATTCATCATAAACCTCTTGTAACTCATCATATGCATCATTTAATTCATCATATGAAATATCTAAAGTAGATGAGTTAGAGGTTACCAAGGAGGAATCTTCCTCAAGTGCCATGAGGCAAAGGTTAGCCACTTCTTGTTCGTCATCCTCCGATGACTCCTCATCACTCCAAGTAGCAAGCTTGGCTTTGAGCCTCTTCTTCATCTCAAAGCCCTTCTTCTTGAGTTGAGGGCACTCCGAACGTATGTGGCCGGGTTGTTTGCACTCAAAGCAAATGATAGGATCCCTTCCTTCTTCTTTGTTCTTGCTTTTGAAGTCCATCTTCCTTTGGATTTTTCTTCCCCGGTTGGACCTCATGAAACGTGAGAATCGTTTGGCTATCATAGCCAATTCTTCAAGTTCATCCTCCTCACTAGATGAGCTCTCATCATGTTGTGAAGCTTTAGCCTTGAGAGATATTCCCATCTTCTTCTTCTTCTCAACCTCAAGCTTCTCTACCCTTTTCTCTTCTTTCTTCTTCTCATCTTCCCTTCCTTGCTTCATGATCTCATGAGTAAGGAGAGAACCCACAAGCTCATCAAGCTTCAAGGTTTTCAAATTCTTTGCTTCGATGATAGCGGTTCTCTTCCCATCCCAATACTCGGGAAGTGAATAGAGTAGCTTCTGGACAAGCTTGTCTTCCGGTATGACCTCTCCAAAGCCCTTTAGCCCATTGACAATCGTGGAGAAACGATCAAACATCTTTGACACCGTCTCACCGGGCTCCATCTTGAAATTTTCATAACTAAGATTGAGAATTCCAATCTTAGTTTCTTTAACATCGTTGGTGCCTTCATAAGTAGTCTCAAGAGTGTCCCACACTTCTTTGGCACTTTCGATGGATGAGACCTTTGAATAGATGTCTGGACCGAAAGAACAAAATAGCATGTGGAGAGCTTTATCATTGACTTGAATCTTTTTCCTCTCCTCTTCACTCATCTCCACTTTCTTCTTCAAAACCATCTTGCCTTCACCATCTTGCTTCAATGGAATATATGGCCCATCTTCAATGACATCCCACACTAGAGAGTCATTTGATTTGATGAAGAGATGCATTATATTCTTCCAAAAAGAATAGTTATCACCGTTGAAGAAAGGAGGCTTTGTAGTGGATTGTGACTCGTACATGCCGGAACTGGAGGTTGAAGTCATCTCTTGATATTTTGATGATCACACTCTTCCAAGGAACTCCTCTTGTGGTTGTTAATCCTCAAAGAGGTAGGCTCTGATACCAATTGTTGAGTGGATCGCAAGATCGATATAAACCAAGAGGGGGTGAATTGGAAATTTAAAGGTTTTGTGGTGGAAATTGCAAATTAAAAATAATAGACAAGGGATTTAGAGTGGTTCAAGTTCCAAATGAACTCTACGTCCACTACCTTAGCTTCACTAAGGATTTGCAACAATTCCACTAATTGCTCTTCCCCTTTTCTAGGCTAAGAAGGCAACCTTTTACAATTTCGGTTGAATTTTCTACCCAAAATTTAACCCAATCCTCACACAAATGAACAAAGAAATTTGTTGGCTAATAAGGTATCTCTCAATACAAATGATAGCCCAATTACAAGCACTCAACCCAATTGAACAAAATATGAATGAAGATTACAATTGTGATTTCTAGACAAATAGGAATTTTGGCACAATTGCTTGGATTTGATGAATAGGTGTTTTCTTGAAGATCAATAGTTGTTGCTGATGCTTTTGGATGTGTCTTTTATACCTCCTCATTGATTTCTAGCCGTTTGGGTGGTTGGGAACATAAATGGAGCCGTTGGAACCCTCTCTTACAACCATTAATGCACTTCTGCAGCTACCAATATCGGTACTCGGGAAGGTGTATCGGTACCTGTCTCAGAAAAGAAAGAGTCGTTGTGTGCAATAAATAAGGGGTATCGATACACACGTAAGCGTATCGGTACGGGGTATCGAAACGGCAAGGGCCGTATCGATACTATTTTCTGAACTTAGCTCACTGTCGATACCCGTATCGGTACGGGGGTTAGGCGTATCGATACAGGTCAACGACCTTTTAAAGTTTGGTTACCAACCAACTGACACCAACGGTCATATTTTTAAACCGACTTAATATTTAAAAATTATAAAGCCCGTATCGATACGAGGGTTTGCCGTATCGGTACGCTATTCAAACTCTTTGAATTTTAACACAGGGGCGTATCAATACGAGGGTTTATGGTATCGATACTGGTTCCGACAGTAACCAAGTTTGTCAAAATACTATCGATACGCTTGGTGGTGTATCGATACTCCTGGACGATTTTCAATGGTTTTGCCTTGGAACACTTAGAAAATATTTTGAGTTTGAGTTTTATAAATCAGTTTTAAAGTGTTGGTGTTTTAAAACTTATTAAGGGACTTATAAAAACAATTTTAAGTTTTACAAATTGATCCTTAAAGATCTAATTATATCAAAATCAAACATCGGTTTTACAAGATGTTTCCTGTCCTTTGGCACCTGTCACAACTCTTGTAGAAGATTTGCGCATCTTTATACAATGACGGCCAATAAAACCCTGATTGCAGCACCTTGGCAGCAGTTTTGTTGCCTCCTAAGTGACCTCCATACTGTGAAGCATGGCAGTGATGAAGTATGTCTTCTTGCTCTTCTTGTGGTACACACCTCCTTATAACCTGATCTGCACATATTTTGAAAAGAAGAGGTTCGTCCCAATAATAATGCTTAGCATCATTTTGAAACCTCTTCCTGGCTTGATAATTAAGATCACAAGGAATTATCTCGCTAACTAAGAAATTAACGAAATCAGCATACCAGGGGAGTTCAGAATACTTACCTGCTGCCATGGCTGTCGCGGCAGTGACTGCGGCAACAAAGAGCTGCTCTTCTGGGAAGGTCTCCAGTATGTTTGTCTCATCTGTTGGTAGACTCTTTCCCTTCTCCAACCTTGACAAGTGATCTGCCACCTGATTTTCTGTCCCTTTTTTGTCCTTGATTTCAAGGTCCAATTCTTGCAATAGCAGGATCCACCGTATCAATCGAGGCTTTGCATCCTTTTTCGCGAACAAATACTTCAGGGCAGAATGGTCTGTGTGCACTATTACCTTCGTTCCAAGTATGTAAGAACGAAACTTGTCAATGGAGAACACCACAGCTAATAACTCCTTTTCTGTGGGGGTGTAGTTCACTTGGGCATCATTCAGTTTCTTGCTGGCATAGTATATGACATGAAACAATTTGTCTCTCCGCTGCCCAAGTGCTACCCCGACAGCATAGTAACTAGCATCACACATGATCTCAAATGGCTGTGTCCAGTCTGGTGGCTGTACTATTGGGGCTGTTACCAGTTTTTCCTTCAGAACCTTGAATGCTTCAGTACATTCCTTATTAAAGTCAAAGGGTTGGTTTGCTCTAAAACATGACATAGGGGCTTGGTGATTTTTGAGAAATTTGCAATGAATCTCCGATAAAAACCAGCATGTCCCAAGAAACTTCTAATACCCTTGACTGTGGTCGGCGGCGGCAGCTTTTCAATCACTTCTATCTTGGCCCTGTCGACTTCTATCCCACGACAGCTAATCTTATGGCCAAGGACTATCCCTTCGTCTACCATAAAGTGGCATTTTTCCCAATTTAAGACCAGGTTTGCTTTTTCACATCTTTCAAGTACCTTTTGGAGATTGCCTAGGCAGCTCTTAAAATCGTCCCCAAAGACTGAAAAATCATCTATAAAAATTTCAAGGAAGTCCTCCACCATATCGGAGAATATGGCCATCATGCACCTTTGAAAGGTGGCGGGTGCATTGCATAATTCAAACGGCATCCTCCTAAAAGCATATGTTCCGTAGGGGCATGTGAAAGTCGTCTTTTCTTGATCTTCTGGTGCGATAGCTATCTGATTGTAACCTGAATAACCATCAAGAAAACAATAGTAAGGCTTACCCGCTAGTCTATCAAGCATTTGATCAATAAAGGGTAAAGGGAAGTGGTCCTTTCGGGTAGCTTTATTAAGCTTCCGATAGTCCATACAAACCCTCCAACCGGTCACAGTCCTGGTTGGGATTAACTCATTGTTCTCATTGGTCACCACGGTCATTCCTCCTTTCTTGGGAACGCATTGCACCGGGCTCACCCATTTGCTGTCTGAGATGGCGTATATTATACCAGCGTCTAACCATTTGATTATCTCTTTACGCACCACCTCTTTCATCGCATGGTTTAGCCGCCTTTGAGCATCTATAGTCAGTTTATGGTCATCCTCTAAAAAGATTTTATGCGTACATAAGGCCGGACTAATGCCTTGAATATCAGCGATCGTCCATCCAATGGCCTTTTTGTGTTGCTGCAGCATCCCTATTAACTGTTGTTCCTGTTCCTGTATCAACTTGGAAGAGATGATTACGGGCAACGTATCATTTGAACCAAGAAAAGCATACTTAAGCTGCCCTGGCAGGGGCTTCAGTTCTAAAACAGGAGGCTCAACAGTAGATTGCTTTTGGATTGCATGGTTATCCGAAGTATAATTTAAAGGTTCGAATAACTTACCTGGGCGATCGCCTATCCAGTTTACCTCCTCCTGATCTTCAGTATCAGGTGTATCGGATTCAGTGGAGTTGCTGTCGTCGGTGCTGTCGTGACAGTCCTGTAAGTGGCTGCCGAGGCAGTGACCAATTTTGATGTCGTGACAGCCCGACCTGATGCAGGGTTGGTCAAAGGTAACTTCAGTGATTACCTTGCATTCTTCTTTCGCATCAGCATGTTTCATAGCTTGGAGAACATTCAACTTAATCTCTTGATCTTTCACTCTCAAGGTGAGTTCTTCTTTCTCCACATCAATCAGTGATCTTCCCGTGGCTAAGAAGGGTCGCCCCAGGATGATTGGTGCGTTTTCATCTGCTTCACAATCTAAAACAAGAAAGTCAGCAGGAAAAATAAATTTATCCACTCTTACCAGAATATCTTCGATTTTTCCTTCCGGGTGAACGTAAGAGCGGTCTGCCAGCTGCAGTAGTACTGTCGTGGGCCGAGCTTTTCCAATACCTAATTTCTGAAAAACAGATTTTGGCATTAAATTAATACTAGCACCAAGATCACAAAGTGCCTTACCCACATATTTATCTCCGATTACACAAGGTATGATGAAGCTCCCCGGATCCTTCTTTTTCTGGGGTTGCTGCCTATGAAGAATGCTCATGCAGCCTTCTGTCATCTTAACCGTTTCAAATTCCCCAAGTTTAGATTTCTTCGACATAACATCCTTGAGAAATTTGGCGTAACCGGGCATCTCCCTCACGGCATCCAACAGCGGAATATTAATATGAACCTGCTTAAAAATATCATAAATCTTTTTGAGCTGAGATTCTTGCTTCGCTTGCTGTAACCGTTGAGGAAAAGGAGGTGGGGGACGATAATCAGCAATACGTCCTTCCCACTGCATACGAATCTAAGAAGGTTTGGGTTCATTATTTTTTTTCCTCTGTGGCTTCTGCTGTCGTGACAGGTTCATCGGCAGCAGGTTGTTTGTTACCTGTCGGGGCAGCTTCCTCGGCAGGTCTGTCCAAGGCTGGTTTCTTCACTGTTTCAGCTTCCTTCTCTAGCCCTGGTAGTTTCTTCCCACTCCTAGTAGTGATGGCTTTACACTGCTCATGTGTGGGCTGCCTAGCATTTTTAGTATTGTTAGGAAATCCTCCAGTCTGCCTTGGGTTGATATGCTGTGAAACCTGACCCATTTGTGTCTCCAAAGATTTCAGAGTAGCTTCATGATTTGTCATCCGCATCTCTGTTTTGTCCATGAACGTCTTTGTCTTCTTGACAAACTGATTCATGTTCTCAATATAAGTACCTGTCTGAGACATAAACGTAGCCAGAGTCTGTTCCAGTATACTGTTAGTGGCAGCTGGTGGCTGTTTCTGCTGCTGTTGCGGCTACTGTCGAGTCAACAATCTAGGTCCTCCCTGATTCCGATTACTGTGTGCTTGAGGATTCAGGGCATTGTTAGGATTACTCCAAGAGAACTTGGGATCCTTTCTCCAGTTGGGATTGTAGTTGTTGGAGTTGTAATTCTGCTTATTGTAGTTTCCAACATACTTTCCCTCTTCTATCTGTATAGGACACTCATCCGAACTGTGATTTCCCTCACAAATTTCACATACCTCTTCGACAGCAAATCCACGTTGCGTGTCATCATTCAAAAGCTTTTTCATTGCCTTAGTAAGGCATGCCACCTGTGATTTCATCGTGCTGTCGGCCTCATAATCCTTAACAGCTAGAATCTGTTTACCCCCTCTTCTTGCTGTCAGAAACTGCTCCTCATTCTTAGCCATATTTTTCAATACTTGCATTGCCTCGTCCGGGTCTTTGTCCAGTAGTAATCCATTTGCTGCTGAATCAATTCGAATACGAGTTTGTAAGTTGGCAGCATTATAAAACTTAGTTACCTGATTCCAGACAGGGAATCCATGCATTGGGCAGTTCCGTAGAAGAGTGGTAAATCTGTCCCAGGCCTCGTACATCGGCTCGTCATCTTCCTGTTGAAAAGTAGCAATTTCATTACGTAATCGCTCAAATAAATGCGAAGGATTAATACGAGATAAAAATTCACGAGATAAATCTGCCCAAGTTCTAATTGAACCCGGCGTAAGTTTATTCCACCAAGTATTTGCTCTGTCCCTCAATGAATGGGGAAATAACCGAAGCCTCAGTAACTCCGGATTAACTCCTGGCAGTCTAAACGAACCACAGATCTCCTGGAATGTTTTTAGATGCTCCCTAGCATCCTCAGTAGCAACACCACTGAATTGGCCAGCATTGTTGATCATACTAAACATAACGGGTTTCAGTTCGAAGTTGTCAACATCTATATCCAGCAGCGTGGTTTCCAGTTCTACATGATCGTTCAGCATGTAGTCACGATAGGACCGTCGTCCGGCAGCGGCAGCAAGGTTGCCGACAGGAGGTATAACCTCTCTATTGTCAACAGGAGGGTAGTTTCCTTGGTGAGCCATTGTCTCTAACTGTTCCTCGAGGTACTCGTTCCTGGCTAGTAAGTGACGAAATCGGTTCTTGAGATTGAATGAACGTTCGATTTTCGGATCTGATGGATACTCAGGATCTTCACCTCGTTTCGATCTGCGCATAAACAAGGCACCTCGTGAAAAGCAAGAGTTGAATCAACCAAAGAAAAACAGAAAAATAAAAATAAAAACGAAAAAAGTGCAGTAAAAGAAAAGGTAGTGTTATGTTGCCAATCCCCGGCAACGGCGCCAAAAACTTGTTGCGTGTAAAATAATCTATCACAATGGTAGTGCAAGTATACACGACGCAAGTAGTAAAGTGATACGAAGTATCGGATATCGTCTCCACAGGGATTGGGCTAATAGCTTCACCTTAATTCACTGCACGAAAGTAAAGAAAATATTTGAGAAGTTGTCACGAAAATAATAAAGTAAACGTAAATAAAAGAGTAGAGATATTAAGATAGAGAGAATGGGCTGGTATTGAAGTGCTCAGTAGTGAAGGTATTGCAGAGTTTAGGAAATCCAGTTCTGTCGTCGCGCCCGTCACGGCAGCACCTGTCGCGGCAGCAGTCCGTTGCTTGTCGCGGCAACGAACACTCAACTCAGTACTTCAAGTTTGGCAAGAATCCCAGATGTGCCTTGGCCTATCCCTAGGTCCAAGTCTGTCGATGATCACGTCTTTGATGATACCTCCCGGCGTGAATCGAAGGATGAACACCGATATGGATGAATTCTTCTGTAGCCACTTAACCTCGTCCTATCCCTAGGCCCAAGATAGTTCAACTATAAACTAGAGAACTTGCTCTTATTTCTTTCGTATACTTAACTATCCCGATGCTAAGTAAATAGATAACCTCACAATGCTCTCCCGATGCTCTTACAAGATATTAATAACCAAAATAAGAGAACTTGAAGTTTATTTTATTGAACTGAAAATTCCTAAAACAAAACAACCCTTGCAACTACTTTACAAATCAACCCGTTGCCCTAAGGGGAATTTAGAACATAATGAGAGGAAGAAAATGGCTAGGGTTTTTGGGAAGAAGGCTAGAGAATAGGTTATCTACCTAGGTCGAAATATATGCCCTTATATAGGCTTTGGGTCCAAGTTATCTAAAATAGCAAGAATACAACTTTAATTGAAAGTACAATTCTAATAAGGACTAAATCTTCAAAGAATCTACTTTCCAACCGTCATCTTTCTTGCTTGGGCTTTTCTCTCCTTGAACTTTGGGCTTGACATTCCTTTCGATCTGGGGCTTGGAAAAATATGGTGGTTTCACACGACAGACGAGCTGAATTTTCTCTATCTGTCGAGGTCCACTTTGCTTCTTCTCCTAAAAAACTGCCGTCGTCCTCCGCTGTCACGGTGGCAACCTTGGCAGCATCGTCCTCTTTAACTGCTCGTCCAGTTCCAGCTCTTCTGCTTCACTGCCCAGCGCCTGCCCTTTCCGTCTGCTACGGCAGCAACCTGTAAAAACAACTATTTTTAGTAGGAGCTGTGCCTTTTAATATAATTGTGATGTTTTGTTGTAAACTGACCTAAATGCAATAAATAATGCTTGAATGCAGCAGAAATATGGGTTAAATAGGGTGTAAATAATAGAACTTTTACACACTCAACATCTATCTTCGAAAATTGTTGAGTTATGAGGTGCTCGATTCCTTCAACCGATCTTGCTCACCAAGTGGTAGAGAGGTGGAATTTTGGGTGGATGTGGTGTGGAAGCTAAAATGTAAATGACACAAAGATTTTAGAGTGGTTCAACCTTCTAACCAAGGTCTACACCCACTACCTTAGCTTCCCACTAAGGATTTCCAATCAATCCACTATTGATTCGTCCCCTTTTCTAGGCTTAGGAGGAAACCCTTATACACCGATCAAGCTTTCTACCCAAAGCCTTGATCAAACCCTCTTTACAAAGAGAAAAGATAAAGCAAACTTAAATCCCTCTAATAGGTATTTGTTTGCACAATTTAGCTCTCACCCAAAACCTAAAACACTTGAGCAAATTTGACAATTTTGGCTCACTAGTGTTTGTCTATACAAGAATTGACAATTTAAGTACAAAGACACTTTTTGATCATTTGTTGATTGACAATTGAAGCATTAACCATATCTTGATGCTTAGAGGTCCTTTTTATACTCCTTAATGAGTTTGTAGCCGTTACTAGCCGTTGGTATTGAATTGGAGCCGTTGAGAACTTAATTTCCCACCATAAATGCGGTTCTGCAGCTGCCCGTATCGAAACGCTCGAACCCGTTTCGATACGTTCTTTAAGTAGAAAGAGTTGTTGCAGTTTGATGAGCGTCCATACCGAAACGCCATGGGCCGTATCGAAACATCCGTATCGAAACGCAAGGCACCGTATCGAAACGCTCTGCATTTAAATGTTAGTTGGGAAATAGCCGTTGGGGTTTATGACCATTGTGGTCAATGCCACGTAGGCGTATCGAAACGGCATAGACCGTATCGAAACGCTGGGCAAAATTCTCATCCAGGAAAGGCCCGTTTCGATACAAGATCGAAACGTTTTTGCTACTGGAAAACCCCGTATCGAAACACCTATACGGTTTTGTGTAGTTTGGCTTTTGAAAACATGTAAAACCCTTTTGAAAACATCCCTAAACATAGTTTCAAGTTATTTGGACTTTGGAAGTAGTTTTGAATTCTTTTTAAATTAGTCCAAACCATTTTTCAATTATTATATCAAAACATTAGTTCTACAATCTTCCCCTTTTTGATATAATAAAACTAACTTGAAAAATTGTTTGGGATTCTCCCCCTTTAACTTTAAAAATGTGAATAAGAGTTTAAATATATGAAATCAAAATAAAGATCCCCCTTATTCATTTGAAAATCCAATTTTTCAAACCACATTTCTCCCCCTTTTTATTATATCAAAAAGAATACAAAATACTTTTAAGTTCAAAATAACAATAGATGTAAAAAGAATGACAAAATTAAGAGTTTGGTTTTAAAATGGCTCCCCCTTACTCAAAGCATCATAAAAATGTTAGTCAAACATATATGATCATCTAGTTGAAATAAAAAGAAATAAATCAAATAAAATAAAAAAACAACTAGATTTTTACCAACACTTGAACCCAAGGGAGGATGTGAAGCCTCCCTTCTTCAAGTGTTTTTCCTTAGTGTGCATGGAGCTCCCCCTCATTAATTGGACTTGTTGATCACTCTCCATCACACCTAGCAAAAGACAATCAAGTGATTTTTGGTATCCAAATTGCTTTGGATCCATAAACGTTAGTAGCACAAAACTTAGTCCCCTTAGGAATCCATTTTTCAATGTCATCATTTTTAATTGAAGTACTAAGTCCTTTTGGGACCCAAATACTTCTAAAACATTTTCCTTTCACAAATCTAGGGGCACTAGATTGTCTTACATAAAAATTTTATTTTCCTAAATCGTTTTTCTTTTGAAGTTCATTGGAAATCAAATCTTTTTCTTTTTGAACTTTAAGAAGCAAATTTTGTAAATCAAAACATTTTTGTTCAAAATCTTTCAACTTTGCTTCAAGTTCAAGATTTGTTTTGGAAAGCAAATCATTTTCAATTTTTATTTTTGAAATCAACTTTTTGTTTTTGGAAAATGATGCCTTGAATTCCAAAAGAAAATCATCATATGCATCTTGCAACTCATCAAATGTATATGAATTTGAAATAGACGAGTTAGAAGTTACCGCCCCCTCATTGAGGGCCATCAAGCATAGGTGGGCTACTTCATCATCGGTGGAGTCCTCATCACTCCATGTGGCCACATATGCTTGTTTTGAAGATGATCCCTTCTTTTTGGATTTGTGGGAGTCCTTCATCTTCTTTCTCGATTCATGGTTGGATTTTTCCATTTCGCTCTTCATGAACCGGGCAAATTTGTTGAAGAGATAGGCCATCTCTTCATCTTCACTTTCCTCCTCACTTGAATCTTCATGATGACATGTGGAGGATTTTAGAGCAATAACATTTGTGTTGATGCTAAGCCCTTTGATTTTCTTCTCCCCCATAGCTCCAATTTCTTCCCTCTTCTTCTCATCTTCTTTGTTTTTCTTCATGATTTGGTGCGTGAGAAGAGACCCCATGAGCTCATCAAGCTTCAAAGTTTTCAAGTTTTTAGCTTCGATGATGGAGGTCCACTTTGGGTCCCATGACTCGGGAAGTGAGTACATGAGCTTTCAGACAAGTTTTTCCTCCGAAATGGCTTCTCCATACCCCTTGAGACCATTGGTGATTGTGGAGAACCTATCAAACATCTTATCGATGTTCTCTTCCGGGTCCATCTTGAAGTTCTCATACTCTAAGGTGAGGAGCCCAATCTTGGTCTCCTTAACTTCATCGGTTCCCTCGTATGTGACTTCAAGCTTGTCCTATACCTCCTTGACACTCTCACAAGAAGACATCTTCTCATAGATGGTTGGGCCCAATGCACAAAAGAGGATGTGCAAGGCTTTGCAATTTAGCTCCATCTTCTTGCGATCGTCGACACTCCACTCCGCTTTGCTTCGTAAAGGCACGAACAGACCATCTTCAACTATGTCCCAGAGCTTGTAGTCTCTTGACTTTATGAAGAACTTCATCTTGGTCTTCCAATGGGCATAATGGGTTCTGTCGAAGAAGGGCGATTTGTCGATGGATTGAGTCATTGAGTCGGTTGTGTGAAATGATGATCGAGCTTGCCGGATCTTCTCAATAGGATGTTAATCCTCTTCGATTGAGCCAAGCTCTGATACCAATTGTTGAGTTATGAGGTGCTCGATTCCTTCAACTGATCTTGCTCACCAAGTGGTGGAGAGGTGGAATTTTGGGTGGATGTGGTGTGGAAGCTAAAATATAAATGACACAAAGATTTTAGAGTGGTTCAACCTTCTAACCAAGGTCTACATCCACTACCTTAGCTTCCCACTAAGGATTTCCAATCAATCCACTATTGATTCGTCCTCTTTTCTAGGCTTAAGAGGAAACCCTTATACACCGATCAAGCTTTCTACCCAAAGCCTTGATCAAACCCTCTTTACAAAGAGAAAAAGGTAAAGCAAACTAAATCCATCTAATAGGTATTTGTTTGCACAATTTAGCTCTCACCCAAAACCTAACACACTTGAGTGAATTTGACAATTTTGGCTCACCAGTGTTTGTCTATACAAGAATTGACAATTTAAGTACAAAGACACTTTTTGATCATTTGTTGATTGACAATTGAAGCATTAACCATATCTTGATGCTTGGAGGTCCCTTTTATACTCCTTAATGAGTTTGTAGCCGTTACTAGCCGTTGGTATTGAATTGGAGCCGTTGAGGACTTAATTTCCCACCATAAATGCAGTTCTGCAACTGCCCGTATCGAAACGCTCGAACCCGTTTCGATACGCTCTTTAAGTAGAAAGAGTTGTTGCAGTCTGATGAGCATCCGTTCCGAAATGCCATGGACCGTATCAAAACGCCCGTATCGAAACGCTAGGCACCGTATCGAAACGTTCTGCATTTAAATGTTAGTTGGGAAATAGCCGTTGGGGTTTATGACCGTTGTGGTCGATGCCACGTAGGCGTATCGAAACGGCATAGACCGTATCGAAACGCTGGGCAAAATTCTCATCCAGGAAAGGCCCGTTTCGATACCAGTATCGAAACTTTTTTGCTACTAGAATACCCCGTATCGAAACACCTAAGGGTGTTTTGAAACACCTGGACGGTTTTATGTAGTTTGGCTTTTGAAAACATGTAAAAACCTTTTGAAAACATCCCTAAACATAGTTTCAAGTTATTTGGACTTTGGCAGTAATTTTGAATTCTTTTTAAATTAGTCCAAACCATTTTTCAATTATTATATCAAAACATTAGTTCTACAAAAACACTAAGGCACCCCTCAACTGATCAAACAAGTCATCTATACGAGACAATGGATACATGTTCTTTATCGTCAACTGGTTCAACTGCCTGTAGTCAATACACATTCTAATACTGCCATCCTTTTTCTTCACAAACAACACGGGAGCACCCCAAGGTGAACTACTAGGCCTAATAAAACCTCGATCTAACAACTCCTGAAGTTGACTCTTGAACTCTTTCAACTCTTTCAAAGCCATACGGTACGGAGCAATAGAAACTGGAGTAGACCCTGAAACAGTCTCAATCACAAACTCTACATCTCTGTCAGGAGGCAAACCTGGTAACTCTTCTGGAAACACATCCGGAAAATCACAAACTGTTCTGATATCTTTCGGTCTAACCTCGCTCATATTCGGATTCATCACATACGCTAAATAAGCCCTACAACCGGAATCCATCAACCTATGAGCCTCTAAAGCTGACACAACGTTTGACAAGAACTTAACATTCTCGCCTACTACCACTACCTCGTAGTCATCGGAAAGCTTCAACGAAATTCTCTTTGTCTCAAAATCTACACTAGCTCTGTGCTCAACCAACCAATCCATACCCAAAAAATATCAAAACCATAGAACGGAAGCTCCATCATATCAACAGGAAACACATGACCATGAATCTTCAACGGACACCTCCTATACATCCGTCTAACTACAACCGTCTCCCCAAAGGAACTAGTCACATGCATCCCTACATCTAAGATCTCAACAGGTATGTCTAACTTCTTTGCATGCTCACTCAAAATGTAAGAATGTGTGGAACCCGAATCAACTAAGGAAAGCAAAGACATGGACTGTAACTCAAAATTACTTGCTATCACATCTGTGTCATTCCTTGCCTCTCTCTGTGAGTAGACTCTAGCTGGTCCACCGGCCTCTGGCTGCACTGCCACAACATGAGCAAGACTCCTCGGTGCCTCTATCGTAGGTGCATCAGCTCTCGGCTGGAAGTAACCACGACCGCGCCCATGACCTCTCTGATAGTCAATCGCTCTCGCATGAGCCTGTGCCAGATTCGGTGCATGTGCCGCTTGATGCGGACATCTCTCCTGCAGTGGTCTCTCGATCCACAGTTCCAGCAAGCATGAAAATTACCCCAACACTCTCTTGAGTGCTGTCTCCCACAACGGGCACACTCGGGCAAACGCCCTCCAACTCTATGGCCCTGATGGCCTCTTCCGTGGTGGCCACCGCCACGCCTATGATCAAACCGATGTCCACCGCCCCGATGCCTCTTGGCATCACCACGATAAAAGTTGTTGTGCCTCTTCCTCGAACTGGATCCTCCCGAACGCTTGGTCAGCCCCAAGCTATGCTCGATGTCCTTGGCCCTAGCGACCAAGACATCAAAATCAGAATAATCAGTAGCCAAGGTGTACCTCTTTACTTCCTCATGAAGTCCATACCTGAACCGATCACAACGGTCCCTCTCAGTAGGAACCAACTCCGGAGTGTACTGACTCAAACGGACAAAACGGATCTCATAGTCTGTCACTGATGCATCTCCCTGAACAAGAGCCATGAAGTCCCGCTTCTTCTCGTCCAGATATCTCGGCCCCAAATACCTCTTTCTGAAAGCAGTCTCAAAGAAATTCCAACTGATCTCAGCCTCCGGCACACCGGTAGTAATGGTGACCCACCAGGTGTAGGCATCACCCTGAAGCAACGAAACTACACATCCCAACTTACGAGCCCCAACACATCCCATCTGAGCTAGAATACGGACTGTCTTCTCCAACCACAACTCGGATCTCTCAGGTGTAGACCCTCTGAACTCATCAGCTCCTAGGCTACGGAGCCTCTCTAACGGTAAGCTAGCATCGTCACCTCTCGGCTGAGCTGCAGCCTGAGCTCTGGAAACTGCGGTCTGAAACGCTCCCGCTATAGCTTGAAATAGCGGAGCCATATCTATTCCTACAAGACCTTGGCCACCCTAACCAACCAGAGGTCCCGCTCCCTCAGCTCCAGCCTCGCCTCCCACTTCAGGCTAAGGAAGTGGTGGTGGATGAGCTCCGACTCCAACAGCAGGCTCTTCCACATGAGCCTCTACTCCAGCCACCGGCTCATTAAAAGGGGCCGCAACCTGGGGTTCCTGACGAACCATCCTCGGTCTACCTCTAGGCCTCAACATACCAGCTCACAGATAACAACTACAACAACAACACAACAACACAGAAAGATAGGGTTAGCAAGGGCAAGGGTCCAAGTGGCTCAAGTATGTTTCCCTCACTTAAAATCCTTTTTTCGATGTAATAGAAGCAATGAGACTCTACTCAACATGCTTCAAACAACATACACCAACGATCAATCAAGCAAACATCAAGGCATACTTGATAAACAAGCAAACATGCTTACATGGCAAGCAAACACCGTGCAATTGCAATACAAGAATTTAACTTACCTCACTTACCTGCCCAAGGTCTCGGAAACCTCAGGCTCTGATACTAACAAGTGTAACCCCCTCGTCCCGGTCCGGACGACTGACCGGTCCGAGTGGGCTACACGGGGATAACCGAGGCGAAACCCGTTAAGGCTTCACTTCGGTTAACAACCCGGGAAAACTTTTCATTTATTATCTTGTCTAGATGCGTTAATTAAACCTATGTGTGAAGCGACAGCGGAAACAAGGCTCACGAGAAGCCTAACAGCAAACAGGGCCTAAGCCCAACCCTTGAGACCCCTTTAGAGATGTCGAAAGCCCATTTTCGGGCCTGTGTTTTGAAACAGGCATTGCCCGTTTCGGAACACGGGCTCCAGTTTAAAAAGCCAGACACCCGTACCGAAACACATCCACCCTGTTTCGGAACAGGGTCCCATTTCGCCTAGGCGTTCTGAAACCCGTTTCGGAACATGCAATCACAGTGGCCAAAGTGTTCCGAGACTCGTATCAGAACAGGGGCTCACAGTAGCCAAACCCTACCAGAACGTGTTTCGATACGGGTGGCCCTGGAACCACACCCGTTCCGAAACAGCACAACCCGTTCCAAAACACCTGCAGTCTGTGAGTTTCCAAAATCAGTTTTAAACATCTCTAAACGATCCCAAACGCCCTTAACGACTTCAAGAAGCAAACACAACATGCACACACACTTTAGAGGCATACACCCTATTGCGAGCATACTCAAAACACATAAAGATACATGATAAGGGCATCCATTTAGAAGATCATGCATTCACCACAAAAAGAGACATACATAGCATTTTAAGGTTTCATGCCTTAGAGCCAACATACACAAACATTCAAGGTAAGCATTTAAGCATGGTTTACAATTCAAACAAGGCATCAACGAGCCATGCCATAACATCAACATATCAAGGAGTCTAACATGCTCCTAACACCAACAACAACATAAATCCAAAATACTCAAATCCCATTGCTTGTCTATTACATCCATAACTTAAATAGTTCATACTTGAGGATAGCAAAATGCTCAACTAGCACACTTGGAGGCCCTCTCCTTGCACAAGCAACCCACGAACTACGGATCTAAACTGTCGAACAAAAGAGAGCGTAAGCTCATAAAATAAACCTCGACAATGCAGGGTCCAAGCACGAGTACACAACCAAGGTAGAATGCATGAGTTCTTACCTTCGAACCACATGTGTCAAATATATATATGATGCATGAACAAAAACTCAATATCATGCCATGCTCAACAAGTCCATAAACACAACATATGGAACACATATAGCAAACGTATTAGCAACACATTCCACAATCCGTAGTGGCACCTAGCTATGACCCGAATACGCGGATGACCATTGGAACTCACATCCAACAACACAATCATTACCATACAGTGGGATTACACTCATCACCGTTTCACGTGGAGGGGATTCCACTCATCCTCACGCCTCGTCGATGGGATTCCACTCATCACCGACTAACATATATATATATATATATATATATATATGAAGATTTCCGGGTGAACTCGTACTCCATCTTGATGACTACCATCACGAAGACCACGCGCTCATTTTGACTCTCGTGTGCACACTAAACATCCTAATGATCGATCATTGTACCCAAGCATACTAGTGCCAATACTAACACATTTCATAACCTTTCACAACACCATTTCTTACCAACTTCCGTGCTTAGCACGTACTCACCATGATTTACCATCATGCACAACCACATTCCTCAACCACATGCATTTAACAATGCATCAAATATCATGCCTCAACATACATGTATAACACCACATACATAACCATATTAATCACAATTAATATGAAACAAGAGGCATAACAAGCAATTAGAAGTTCAACCAAAGGTCTCTTATACTAAGCTTGAGATTAGGCTACCACCCCAATCCCAACTCTAGGTGGGTTTACCAAGCCCAACCTAGGTCCACATGCTTGAAACAACATTAGAAAAACCATTTAAACCAAGATGAAAATCATTAACCACTCACTGACTAATCCAAGCTTAACCACTCTAGCCGATCAAGCTCCCAACGGTTCCGGATTCGATCCCGAAGCTTCAGCAACACAATTACTCGCTTCTAAGCAATTCAACACAATCAAAGCAACCATATTTCAGTTCACAAATCACTGTAACAAACCCGGAACACAAACCAAGCAAGTATTCAACCCAAAGACGTTCTCAAAACCCCATTTTCGGGCAGCCCTTATGCACAGCCAAAACCCATTGATTCCAATACTTTTAATACACCTAAAAACTTCCAAAACAGCCCCTAACTAACAACCAGCCATCATCCATCAAGATTTCACCCAAAATAGCCCCAAAGACCAACCTTAAACCCCTCTAAAACCTCTCTAAAACCCAATTTCGGGAATCATTATAAAACCTTGTAAAAATCACATATGTTGGACCTTTTAGATAGCAAATAACTTATATAACCTCAACAAATCAAAAACATGAGTTAAAGCTAACAAAGATGACATTTTTAATCTAAAACTTCAAAATACAAAGCCATGAGTTTTAATGAAAAGTAAAGGTATAGACTTGTAGAGAATGATAAGGACAAGTCAAATATGGGTTTACCTTTCAAAAAACACCAAAGATGAGGAAGAATGGTGATGGAATAGTAACTCAAGGGGAAGGGGAGTTTTTGTCGTGGAAATTGGAAAGGGAAGGGGGAAGAAGATGATGAAAAGCTATTTTAAAATAAATTGTGTTTTTATTTTACAAGACCACATATTTACAAAATTACCATTAATGAGATGGCTATCTCCCAATTTCTAAAATCCATGGGATTTGGATCTTAAATCAAAACAAGCCCAACATAAAATCATTTTGGTTTGAAAACACGAGGCCCGAAATATTGTTTTATTATTTTAATTTCACTCGACCCCCAAACCTGGGTGTTACACGACCAGACCCGACCTATAGAAAAAAATAATTTTAGGGACTTAATTGTAAAAAATAATTTTAGGGGACTTAATTGTAAAAATATAATTTGAGGGACTAAATTATAGATAAAAATTCAATTTTAAGGACCTAATTATCTATATATATATATATATATATATATATATATATAAAGATGGGGTATTATTATAAATATCCCTAACAAATTTAGGGGAAAATTGCACAATTAGTTCTATGTCGGGTCGGTTGGATATTTTCTACCCTAAACCCGAACTCACCCTTATTAAAAACATGACTCGACCCAACTCAAACCCTATTTTTCATTAAAAATTCCGACTCGATCGGGTCGAAATCCGACCAGATTGGGTAAAATGCCCATCCCTAGTCTTGACATTTGTAAACATAATACCTCTCTAGGTGTGTGTTTATACATTTTGGCTCACTAGGATTAGACTAAAAAATTACAAGAGATAAAAAAATATACAAAGAAAACTCTACTCTCTTAATCTTTAAGCTTGGATGTTCACCCTCTTATTCTTCAAGTGTCTTTGGCTTGTATTTATTGAGTGGAATGAAAAATACCCATTGGAGATGAAAAGTAGCCATTAAAAACTAGTCATTGGGAACTTTAATTCTAGTCATAAATGCATTTTTGAAACCTTGGGTATCGGTACTCGAAAGTGGGTATCGGTACCTGCCAAAACAAGAAAGAATTGTTGCACATAAATGCAAAGCGTACCGGTACATCTGTATTGGTACGGTACTTCGGGTATCGATACAGAGGCTTCCGTATCGGTACGCGAAGTGCTCTCTGGAAATCAAAATGTTTTTGCGTATTTGTACGAGAAAAGACCGTACCGATAGGAGCAATCAATTTTTTACTTTTAAGACATTTTAAAAATTTGTTTGAGTCAAAAATCTTTTCAAAAACCTATCAAATGTATTTTTCAAGTTGAATGGACCTTGAATTAATTTTTTCAATATTTGTTCAAGTCCAAAAACATTTTTCATTGAGTTATATCAAAATAAATATCTCAACAATCTCCCCCTTTTTGATATATCGAAACCACATGAAAAATTATTTTTGAAAATGCTACACCTTAGAAAAAAATATTTTAGAAAAAAGAGAATATTAGAAAAATATTTAAGCTCCCCCTTTTTCTTTTTAAAATTATTTTTTTTCAAACTTATCTCTTCCCTTTTTTGTTATATCAAAATAGATCTGGCAAACTTGACCTGAGACCATAGACCTGAGAACTACTTTACCCGAATTGAGACTTGAAATCAACCCTAACACGAAGACCCGAATTTGATTCAAAACCCGAAATAAATTGAACCCGAACTGAATTTTAGTGTAACCGAAAATGGACCCGAACCGATTTTCAACCGAATCTAATGGAACCAAACCAATTTTCAACTGTAACGCCCCAGTTTTGAGCCTGGAGATTTCTAGTTTGTTGAGTTGTCAATCGATTGCAAATGGCCAATAGGTGGTTAATTGGAGATTAAAATTTGAAGGGAGAAATTGGGTAAATGAAAAATTGGACACAAGGCTACTTATAGTGGTTCAAGTTCCTAAATGAACTCTACCTCCACTACCTTAGCTCCCACTAAGGATTTTCAACCAATCCACTAATTGATTCTTCCCCTTTTCTTGGATGAGGAGAAAACCTTACAAGACCGATTAAGCTTTCTAGCCAAAGCTTAATCCAACTCACTCTTTACAAAGAAAGAAATTTGGTTAACCTTACAATTACCTCTCAAAGGTTGATGTTTACCCAAATACAATCAATCACACCCCAAACTTTCAATAAAAATTACAATGAAAAACTCAATTGAGTTAGGTACAAAGATTTGACTCTAAATGATCAAGGTTTGGATTTGAATGCTTTGATGTTGCTTGAAGGCTCAATGGTTGTTGTTGTAGCTTTAGAGACTTGTTTTTATACCTTCTCATTAATTTCTAGCCGTTTGGGTGGTTGAGATCATCAATAGAGCTATTGGGGCTCTCTCTTCCCTCCATAAATGCAGTTTTGCAACTACTCGTATCGAAACACGATACCCTTGTATCGAAACGGACACTCAAAAAAGAAAGAGTCGTTATGTGTAAAATGGGACCATATCGAAACAGTTAGAGACCGTATCGAAACAATAAAGGCAAAAAGGAAGGTCATATCGAAACAGATAAGGTCTGTATCGAAACGTTTTGAAACTGTCAATTGGTGTTTCGAAACAACTTAGGGGTGTATCGAAACGCTTAACCAAATCTTCAAAACCAATTTTTGACAAGTAACAGCTAGTTCATTTAATGCCTAATTTTAAAATTACTTAACCCATGTATCAAAACGGGTGTGAGCCGTTTCGAAACGATACTCAAAAATCAAAAGCCTAGATGAAGGCCGTATCGAAATGGGTTTGAGTCGTTTCGAAACATATGTCTCTAGTGGCCAAATGTATTGAAACACTTTGAGGGTGTTTCGAAACGCCCGGGCGATTTTGTATATTTTGTCTTTGAAACACTTAGAAAATTTTATGGGGTTTAAGTTTTGACATCAAAACATTTTAAGTATAAATTGTACTTGTCAAAATCAAGTATTTTGATTACTTAACAATTTATTTACTTTTTAATTTAGTCCTTGAATTACTTGTTATATCAAAATCAAATATTAGTTTTACATAGGTTGATTAGACGGTCTGGTGGACCGGGATTAGAGATTCGAGTCAGATTTGGGATAAAAATCGGAATAAATATTTTTGAGTGAGATAAAAATATGGAAAATATATTAAAATCAATATTTAATATATGTATATTTTTGGTAAAGTCAATTTTGAAAAATGGAATTCAGAAATTGGACATTTTGGGATAGAGACCAAAATGTAAAGAATGCAAATTTGTTTTATAAAAGGGTCAAAACTTAGAATCTTTAAGGAGTTAATTTGCCAAATGTTTTAATCTAATTTTTCTCTCAATTTGGATTATTTTAAATGAGTTTTAATTAGTGAATTAAATGTGATTTAATAAAAGAGAAGTACTTATTTCTTAAAATCACAATTGATGCAACTTTTCTCTCAAAGTTCCTTTAGCCAAACACTCTCTTTTCATCAAAGATTTCAGGTAATTTTCTTGATTTCTTAAACTTTTGATTTCTAATGATTCTTCAATCTTGTTTTCCAAAATCTCAGGAGTAGTTCGCATCGGCGAACAAGATTTTGCATAGTCGGTGAGTGAGAACGTGGAATTCAGCTTTGAAATGGTTTAAAAGTTATTTTGGGAGTTTAAATTAAGCTTGAAACGCTGGTTTAAACTCGGAAGTAAGTATGACGAGATTTCTCCCTCAGTTGTGTTTTGGCGAAATTGGTTTTATGCACTTGTTTTTGAGTTACATGGTACCTACTATTTAAGCATGTTTAAAGTATGATTTATACTAATTTTGATCATATATTGATGTTGGATGCATTTGGAAAATGGTCCATGTAAGTATGAGGAATACTTGTAAATGCATAGTTTAATGCATTGGAAATGGTTCTGAAATGTTGCATATAAAAACAGTGAGGTACATGGTGCACTATAATAAGCATGTTGGGAGGCTCAATTGATCAACCAAGTAGCCAAGAGGGGTGAATTGGTTTTAAGGTGACAGAGATGGAAGCTATGGAACTAAAAATTGGACACAATGATTTATAGTGGTTCAAGCTTCTAACCAAGCTCTACATCCACTACCTTAGCTTCCCACTAAGGATTTTCAACAAATTCATTATTGAATTTCTTCCCCTTTTCTAAGCTAAGGAGGAAACCCTTTACAACACTCAAAGCTTCCACCCCAAAGCTTGAGCAAACCCTCTTTTACGAAGAGAAAATATTTAAACAAACTTAGAAAACCCTCTAAGGTATAATATTTGCACAATTAACCTCACTCACCCAAAACCTAACACTTGACCATGTATAACAATTAAGCTCACAAGTGTGTTCTATAAGGAAATTAACAATTAAAAGCAGAAAACACTTTTTCTACGCAATGAATGTTGGCAATATGTTTCTTGTTCTTCCATGGATGCTTGGAGGTGTCTTTTAAACCCTTTAATGGCTTCATGATCGTTACTAAGCGTTGGGGGTTGTTTAGAGCCGTTGGGGACTTTAATTCCAACAGTAAATGCATTCTGGGCAGGTCGGTATCGGTACGCGGGAAATCGATATATGTACATGCCTTAAATAGAAAGAGCCATCGTAACGATACACTAAAGTCTGTACCGGTACGAGCACTATGAGTAGCGATACGGGGACAAATGTATCGGTACTCAATGTCTGTTTTTGACACTTTGTCTATATAAAATCATTTAAGACATGTCAAAACCCTTTGAAAACATTACAAACATATATTTCAAGTTTATGGACTTTTGAAATATTTTTACAAATTAGTATAAGTCCAAAAACATTTTTCTTTAAGTTATATTAAAATCAAATAACTCAACAATATCCCCATTTTTGATATAACGAAACCACTTGAAAATTTGTTTTTTTGTGTGAAAAATCCCCCTTTGAAAAATATTTTAGAAAAAGAGAATATTTTTGAAAATATTTAAAACTCCCCATTTTTCTCTTTGAAATTGAATTTTTCAAACCTACCCTTCCCCTTTTATATCAAAAATAATTTCAAAACTAAGTTTGAAATCACATTTAAGTTCATAACACACCAAATGTTAGAAAAATTAGTAGCAATTGATAAAAATATAAATTGTTGGAGTAAAATGAAAAAAATATCATGAAAGAATTTTTAAAATAGGCTCCCCTTACTCAAGCATCAAGTAGATTGTTAGTCCAACAATTCTAGTGAAAAATGTAGCAAAAACAATTTTAGAAGTTGTACAACTTAGTTATAAGTTCATACAAAGGCTCTATCAAGTCATAGATATACATTTTGATCATTTTTCTACACATTCTTCTCAAAACATAGCATTTAAACATACAAAAGCATGAATTTCACAAAATTCAACCAAACATTACAAGTTTAAGGCCAAAAACATAACAATCAAGCATAAAATGACAAAATCATGTAACTCATACAATTTGAGACTACCCCTAACTATATGCAATTAGGCACAACATGGAGTCATACAAACATGCTTAGATCAACATGAAATTTAGACATGGAAAACACGATCAAGCAAAATTACATGAAATTAAAATTTTTCACTTGAATCAAGATATGATGTTAAGTCTTCCTTCTTCAAGTGTCCTTCCTCTTTTGTATGTCACGGGCTTCTAATATTTGACTTTGATCATCAATGGCTCAAGCACACCTACAAAAGACAATCAAGTAATTTTTTTGTATCCAAATTGCTTTGGATCCAACAACATTAGTCCCAAATAACTTAGTTCCCTTAGGAATCCATTTTTCAATGTCTTCATTTTTCTTTGAAACAATGAGTCCTTTTGGGACCCAAATGTTTTTAACACATTTTCCATTAAAAACATAGGGAACTATATTGTCTTTGATAAAAATTTGTTTTAACATAATTTGTTTTAGAGCTACCTCCAATTTCACATTTTTGAACATTTTCGTTAAACAAATTCTTTTTGAGGTCATCAATTTCTTTTTGATGATCCTCTTGAAATTTTAGAAGCAAGTTTTGTAAATCGAATTTTTTTTCACAAAAGCTTCAAACCCTGCTTCAAGTTCGGGATTGGTTTTAGAAAGCAATTCATTTTCAATTTTCAATTTTGAAATCAACTTTTTGTTTTTAGAAAATGAAGCCTTGAATTTCAAAACCAACTCATCATAGGCTTATTGTAACTCATCAAAAGTATAAGAATTTAAAGTAGATGAGTTAGAAGTTACGCTTGAATCTTCTTTGATGGCCATGAGACAAAGGTGAGCTACCTCATTATCGGAGGAGTACTCTTCATCACTCCATGTAGCCACATATGCCTTCTTCGTATGGCTTGTAACCCCCTAAACCCGACCCAGAAGAAAATGCCGTATTTAGGAAGTCACAGTTGAAAACTTAACCTTCAAGGAAAATCAATTTAAAAATTATTCATTAATTTAAAAAGAATATATAACAATAATTTAATAAATTTCTTATAATAAATAAAACTTAAATGTCACAATTAATATTCAAACATTTAAATTAAATCTCTAAAATAAACCATGGTAAAAGAATGCTAAAATAATTTGAAAAACATAAATAGTCCCCAAGTATGAAATTACATTAATGTCTCAAAATAATAAATAATAATCTTAATAACTAAAAATAGTTTCGTACTAAATAATAAAATAAACGGATAAAATGTGAGATCCTCCAAGTATCAGGTCGCCTAATGTCCAAAGATATCTATAAGAGGAAACTATGGGGGAGTAAGTTAAAGAGCTTAGTGTGTCTCTAAAGTGCAAGAAAACCATAGTCGTAAAACATAGTAATATTTTTTAAAATTTTTTTAAAACATAAAACAAACAGTACAATATCACAAGCGTAATGCAATGCACTCAACTACGTCCGCCAAAGATGAGGAAGATTCCATAACCTCCTCTCTACGTCAGCTATCCGAAGTGGAATTTAGCCCGAAGGGTGAACCAATGAACTTCCCTGTACAAATCCCAATCCATGCTCATATATATATGGTGTTTAAAACTCAAATATCATAAACAAAGTTCCATAAATCCAATATTTAAAAAACATACTTCATAAACCATAGTCCATAAATTCGTAAATCATAGTTCTGTAAATCCGGTGTCTCGTAAATCAAATGTTTCATAAGTCATAATTAAAACACATTCTGAAAAAGTGTGCATGTGATGACAAACAATCAAGCCATAGTGTATATCATAATCAAGCAAGGTGTAAAACCATATAAAAATCATTTATTTATAGCACCAGAAGAAACACACCTCAAGCAGCAATAACTCTAACGTCGAGAAGAACGCCCCTCATATTCAGTCCTATCACTTGGTCTAACTAAATTGGAACCTACGATATAAATTTCTACATCAAAATCTATCACTATACCACTAGCTAAAACATATACACTAATCTGAAAGAACACTCATGTATAGTCCTCTTAGTACGTGCACAGTTTGTTCGAACAAGCGGAGGAGGTGATAGTTCGTCAGATTGACAGTCGGAAAAATAATGATCACCTATACCAACACATTACAAAAAGGATGACCTGAATTTGGTTTCAAAGTCGGCTGAAGCGGGGGGTTTTGTCTGGATAGGGAACACGAGTGAGAGATTAGTGGTGTGCGATGGGGGCGATAAGCAAATTTACTATAGCTTGGGGCGTTGGAATTTAGTGGGGGTTTGGGTTACTTGGGTGTTCGTTTAGGAAGATGGGTATAGAATAATTAGTTTATATATATATATGTAGAGTTTGACTAATAATAATTTTATTAGAATTATCATAATTAAAAAATAGATAAAGTAAAGGGAAATCAAAATATATAAACATCACGAAACCATGAAAACATTGTTTTTAATTAGTAAACGGGTAAATGCCACATGTGCTGCTTCGACTTTCATGATATTACATATTGACTTTCAAGTTTGATGAAAATTCTATTTAGCCCTTATAAAAAACTTAGGGTACTTTTTTTTTTGATAAGTTGTCGGGCCTCGTTAAAAACCCCTACTAAACCTATTAGGGGAAAAGAGTGCCCTTATTTTATTAATAATAAAGATTTTGTTACATCCAAATAATAACCTACAACGATTACAAGAACCAACAAACCCCCTGCCCATCAGATATCAAACTCACCCTATGCCCTCTTTTGCTAACTGGTCCGTTTCAGAATTCCCCGCTCTCAGGATCCATCGAACTACCCACCCATGATCTGCTAATAGACCCTTCAAAACTCCAACTTGAATGGATATGTATGGCGAGGGATCTGCTGCCCCAGTAAGCCAGTCAACAACCATCCTGCAATCCGACTCCACGATAAGCCTCATGTTTTCCTTCCATCTTAAATTGAGGAAACACTTGACTCCTTCATTCACAACCTGAAATTCGATTAGGCCAGGCGGACCATCTTTGCTAGGACCCGAAAAGGAAATAAGCTTCCTTCCGTTGCTGTCACGAAGAAGACCTCCAATTCCCCCTCTCCCGTCTACTCCCGACAATGCGCCATCCACGTTTAATTTTAAGAAACTAGGCGGCGGAGGCACCCATGTTGCTATAGGGCCCTGTGTTGGCTTAGCCAATGTAATATAGCGTGCTAGACCAGGGTTGGCAACTAGGTTTTCTATCGAAACTGCGCCCTCTAGATATTTGGCTTTGAGCCAAGCTGCCAAGCGCCCTTTAGACAAGAAGATTAGGAGTGTCAAGTCAAGTTGACGGTCATGGAACACCATATCATTCCGGCAAAGCCAGATTGTCCAAAGGATTGCGAATGGGATAACCTCCCACCAGCACTTGTCCCGGTGATCCACTGCTTCATTCCAGGCAACCAGAAAACTCTCCGGAGAATCAGGCAGTGACAAAGAAATTCCGTAACCCCTGCAAAAGTACATCCACAGTTGCCATGACACATGGCACCTAAAGAATAAATGACTTACAGTTTCGTCGTCCTTGTTGCACAGAAGGCAAGCGACTCCACCTTGCACCTTTATGCCCCGTCTTTGCAACTCGTTTCTAACTGGGATGCGGCCCATCATTAACCGCCATACAAAGACTTCAATCTTGGGGGGGGGGGGGGGGGCAATTCCTTGCCAAATCTTCTTGAAATGCACTGCATGCTGAGTGACGGGGTCCCTGGAAATTTCTTTCAACCCGCGAACACTGAACAATCCATCACTGCTCCCCTTCCATTTCACCCAATCTTTGGCACTAATACTCGAGGTAAACGAGTCCGGAAGACTCATCATTTCCAGCCACTGTGATTTTTTCCAGTCAAAAGTTGGACGTCGCAAAATAATATTCCATTCCCACTTGTCCTCTCCTCTGGTCCCAAAGTCAGCTATGAATCCTGTCTTGTTGATTGCTAACTCGTAGATGCGGGGAAAACGTTCTTTCAAGGGTTGAGACCCTAGCCAAGTTTCCGACCAAAACTTGATTAAGTTCCCGTCACCAACCTGGAGAACACAGTTGCTTCTTAGGCATCTTCCAATCTTGTCTTCACTGTGAAAGTTTTTTGAAATGTCTCTCCATACCCAGGACGAGACCTTAGCCAAAGGTTCCTTAATCCACATCTCCGAAGTAGCATTGGCATCCAAGCTTCTAATAACCCTTCTCCATAAGCACTCATGCTCATTCCCAAATATCCATGCCCATTTCCCTAAGAGAGCCCTATTGGTGACACCCAAGTCCGGGATTCCAAGGCCTCCCTCAGATTTATTTTTAACTACTTGTTCCCAACACACCCAATGTATTTTGTTGTTGTTTGCATCGCCTCCCCAAAGGAATTTAGCCATTAGGCTGTTTAATCGCTTCTCAACGGTTCTAGGCATTTTGAATAACGACATGTAGTACAAAGGCAAACTTGAGAGGTTTGACTTAAGCATAACAATTCTCCCCCCTATCGATAGTAGCTTCAACTTCCACCCTTCCAACCATCTTACAAACTTGCTAATTATAGGTTCCCATAGTGATACTAGGTTGCGTCTAGCCCCTAGTGGAAGACCCAAATATGTCGAAGGGAAGTGATCAACTTGGCATCCTATTAGACTTGCCCAGCAAGCTAATTCCGATCCATCAGCATTAATGCCAAATAACTGACTCTTCTTTAAATTCAGCTCCAATCCAGATGCAAGTTCGAAGATGCGAAGAGTCCTCTTAACATTTCGAATTTGCCTCTCCTCCCCACTGCAGAAGATCAGCAGGTCATCGGCAAACTGTAAATGTGAAATTTCGACATACTCGTCACTCCTCCCCACCTGAGCACCGGAAAACAGCCTCGTCTTCACTGCTTTTTTCAACATAAGGTTCAGAGCTTCACCTACGAGGTTGAAGAGAAGCGGGGACAGTGAGCACCCCTGTCTCAAACCCCGCTTGATGAAAAATCTTTCTGTTGCAGCACCATTCACAAGGACAGAAATTGAAACTGTCGAAATGCAACATTTAATCCAATTGCACCACCTTTCCCCAAAACCACATTCCACTAAAATTCTGATTAGAAAATCCCAGCTAACAGTGTCATAAGCCTTTTTAAAATCAATTTTAAAAGCTGCTCCGCCTCTCCCACTTTTCGCTATAAAATCGATAGTTTCATTAGCAATTAGGGAGCAGTCCAATATCTGTCGACCAGGTATAAATGCGAATTGGGTCTCCCCCACAAGTTTGGGCAGTACCGTACGAAGACGCCTAGCAAGGACTTTTGACAGGATTTTGTAGAGCCCTCCCACAAGACTAATCGGCCTATATTCATTAAGAGATATTGGATTTTGTACCTTAGGAATGGGGGCAATATAGGAATGATTCGTCCCCGGATCCCACTTCTTTCCTTCATAAAAATCCCTAACGAACCTCATAATTTCCTGTTTAAGCTCCGGCCAGAATTTTTTATAGAACCCCATGTTGAAGCCGTCGGGTCCAGGGGCCTTGTTGCTCTCCGAAGCTGCCATAGCTTCCCACACTTCGCCCTCCGAGAAGGGTTTCTGTAAAAATGGCTCTCCTCCTAACTTAGCTTCTCAAAATCTAGCTTCATTTCTTCGATCTCCAGTGCATGCTGCTTATTGTAGGCGTCACGGAAATGATCCACCACTACTGCTTTTATTAAAACCGGATCCTCAACCGAACATTGTTCACTCGCAGCTGCTTTATAGCATTCGTTCTTTTTCTCTCGGAAGTAGCTTGGTGAAAGAATCGGGTGTTTTTATCACCCTCCTGTAGCCATTTCACTCTAGAATTCTGTATCCAAATACTCTCCTCAATCCGATACTCCCTCCAAAGAGCCTTCCTTAACTCGATCAATTTGTACCAAGCATCTTGAGGCGCTGTGTTATTTTGCAGTTCAACTTCCAGGGCATTGATGCTTTTTTCCAAGGATAATATGCCTTCCTTACTCCCCCGCTTGTTCGAACCATTCCACCTTTTAGCCACTAGTTTCGACTCTTTTAACAGTTTCCCAATTCTAGTACCCGGTTTCGCTTTTTTCATCACCTTTAAAGAGTCCCTGATGGCTTCAACAAAACTCTCCTCACGCAAACAGTAGTTAAAACACCGAAAGGGCTTTGGTCCCCAATTCTTTCCTTCCTCGAACAAAACAATGGCGCAATGGTCTGAAATGGATTTATCGCATACTTTCTGATTAAAATCCGGGAAGCATGCTATAAAATCGTGAGATAGCAAGAACCTGTCGAGCCTAATAAAAGTTGGTGGATCCCGGTTGTTACTCCACGTGAACCGGCCCCCCTGCAAAGGTAAATCAACCACCCCTGCTTCAAAAACGAAATTATTGAATAGTTCCATCAGTGATTGGTTTAGTGAGAAACCCATCTTTTCCTCCTCGTTGAGAAAGACGTTGAAGTCGCCTCCCAAGCACCATGGAATGTCCCACTTCTTTAAGAAGACTAGTAGTTCTTCGAAGAAATCTCGCTTTTCCGAAACAATCGCTGGCCCATAGACATTCAAAATCCCACATTTTGTGTTTCCCCTGTGCATGATACCCACTAAAGCAATGAATCGTTGCCTCACAATGACATCAGAAACCAGAAAATTCTCTTTGTTCCATATGCTTAGCAGTCCACCGGATGACCCAATTGCCGGTGAATGAATTGATTCTACATCACCCCCCTTCCACATTCTCCTGATAACTACCGCGTCTATAACTTCCAACTTTGTTTCCTGCAGAAACAAGAAAGATGGGTTTAATCTCTGAACAAGCATCCTCATTGTCCTTTGTTTCTCCCTTCTCCTAATACCTCTGACGTTCCATGATATAAAGTTTATTTCGTTCATCATGACAGATATTAATTTCCTGTAGTACCATTGATCTATTGACCGTTCCTTAGGTCCCTTTAAAGATCCATTACTTTATTCATCAGGACCTCCTTCCCACCCTTAAAAGATACTTCAAGTAAATTGCTCACCGCCCAAACGTCCTCCGCTTCCCTCTCTTCGGTTGATTTACTCGATCTTCCCACTGGATTATTTTCAGAATGAGCCTCCTCATCCTGACGTTCTTCTATTTCTTCACGAATCTGCCGACGTAGGATCTTCCTCGTTTCCGCTCTGAAAAAGCCATTTGTCTTTATGTATTTCCTACAAAGCCAATTTCCATTTGAGTTCCCCCCTGGAGCCACCCTAACTACAGTAGCATGCAAACCTACGTCAAAGCTGTCGGGAACCTCGTCCACGAGATCAATGTGCAGACCATTCGAAAGAAAAGAAGGGAGGCTTCCTTGATTGGCAGTAGCCCTATCCTCAGTTTCTGAGTTTTCATTATTCGACTCTGGGGCCATGATCCCCAAATCCGACACCAGACCCCTATCTGATGTTGGGTCTCCATTGGCCGCTCCAGTCATACTTGGCCCACCAAATCCAAGACTAATGTCAGAAAGCCCTTTTGTTCTGATTGAGTTATTATTACCCATAGAGGTTCTTGTCTCCCTATCCATATCATCATTAGCCATGTCCTCGATGTTCATCTGATTGGCGGCTAAGTGTTCGCTTTCCACGTCTGCCTCCTGCCTCGGGATCCCACTTATTCCTTCGAAAGTGCCGTCCTCATTATTCCTCATAAAGGAATTTTGTGACGGGGAATTATGACGGTTCATATTCTCATCGTTAACCGAGGCCTTACCCTCTTGACCTTCCTTCGCCGGCTCTCCGACCACCCTCAACTCCTCCGACGGATCAAATTCATCCTTCGACTCCCAACTCTGCCAGTCCCTAGACCCATTCCCTCCGGTTCCGTCAACTCCCAAATTGGCCTCCGACTCCATGAAGGAACCAAAGGAGAGTTTGATACAATAGGAATAGCCCATCGAGATGATTTTAATGGACTTTGGAAAAACTGAGGGACTTGCCGCACGGACCCATATTCTTGCTACATCAAGACGTTCCTTACCTTTAGTAATGCTATCAACAGCAACGAAGGATCCCCACTTGTTTCCCAGAGCCTTGAAAAATTTTTCATGCCAACAAGCTAAAGGGACCCCCACCAGCATCACTGGGAAGAATTGTAAAGGGATTCTGTTCTCACATAGGGGTGACAAATGTTCGAACCAGAACCATATTGCTTCACTTTTCTTATTCCACACTTCCTCGAGGGTAGATCTAGAGTCAAACTGTATTACATACGAATTCTCGTCACTCCCCCACTTTGATAGTTTGGCTTCAATGCCTTCATGAGATAAAGCCTGCTGAACGAAACCAATCTCATATATCGGTTTGAGTACCCCCACCAGGCAATGATTCAGCCATGAAACATCCTCTTCTTCCAAGTCCACACTTATGTTACTCACCCCAACCGCTGGACTAGTCTGTTCGTTATCCCCCCTCTTGTTGTTATTGAGAAGAGCTTCCCCGTACGACTGGTTATTCCTGATCCTTGTGTTTCCCATTACCGGCGGATCTTTCCTGGTCTGCGGATCCTTTTTTTGACCCCCATTCTCTTTCCCCTTGCTATGCCTTATCTCCTTAGGTCCTCCATACTCCCTAGGGTTGGGAAACTTAGCCCTCGCAACCCTTATCATCTTCTCGTCTATTAGTGAGTTGTCCATCACCTCAATCAACTTTTCCATATCGACTTTGGTTGCCATAGTAACGAAAGCGAATGTGGAATTCTTGTAGTTTGCTTTCTGATTGTTGTTGGGTATAAACACCCTCAGAACCTTCCCGTGATGGTTAAAAAGTTCCCTCAAGGCTCCTCTATGAACTCTTTTGCTTAGATTGTCCACAAAAAGAGTCCAGGATGTTTGAGCATTCCTTTTCCCCTCCGTGACGTCGTTGACACTTGCCGCAAAACCAGCCACCTTTGCTGCCCCTCCATCGGCATGTTCCTTCCTTGTTTCTTGACTGTCTTCTTCCCTGTGGTGAGACGCTTCAGCTCCCGTTTCGCCCTCCATTTCAACGGCCTAGACCTTGAACCCTAAACTTTTAAAAAACTTAGGGTTCTGAATTAAAAATTCTCAATTGTTAGGGTTTTCAATTAGGGATTTAAAAATTTAGGGTTTTCAAATTAGGAAAATTTTAGGGTGTTACATGGCTTGATCCCTTCCTGTTGAAACGAGGGAAATCATAATTGGTATGCCCCGACTTCTTGCACTCGAAGCATGTGATGGGATCATTCTTCTTCATTATTGATTCATGCATTGATTCTTCCTTTTTGCACTTCATGAATCAGGCTAATTTCTTAAAGAGCTTGGCCATCTCTTCTTCTTCACTATCTTCTCCACTTGAATCTTCTTGTTGGCTTGTGGAGGATTTGAGAGCAAAAACATTCACGTTAATACCTTGCTCGATCTTCTTATCCTCTATCTTCTTCTCTTCCCTCTTCTCCTATTCTCTTCCTTTCTTCATAATTTCATGAGTGAGAAGAGACCCCATGAGAGAATCAAGCTTCAAGGTCTTGATATCCTTGGCTTCAATTATGGCGGTCTTCTTTGAGTCTCATGACTCGGGAAGAGAATAGATAAACTTTCGGAAAAGCTTGTCTTCCAGAAAGATTTCTCCATAGCATTTAAGTCCATTGGTGATTACGGAGAATCTATCGAACACCTTGGTGATGTCTTCATCTGGTTCCATCTTGAAGTTCTCATACTCAAGGTTAAGAAGACCAATCTTGATCTCTTTTACTTTGTTTGTTCCCTCATATGTGAGTTCAAACTTGTCCCATACTTCCTTGGCATCTTCACAAGAAGAAACTTTGGCATACTCTTTCGGGCAAAGTGCACAAAGGGTAATTGGATACGAGTTGCAGATATTTCAGTCAATGTGATATTTGAGAGTTTCTAGTTCTTTCATTTTAGTCTCTGGTTCTATTGAATGCAATTGAGTGAGTTTGGATGATCATTTTGAGCCGAAATTTGGTATGTAAGCATGAAACATGACTAATTGAGTATTCATAACTTTGAAACTAATTAATTCCTTATAATTTCCTAGATTTTCAATTTGGTCCCTAATCTATAACTCTGGGTAATTAGATGTCTTTTTGAGGCCCAATTCAATTGATATTTCACCCGCTGCCAGCATACTCACCTTAAGTTATAATGTTGCATCTAAATAAGTGTTGCGTGTAAAAGTGTCTATCGCAATTGTAGTGCAAGTGTACACGACGCAAGTAGTAAAGTGATACGGAAGTATCAGATATCGTCTCTACAGGGACTGGGCTAATAGCTTCACCTTGAATTACTGCACGAGAATAAAAAGAATAGTTTAAGAGATTGTCACGAAAATAATAAGGAATACTAAAAATAAAAGTAGAGAAATCAAGATAGAGAGAATGGGCTGGTATTGAATTGCTTAGTAGTGCAGGTATTGCTGAGTCTAGGAGAATCAATTCTGTCGTCATCCCTGTCGCGGCAGCACCTGTCGCGGCGGCAGTCTGTTGCTTGTCGCGGCAGCGAACACTCAACTCCGTACTTCAAGTTTGGCAAGAATCCCTGCTATGCCTTGGCCTATCCCTAGGTCCAAGTCTGTCGATGAACACATCTTTGATGATACCTCTCAGCGTGAATCGAAGGATGAACACTGATGTTGTTGAATTCTTCTTTAGCCACTTAACCTCGTCCTATCCTTAGGTCCGAGATAATTCAACTATAAACTAGAGAACCCGCTCTTATTCCTTTCGTATACTTAACTCTCCCGATATTAAGTAAATAGATAACCTCGCAATGCTCTCCTGATACTCTTGCAAGATGTTAATAACCAGAATAAGAGAACTTGAAGTTTATTTTATTGAACTGAAAATTCCTAAAACAAAAGCAACCCTTGCAACTACTTTACAAAACAACCCGTGGCCCTAAGGGGAATTTAGAACATGATGAGAGGATGAAAACGGCTAGGGTTTTGGGAAGAAGGCTAGAGATAGATGATGTGTCCTCCTAGGTCGAATTACATGCCTTTATATAGGCTTTGGGTCCAAGTTTTCTAATATAGCAAGAATACAAGTTTAAATTAAAGTACAACTCTAATAAAGACTAAATCTTCAGAGAATCTTGCTTTAACTCGTCCTCCTTCTTGCTTGGGATTTTCTCTCCTTGAACTTTGGGCTTGGCATTCCTTCTGACCTAGGGCTTGGAAAAATATAGTGGTTTTACACGACAGACGGGCTGGATTTTCTCTTTATGTCGAGGTCCACTTTGCTTCTTCTCCTCAAAACTACTGTCGTCCTCTGCTGTCACGGCGGCAACCATGGCAGCATCGTCCTCCTTGACTGCTCGTCCAGTTCCAGCTCTTCTGCTTCACTATCCAGCGCCTGCCTCTTCGTCTGCTACAACAGCAACCTACAAAAGCAACCAATTTCAGTAGAAACTGTGCCTTTTAATATATTTGTGATGTCTCACTGTAAACTAACCTAAATGCAATGACTTATGCTTGAATGCAGCAGAAATATGGGTTAAATAGGGGGTAAATAATAGAACTTTTACACACTAAACGATAAGATAAAAATAAAAAATTGCCTAATTGGAGATAATTATTTATGGGTTTGTTTCAGCAAACCCAATGTAGCTCGCTCGGTTCGGTTTGATGTCTAAAAAGGGTCAAGGGGGCTACATCAACCGAACCGAATGGACGCGAACCGAAAGTAACCCTAAATAAAGTAAATATGTTAAAGTAACTATTTACGTCACCTCGTCATGAGCCTAGATCTTGTGACTATGTCACAAACGGATGGTGGACGAGGCCGGAAAATGCAAGAAACAAAAGCGGCAAGTAAAGGTTTCTGTCAGAACTTCAACTCGAACTTCGCGTCGAATGGCGTAGAGGCTCGGCGAGTGGTGCTTGGGGTTGAAGGCGAAACGGGACAGCGAACATGCCGGTGTGGGCAGTGATAGCCACGATCAGACGGTATGGGAGATCAGGCGTCAGATGAGTATGGGTGGGTAGGGAGAACTTTTGGTATTCCATATATTTTTTAATCTAGTGAGGCATTCATTATCGCAGGGGAATTTTACAAACTCTACTTATCTTCAATATAGGTTGTTACACATACTTTAAAATTAATCTAATAATGATTTTTATCAGAGATGGCTTTAGCCCTGATGGCTAACGCTTTAGCCCATATATTCTCGCACCCGTTAAATAAATGACTATGAACAATATTTGTATGTTCGTTTAATATGCGAACAGACATGAACATGACACCGTATTAGAATAAAGGGTAATATACTATGAAAGCCCTTATATTACTATACTTTATTCAAACAAGTCCTTAAATTACTACATTGCCTTTGTTATGTGTAGATACGACGGTTCATGTACCTATATTGTATTCATGTATTGTGTTGTGTCCTAATTATATTGAATGTATTTTCATATTATATACATTTGGCTTAAGGGTTCAATAAGCCCCTAATTTTTTACAAAAAAAATCAATTAAGCCCTTTTTTTTGCACTCAATTAAACTCTTAAACTCAAGAAAAAAAATCAATTTGACCCTTTGACAAATGTTGACCGTTAACTTTAACAATTTTTTTTGAAAATTTCTTTTGACATGTGTCGTAACATGATAATACTATTTGTCAATTCTTGACATTTTAAAATTTTAAAATTTTTAAAAAATATCTAAAAACAAAAAAAATCTAAAAATACAAAAAAAATATTTTAATTTCGAAATTTATTTAAAGATAATAATTTTTCAAAAGATTAAAATATTTTGAAAAATAAATATTATTATACAAGTATAAAAAATAATTTGAAAAAAAATATAAAACTATAAAAGTTATTTTGATTTTTAAAATATGTTTACACTATATTTTAAAAATAAAAAAAATATTTTTTTCAAAATATTTTTTATAATTGTATAATAATAATATTTAATATTTTAGTTTTGCAATTTTTAATTATTTTAATCTTTTTAAAAAATTATAATATATTATTTTTAAATAAATTTATAAATTAAAATTTATTTTTATATCTTTAAAATAGTTTTTAGAATTTTCCAGAAATTTTTTATATTTTTTATATTTTTTTATATTTTAAAAAAATCAAAAAAATGTTAAAGTTAAAGGTCAACGTTGGTCAAAGGGTCAAATTGATTTTTTCTCGATTTTGAGGTCTTAATTGAGTGGAAAAAAAGTTTAGGGGATTAGTGAATCCTTAAGCCTATAAATTTTTATATATTAACGGTATGTTTCATATAAATTTTAAGATATTAATATGAATTTATATCGCATTTTATTTATGTTTTGTGTATGGTTTTTGATGATTTTAAAGTTTAAGTGATCCTTAATGTAGAGATATTTATTTTGATATAATTCAATGATTTTTTTTGGGGTTTGAACAAATATTGCAAAATTAATTCAATGTCTATTCAACTTGAAAAATAAATTTGAACGGTTTTGGTTTAAAATAGAGAAAATATTCATGGACACATGGAACACTCCATATGGTCCAATTTATTCACGTAGTTGGTAATTATCAGAAAGAGAACATTGAACATCTGACAATTTTAGAATGATTTCAGAACGAGGTCCCTATAAAAAGGGGGTTCGATACTAACTACTCAGACCAGATATTCAGAAGTTGAAGCATCAGGATTATTAAGATTTCAGATATATCATGATTGTTTCAATCATTAGAGCTTCTGAGAGCATTATTGTCATTCTGATCTTTAAAGGTAATTTGATAATTTAAACCAACAAAGTATAAACGGTGATGTACAGAATTTAGGAATTCTAATTGCTCATCAGATTTCTGAGTCCCTTTAAACTAATTGAGACTCATCAAAACAATGCTCATTATTTAACCGAATAGGTACACCTTAAGTATTCATTTCGCAGAACTAACTACAAAATATAACAGAATAGATTGTCTTTGCCAATCCATCACTGAACGCACAACGAGAAAACAAACATGTATTTAAGTGATACTTCCCAAGTATTCGAACATGTGCATTGCACCCGAACTCATTCCATAGTATCGAACGTACCTTCGAAGAGCAGGTTACTCTTACCATTGACTATATACATTCTCCAAATCAATTGAACTTGCCTTCATATGGTACTCTCCCAATATCATATTAATATCAGAAACGACCAACAAATACAGGTCGTGTATTACCATGTTCAAAGCCATTACATTTGTTTGGTTTATTGGTATTTCTTATTCCGAGTCTTAGATGTATTTTTAGTCATTTTAGTATTCGTAGGCATTTTAGACACTCGATGCTCGAAGGTGGTTCAATTATTCAGAGCCTTTCGGTCCTTCCAATTTTTCGTTCATTTCAGAACTCGAGGATGTATCAATCATTTCGATTAATTTGGCAATTGGTGCCGAGTATATTTCAGTCTTTTGGTCACTACGGTTATTACAACCATTTCAGCCTTTAATGGTTAAGCAATCAATTTAAATATTAAGAATCAAGGTTAAATTTATCTAATTTTGAAATTGACAAGGTCTTAATGAGTATTTAAATTGAAAATTGGGCTTCAAGGATTAATTTTCCTAATTTCAAAATAGACAACGATGTAAAAAATATTTAAACTGAGAAATAAAGATCAATGTTTAATGTATCTAGTTTCAAAATTACTAGGGACCTAAGAAGAAATTAAACTCAATTTTTTTAGTTTGGATTAAGGCTTAATTTGCTTAGTTTCAAAATTACTATGGGACTAAGAAGTAATTAAATTTTTTTCTTTTTGTTGGAAAACAAGGCTTAATTGACTTAGTTTCAAAACTACTATGAACCTAAGAAATAACTTAACCTAAAAAAATGGGAGCCAACACCCCCACAAAAATTTTAATATTCATGTTTTGAGCCATTTTCCCTTTCTGTGCTCTTTTTATTGATCGTAAATTTTATTATGTTCACTAACAGATGAAGTATAGTGTTCAGTGGTTACTACATTCGGGTCTCATCCACGATGACTTTCGAATCTTTGATGTACAGTTTGTGTTATCGATGCATACCAGGCAACGATATTTGCATTTACTTTACTTGAAGGTCAAGTATTGACATGCTTAAAGTATGTCAAGCTATTCGTGTATGCCTCATGTTTAATTGTGATTATTGGTGGCTATGTATATTGTGTTATACATGTATGTTGAGGCATGGCATTGATGCATTGTTATATGCATGTGGATTGTGCATGATGATGATCATGGTGAGTACGTGCTAAGCACGGAAGTTGATATGAAATGATGTTGTGAGAGGTTATGAAATGTTTTAGTATTGGCACTAGTATGCTTGAGTACAATGATCGATCATTAGGATGTTTAGTGTGCACACGAGAGTCAAATGCGCGCGTGGTCTTGGTGAAGGTAGTCATCAAGATGGAGTACAGGTTCGCCCGGAAATTCTTCTTATATATGTTAGTCGGTGATGAGTGTAATCCCATCGACGGGGCGTGAGGATGAGTGGAATCTCCTCCGCGTGAAACAGTGATGAGTGTAATCCCGCCGTAAGGTAATGGTTGTGGTTGCATGTGAGTTCCAACGGTTATCCGCGTATTCGAGTCATAACTAGGTGCCAATATGGATTGACATATGTGTTGCCAATACAGATTGTGGAATGTGTTTGTTAATACATTGATATATGTATTTTCATGTGTTGATCTTATGACTTGTTGAGCATGACATGACATTGATTAAATGTTCATGCATCATCTTTCATATTTTGGCTCATGTGGTTCGAAGGTAAGATCATGCATTCTACCTTGGTTGTATGCTCGTGCTTGGACCCTGCACTGTCGAGGTTTGTTTTATGAGCTTACCCTCACTAAGCTTTATGCTTACGCTCTCTTTTGTTCAACAATGCAGATCTGTAGTTCGTGGGTTGCTAGTGCAAGAGGAGGGCCTCCAAGTGTGCTAGTTTGGCTTTTGAGTTTACCAAGTATGGATTTTTATGTTATGGATGTAATAGGCAAGCAATGGGATTTGAGCCTTTGATGTATGTTTGATGTTTGGTTTTAGGAGCATGTTTAAACTCCTTGTTTTGTGGATGATATGCTTAAGGCTTGCTTATGCCTAGTATGTTGGCCTTATACCTTTATGAATGCTTAAGTGTATGTTCTTGTTGAAGCATGTTATCTTGAATGCAATGTATGAATCATATGTTGATTTGATACTTCCTATCTATGTATGGCTTTTATATGTTTGTTGAGTGCTAAGCATGACCGTATAAGGTTCCTTGCATCTTGAGTTGATGTATGTTTGGTTTGGAAGGTTTTAGTTGTGTTTTGGGACAGCCTTGTGCCATAAACCAGCTAAAACCAGTCTACTGGCACAGGGCGTTTCGAAACGGTTGACCCCGTTTCGATACGGTCCCTTTGTTTCAGGCCAGGCGTTTCGGTACGCAAGGGGGTCGTTTCGATACGTTTTTGCCACTGGAAATCTGAGATTTTGACGATAAATTGAGGTATCGAAATGGGCCTTGGCGTTTTGGAACGGTCTTCGTATCGTTGACCACGAGAAGTTGACCGTTGAGGGCGTTTCGATACGGTCTCCTCGGGTTGACTTTGGCCAGTTGACCTAGTCAAGGCGTATCGAAACACCCTATAGGCGTTCCGATACGGCCTGAAGTTTAAGTTTAAAATGGGCTGTTTTGTTAGGTTGTTTGGTTGTTTACCTCGTTTGTTTCTTCCGCTGTTGCTTTTCTCACGTAAGACATAACAATACATCTAGACAAGATAATAATAATGAAAAAGTTTTCTCGGGTTGCTAACCGAAGTGGAGCCCTAACGGGTTTCGCCTCGGTTATCCCCGTGTAGCCCACTCGGACTGGTCAAGCGTCCGGACCGAGACGAGGGGGTTACACATACAAATATTGTTCCTAGTCATTTATTTAACTTAATAAATGAACATGAACGAACGTTATACAAACGATTCACAAACAGTTTGTCGAACGTTCTGTTCATTTACACCCTACCACTTTTATCTTTGTATTTTTATTTCAAAAAAAGTATAACGATAAACTTAACCAATATTTACGCATTTTGTTGTTTTGTGTCTTATTTTTTAGTTAAATTTTACCTTAGTCTTTCAAAAAATATACATTTGATCATTGATCTTTCAAAAAGCGCTGAATCTCTATTTTTCTAAACAAAAATAATGACAAACATAAATTTTTTAATGTCGTTGACATGAAATCTCGCATGACATTTCATGAATACTTTATGAATTTTTCATTTGAACTATTTATAATTTTTTAAAAATTAAATTATTTATCGATATGATATATAAAATAAATAATTTTATATTAGCATGAAACACATTTGATCTATCATGGGTATTGCCACTTTAAAACTTGTTAAAATTTACCGTTGCAGTCAACATTCTCATTAAAAAAACAATTTGATTCTTTTTATAAAAAGGTGAGGAATAAATTTCTCTATAAAAAGTAAGGATTAAGTTAGCAAAAAAGTGTAAACATTAAGACAAGGATGGATACATGCCTTTATGTTAGGGGTAAGCTTATAAAATTTTAGGGAAGCAAAAATATATTTTCAATAGAAAATGCATAGAAAGTTTCTAAAAATTTTCTAAATTATATTCAAACTTTAAATTTTCAAGGAGTGACCGTCCCCTCCAACACACCTCGGTCCATCCATGCGTTAAGGGTCAAAATTGGCCGTATGACAAAAGAATAAAAATAAATTGATATGTAAAATGAGGGTTTTGAGGGTGAGAATTAACATTGATGAAATTGGTAATAATTGATAGTTCATTAACTAACTACAATTTTACAAAAGGATTTCTTTTTCTATTTTTAGTTCGTTAATTTCGTGGTTTATATTAATTAATCATTAATTATAGTTTGGAAACTTAATGGAAGTGAAATTTAAAACATAAATTAATGATTTGTTTTGTTTATTCATGGATATAATATTTAGGGATGGGGAGAGGTTGGAAGTTTGGGGTAAAATATAAATAGTTACAAAATAGACCATCAGACTTTAATGGTTAAGCAATCAATTTAAATATTAAGAATCAAGGTTAAATTTATCTAATTTTGAAATTGACAAGGTCTTAATGAGTATTTAAATTGAAAATTGGGCTTCAAGGATTAATTTTCCTAATTTCAAAATAGACAACGATGTAAAAAATATTTAAGCTGAGAAATAAAGATCAATGTTTAATGTATCTAGTTTCAAAATTACTATGGGACTAAGAAGTAATTAAATTCTTTTTCTTTTTGTTGGAAAACAAGGCTTAATTTGCTTAGTTTCAAAACTACTATGAACCTAAAAAATAACTTAACCTAAAAAAATGGGAGCCAACACCCCCACAAAAATTTTAATATTTATGTTTTGAGCCATTTTCTCTTTCTGCGCTCTTTTTATTGATCGTAAATTTTATTATGTTCACTAACAGATGAAGTATAGTGTTCAGTGGTTACTACATTCGGGTTCATCCACAATGACTTTCGAATCTCTGATGTACAGTTTGTGTTATCGATGCATACCAGGCAACGATATTTGCATTTACTTTACTTGAAGGTCAAGTATTGACATGCTTAAAGTATGTCAAGCTATTCGTGTCAACCCCCCTTTATATGATCTTAAAGCTGGAATCATACAGTTAAAATCGAGTCGAAAATCCTTTACGTGTAGCTTAAGATTCGATCGAACGACGGTTGTACTCAATTAAGAAAGACATGGGAGGAAAGTTCTTGACTGGTTTAAAAAAAAAGTTAAACACAAACAATACGAAGAGCTTTGGCCAATGATGTGAGTAGAAAATTCTGCCCATTTTCTGTACCTCTATTTATGCCTCATCATTAAAAAATAAATTTAGAATTATGATTTAAGGCTAGCGCTTAGAATTATAGTTTAGAATATTAGGTGTAGGGTTTATTTAGTATTTATAATTTAAAATTTAGAATAAAGACTTAAATTTAATATTTTTTAATATGAGCACAAAAAAGCATAGTATTTTTGTCCCAATAATGCTCTCACTAGTCCTTCTAGAGCCTTTCAATGTCTGAAATCAAACTAAATGAAATCCTAAATGGGTGACAAATCTCTCATAAAATGCCCTCTATTAACCTTCCCATACAATATATTCTAAAAAATATATTTTATTTACAGATTAGACATACAAACATTGATACGAATACGACAGTAAAAGTCATAAAATTATTAAATATTCTTGTTTAGAGTGCAAGAGGTCCTAAGTTCAATTCTCGAAATGCCCCTTTTATAGCAATATTAGAATTATGTTCACATGTGAACAAACAATTCTGAAGCAACTTCTATGTATTTCACTGGAAAAGATTAGATATGTCATTGGCTGAAAAAGAAAAAAAAATGAACATGGAACACACAAACATTTGAGGGCAAATGCAATTGTAAGGGGAACTCATTTAGAATTAGTCCATTTAAAGTTTTTTTTTCTGTTCGAATACACGTCGGATACTTGTACTTTTAAAGAAAAACAAAGGCAACATAATCATCAAGCATGATAAGATGCATACAGGCTTAAGTATGTGTACATATGAAACAATAAAACATATAGTTTGATCGAACTACCAACACACACAAGTCTAATTACGCCAAATCATCCTAGATCAGGGACTGTGAAGTACTCATCATCGTCATCCGGTATCTCCATTCTAGGCTTCTTAAGAGGCATAGAATATTTGGTAATACGATACAAGTTTGGATTTCTCGCTTGCGGTATCAAAAGTTGAGGAACTTCGGCCGGTGCTAAAGCCCTCCTGAGGCAATTGATCAATGAAAAGACCAATGTCTGCTAGCCATTCAAGCTCTCCTAGCTCAGACTGCTCTTTCAAAAGTCCATTTAAAGTTAACAAATTGGAATCCTTTTAAAAAATGCAAATAAATAAATGTTGAACATGATAAATAGTAAAATAAGGCATTTGGTCTAATCGTACGATTCTCATCTAGGGTATGAGAGGAGTCCCAAATTCAAATCTTGGAATGACTCGGAGCTGAAATCTGCCTAACAAAGGGGGAATTGAATAAAAAGAACAAATCCATGTCAGACACATACCTATATCCGAATCCAAGTAACATAGATCTAAAGATGTTGTCATACACCTCGGGGAAAGTTAATTACAACATTACATAATGTGACTGAGTTTCTCAAATCTAAGAGCATAATAAACTTGCAACCTGTCTATTTAGCAGTCACACTTAATTGGTTAAAGGAAATTATTAAATTTAGGAAATTCATAAACAACGGATGTTTTGCCTTCTAGTGTATTCAGATTCTGAACTAACAAGTATGACTGGAATCATAATATAGATAAAAGCTACAACCTGGTTTTACTGCGATTTTAAAAGCCACCAGCATCCAGTTTCAGCAAGGCAACAATACATCGTACCATATAAAACGTAAAAACGTTGGTCTCTAGTGAAAATTAACAGGAGTTCTAAGAAAAAATGGACTGATACCTAGAAATCAAGAATAGGGCATTTGGTCTAGTGGTATGATTCTCGCTTTGGGTGCGAGAGGTCCCGAGTTCGATTCTCGGAATGCCCCATTGCCTTCTTTAGCCAAAGCTTAAAAACAAACTCAAACTTATATTCCAATGCTTTTCAATATAATAAACAAAATAGCTAAAACAATTTAGTTGATCAGAGATTTATCAATAAACAAAGAAAGTATTGCACTACTCTTGAAAAATCAGTCCCCCTATAGATGTTATAAGTGTTGGTAAAATGAACTGCAAAAAAGCTGTTAGTACTGACTGGAAACTATAAGCAAAACGGAACGTAAAAAGGGTTGACCGTGTCGTGGTATGGTGGCCACTGCCTTAGAAACAAAACTGCCCCGAACAGTGTAGTCGCTTCACGGGCAGGCTGTCCCCCGAGGTGCACACGGACGCTCCTTGAATCGTACAATCGACTCTCAGAGTGAACAACGGTGGAACTGCTCGAACAAATGGAGAGAAAACAAAGAGAAGCTGGAATGATGTTTGAATGTGTTTTATTGTGATATAAAATGCTGTTACACTTTGAAGCTGGAATGATGTTTGAATGTGTTTTATTGTGGAACTGCACTGTTCTGAACGTTCGAATTAAATCAAATAAAATTCTTTCACATATAATCTTTTATTCATAAGAAAATTCCTACGAATTTTCTCCAAAAAGAATATATACGCGCGCGTACGTGTTACCCGAACCCGAGCCCGAGCCCGAGCCCGAGCCGGGTGGCGGCGGCGGTGCGCGAGGACTTCCCTTGTTCTTTCCCACTCAACAAGGGAGGGAGGAAGCATGGGTATAAATACCCTTCCCTAGCTATTTTCCCAACCAATGTGGGATATAGCTTTGCCTTTGGTAACTTCTTGAAGCATTACCAACATTCCCCCACTAATGCGAAAGAATTCATCTGTATCTCAAACACAGCCCTCCTCAGACGAGCAGTTGCGAAATTAGTTGCTTAAGCACTAGTGAACGTATCTTGAACTAGTACATAGTGATAATGAGCGATCCTTCTCTTAGATAAGTGAAACTAGTCTTGAACTTTCTAAGATAGGGGTAAACTCATAACACACAACTAACTCCTTCATCCACCGAAGTTCTCGATGTGTAAGATATATATACACAAGTGTATATTTGGCCATCTTACCCTCAGGATTCTAGTAAGTGTTTTAGAAAAAACGGCCCAACGTTTTTCACAGAAGGTGGCTAATCCTTCTCACTTACATAGGTTATTTCATCAGGTTTATCTCAATATAAACCACCCTGAATCTGGGCTATGAAATAATTAAGAACCATTTGTAATGGTTCAACCTCTTATAGACTTATGGTGATTTCTTCAAGTCCATTTAAAATGAACCACTCAGTATTGGTATAAGAAATCATTAAGAATAAATATTCAACCTCATTGTCGGTGAATTCAAAATGTCCTTCTCAATAAGATCATTTAAACTTTGAATTCATTAAGAGTTTCTCGAAACTCAACCTTTCTGGCGGTAAGTCCATATTTGTCCTTCTCAATAGGACAACACATTCATACTTGTGTTATGAACTTATTAAGAATAAGTATTCAACCATGATTCGGTAAATTCATCAAGTCTTTCTCACAAAGACCACCCAAAAACTGGGCTATGAATTTATTAAGAGTAATAGTACTCAACCTGGGCATGTACATTATTCGTCATAGGGATAGGCAGTGAGAAATGTACACTATGAGTCTTTCCATGGTTTCGTTTGACCACATTGAACTTAGATAACTAAGTTGGGTATCCACCATGAATTCCTCAACCAATGGGCTTTAAACCCATCCCCCTCGACGAATCAAGGACCAATTTCCGACTTAACCCTTTGCTAAGCGGATCTGCTAGGTTTCTTTCCGACTTCACATACTCTAAAGAGAGTACTCCATTCCTTATTAAGTGTCTAACAGATTCATGCCTTATGCGAATGTGTCTCTTTTTGCCATTGTAAACATGACTCTTGGCAACACAAATCGCTGCTTGTGAATCACACAACAAGGAAACAGGAGGAGTCGGAGTTCCCCACAACGGAATATCGGCTAACAAACTCCTTAGCCACTCAGCTTCTTGCCCAGCTAAGTCAAGAGCTATAAACTCTGACTCCATAGTAGAGCGAGCAATACAAGTCTGTTTTGAAGACTTCCAAGAAATTGCTGCTCCTCCCAAAGTAAATACATATCCACTCGTAGAGCTTACTTCATCACTATCGGAAACCCAGTTGGCGTCACAATATCCTTCTAATGTAGCAGGAAAGCCAACATACTCAAGTCTCCAGTCCATAGTACCCTTAAGGTACTTAAGTAAGCGTCTAAGAGCAACCCAGTGCTCACAACTAGGGTTATGAGTGTATCTACTGAGTCTGCTAACAGCATAGGCAATATCTGGCCGAGTACAGTTCATTAAGAACATTAGACTGCCAATTATTTTGGCATATTCCGTTTGAGAAACGCTACTTCCTTCATTCTTAAAGAGATGTATGCTAGAGTCATAAGGAGTTCGAACAAGGACGACATCGAAACTGTCAAATTTCTTTAACACTTTCTCAGTATAGTGTGCCTGGCTTAAAGAAAATCCCTTTTCAGATTTGATTACTTTGACTCCTAAGATTACATCGACTTCTCCCAAGTCAGTCATCTCAAACTTAGTGGACAAGAAACTTTTTGTTTTGTTAATGGACTCAATGTTAGTACTGAAAATCAGCATGTCGTCAACATACAAGCTTATGATGACACAATCAGTACCAAACATCCTCGAATACACGCATGCATCCGAACCATTCACAACAAAACCAAAACTAAGAATAGTTTTGTGAAATTTCTCATACCACTGTTTAGGAGCTTGCTTCAGGCCATAAAGTGACTTTTTAAGTCTACATACTTTGCCTTCCATACCAGGCGCCTCGAAGCCAAGAGGTTGCTCCATATAGATCTCCTCATCTAGATCCCCATTCAAAAATGCAGTCTTTACATCCATTTGATGTACTTGCAACTTGTGAATGGAGGCTAGTGCAAACAATGCACGGATCGTTGATATTTTTGTGACGGGAGAGTAGGTATCAAAGAAGTCTTGACCAAATCTTTGAGTGAACCCTTTGACTACTAGCCTTGCCTTATACCTTTGGATAGAACCATCTGGTCTAAGTTTCTTTCGAAAGACCCACTTACTGTTAATGGTTTTAAATCCTCTAGGCAAGTCAACTAATTCCCAAGTATGATTAGACATTATTGATTCTAGTTCATCTTTTATAGCGCTTTTCCAGAAACTAGCATCAATAGATCGTATAGCTTCTTCGTAAGTTTTAGGATCCTCATCTAACAAATATGCTTGAGCTATAGGATCAGAAAGAGTGTCTAAGTCATTTATCTCAGAAATGAAGGAAGTTATGAAATCTGGTCCAAAAGAGGTTTCAACTCTTTGTCTCTTACTTCTTCTAGGCTCAAATTCAATCTCTTGAGAAGACCTAGCAGGCACACTAGAAGAAGTGGATGGCAAGTTTTCTATTTGTGTTTCAACATTTAATCTAGGTTTCTTGAGAGGAAAGATTTCTTCAAAGAAAACAGCATCCCTAGATTCACAAATAGAGAAGTCTTGTAGAGTCATGAATCTGTATGCGGCACTGTTAGAAGCATAGCCTATAAACACTGCATCAACGGTCTTAGGTCCAATGGTGGACTTCTTAAAATCTGGCAACCCCACTTTTGCCAGACACCCCCACACTTTCAGGTATTGTAGATTTGGGGCATACCCTTTCCATAATTCGTAAGGGGTAGAATCAATTTTCTTATGAGGTACTCGGTTCAGAATATGATTAGCCGATAGAATGGCTTCCCCCCACATGTTGTTAGACAACCCAGAACTTATCAACAATGAGTTCATCATCTCTTTTAAAGTTCTATTTTTCCTCTCGGCTATACCGTTCTGTTGAGGAAAATAAGGGGCTGAAGTTTCATGTATTATGCCATTCGTCTCACAAACCTCTTTTAGAAAATTAGATCCATATTCACCACCTCTATCAGACCTAACACGTTTTATTCTCCTATCTAACTGATTTTCAACTTCTGCCTTATAAATAAGAAAGAAATTTTCAGCTTCATCTTTAGTTCTTAGGAGATAAACTTTTGTAAACCTAGAGAAGTCATCTACAAAAGTTATGTAGTAGTGTTTTCCTCCTTTACTTTTAGTGTTTCTAAAGTCTGCTAGATCAGTATGAATGAGTTCTAACAGTTCAGTCTTTCTTTTAGAAACATTTTTAAAGGTAGGTTTTGCATGCTTTGCTTCTACACAAACTTCACATTTATTATAGTTTGTTATGTCTAGTTTAGGCAAAATATTCATATTCATCATTTTCTTTAGGGATTGAATATTTACGTGTCCTAATCTAGCATGCCACATATCAATAGACTCAACAATATAAGCAGAAGTGGTAGCTTTATTATTTTCATTAAGTTGAGTTTCTATGACAAATAAACCTTCGCTTAAAAAACCTTTCCCGACATAATCACCGTTACGGGAAAGTACAAGTTTATCTGCCTCAAAAACTAACTTAATGCCTGCCTTATTTAAGAGGCCACCACTAATCAAATTTCTACGCAGGGCAGGCACATATAGGACATTATTAAGGGCCAAAGTTTTACCGGAAGTCAGCTTGAGTAAAACCTTGCCTTTGCCCACCACTTGAGAGCTGCTGGAGTTCCCCATGTACACACGTTCACCATTTTTCACGTCCTCGAATTCGGTGAAGAACTCCTTTGCGCAGAAGTGTCGAAAAGCTCCGGTGTCTACGACCCACTCGGTGTTCTTCTCTACGAGGTTGACCTCCGAAACCACCGCGGCTATGACATCATCATCCATGTTCTCTGTCACATGCATGCGTGGTCTAGTCTCATTCTGGCGGTCCGAACGGTGCTGACATTGGTACGCCTTGTGACCAGCTTGTCCACACACGTAGCACTTCATGGTTTTCACGTCGGGCTTAGCCTTCATGGGTTTCTTGAAATTAGTCGTCTTTTGTGGTTTGGGCCTTTTGTTTGGAGGGCCTTTCTTAAAGGGCTTTTTGGACCCTGAAGCACCACCAGACTCAACAATATTAGTTTTAAAAGATAAGTGACTAAAATTGTTCGTAACCTTATCTTTCAAACGGTTGGCCTCCTCGATTTTCATGTGACCGATCAGCTCCTGAAGTGGTATGTCCCTTTTCTTGTGCTTGAGGGAGTTGCGGTAATCTGACCATGACTTTGGCAACTTTTCGATAAGGACGTTTGCTTGCAAAACTTCACACATTTGCATGCCTTCCGCTATGATGTCCGAGACAAGATTCTCATAGTCATGAACTTGGTCCATGATAGTCTTGTTGTCGGTCATCTGGAACTTCAACCATTCTCCCACGACATATTTTTTGATCCCCGCATCATCGGTGCCATACTTGGTGTCCAAGGAATCCCAAATCGCCTTTGCACTCCTCTCCTTTAGATACATGTCAAATAATTTGTTGGACATGTGACTAAGGAGATGGCCACGGGCCGTCTTGTTGTCCTTCTCATATTTGGCAAAGGTGGCAGCAGCAAGGGCATCGGCGGCAGCATCCGTCTATAAATGACATTTCACATACACAATAATTACAGAAATTAATCTGTATAACAGCCATCTTAAATCTGCTGTAACAGATTATAATAAACACTGTTCTGAACGTTCGAATTAAATCAAATAAAATTCTGAACGTTCGAATCAATTCAAACAGTTTTATCAAGCCTATAAATAAGAAAAAATTCTTTCACATATAATCTTTTATTCATAAGAAAATTCGTTGAATTTTCTCCAAAAAGAATATATACGCGCGCGTACGTGTCGAAGACACGTGTTACCCGAACCCGAACCCAAGCCCGAGCCCGAGCCGGCCGGACGGCGGCGGTGCGCGAGGACTTCCCTTGTTCTTTCCCACTCAACAAGGGAGGGAGGGAGGAAGCATGGGTATAAATACCCTTCCCTAGCTATTTTCCCAACCAATGTGGGATATAGCTTTGCCTTTGGTAACTTCTTGAAGCATTACCAACAATAAGCTTGGTGAATGCATGATTCGTTTCGGATCTAAACTAGAATTAACCAAAATGGCTTTAGCAGCTAAAGACTAAACTATGAATGCATGATTCGTTTCGGATCTAAACTAGAATAACCAAATGGCTTTAGCACAGCTAAAGACTAAACTAGATATCACCTACACAACTTGCATCAAGAGATATTCGAGCATTCAGTATGCAAAGTCCCCCTAGAAATCTTTTTCACCTTTTCTAAATTTTTACAAATTGAAATAATTGATCAGATTCCAACCTCAAGGCAACTTCTATACTAATGTGTCCCCAAAAACGAAGACTTTACCATTCAACCTTTTTTCCTTTTTACAGCTAAAGTAATTAGCATTTGTGCAAATAGAAGACTTTACTAATCAACCTTTAGAGCCTTGTAGATACAAGGTTACTTCTTACTAGTGAACAATTCTTCATAACTGCTAATCATCCGGTATGTTTGTCCACATACGATTACGAACAAGCAATTCTGAAGCACCTTTCTATGTATTTCACTGGAAATATAGCTCAGAAACAATTTAGTTGAACAGTCTTTATCAATAACAATAAACAAAGAAGGGTATGCACTATTGTTGAAAATTCTACACATATAAATATTATAAACATTATACATATCAACATTGGGCATTTGGTCTAGTGGTATGATTCTTGCTTAGGGTGCAAGAGGTCCTGAGTTCAATTCTCGGAATGCCCCCTCTTTTTTTTCTCTTTTTTATATTAGTTAAGCTTTACAATATGAAATATAAATTAAAAGTGTCGAACCAGCAGTTTGTTGCTAAATATATTGAAAAAGGATATTATTAGCAAGTTGCGACAGCTAACAACGGACCTGTAACTCATCAGGAAAGGTTAGATATGTCGTTGCCTGTAAAAGCAAGCACATGCACATGGAGAAAACAAATATTTGAGGGCATATGCAATTGTAAGGGGAACTTGTTTAGAATTTTTCCATTTAAAGTTGACAAATTGGAATCCTTTTAAAAAATGCTAAACATGATAAATAGTAAAGTAAGGCATTTGGTCTAAAGGTATGACTCTTATCTAGGGTGTGAGAGGTCCCATATTCAATTTTTGGAAAAACACAGAGCTGAAAACTGCCTAACAAAGGGGGATTGAAATAAAAAGAACGAATCCATGAGAGACACATGCCTATATCTGAATCCTTGTAAGGTACATCTAAAGATGTTAACATACAGGTCGGGAAAAGCTTATTAGAACATTACATTTTGTGACTGGGTTTCTTCATACCTGCCTAACTGTTATGTAGTTTTGTTTTCTAAACCATTTTAAAGAAATATTCAATCTAAAATCTAAGAGCATAATAAACTTGCAAACTATCGATTTAGCAGTCAGACACTTAATTGTTAAAGGAAATTTATAAACAATAGATGTTTTGCCTTCTAGTGGATTCATATTCTGAACTAACAAGTACCGATCACAAAATAGATGAAAGCTACAACCTGGTGTTGACGCGATTTTAAAAGCCACCGGCATCCAGTTTCGGATAGGCAACAATACACTGCCATATAAAATATAAGAGTGGCAAACATTGGTCTCTAGTGAAAATTAACAGGAGTTCTAGCAGAAAAGAATTGATAACTGAAAACCAGATAGTATAACTTTTAGGAACAGGGCATTTGGTCTAGTGGTATGATTCTCGCTTCGGGTGCGAGAGGTCCTGAGTTCAATTCTCGGAATGCCCCAAAAAATTAGTTGAATGTCAAAACAAATTCAAACTTTTATCTTTAATGCTTTTCAATAAACAAAACTGCACACAAACAATTTTGTTGATAAGAGATTCATCAATAAACAATGAAAGTATTAGTATTGCACTATTCTTAAAACTTAAGACTAGGGGTGCTTATCGAGCGAGTTGAGTAGTGATCGACTTGTTAAGCTCGATAAAATTTTGCTCGACTCAACTCGTTAAGCTCGCCAAAATTTTTACCTTGTTTTTTTATAAACAAGAAAAAATGTGAGGTCTGAGGAGATAAATAAACGAACCTACCGTGATCGAGTTAGAGATGAAGTCAATATTTGAGTGTGAGACTTTTTTTAGTTTCTCAACAATCTTCAAAGGAGAGAATGACTTAAGAATTTTAGGATTTTAAATTTCAATCGTATTTTTTTATATGGGAAGTGAAAACTGAAGATTTTTCCCATTTTCTAATTTTATACATAAAGTAAAAATAATAAAAAAAGAAATACTTTAATAAAAAAAAGGAAAGACTCATTATTATAATTTAATTTTTTATTAATAAAAATTAACTTTTTTAATTCTCGGGAAATACAAAACGTTTTGGAAATTTGAAACCAAAATATTATGAGTAAATTATCTAGCAAATCACTGAAATTTTCTAGAGTTTTCAACTAGTATTTAAACTTCTTGGAACATAAATTTTTAAAGCAGCCACCAAAAATTCATAAAAAAATTATTAAAAAATAACGATCTGCTCACAAACTTATCGAGTCGAGTTGGGTCGTGCTCGAATTGACTCGCTAAGATCTCAAGTCGAGCTCGATTTCAAGTTGAGTCAACTCGAGTCTAGCATTAACCGAGTTATAACCGAGTTGAGCTCGAGTTGTTTGCGAGCTGCTCAACTCAATAAGCACCCCTACACACCTATAAATGCTATAAACATTTCAAATAATGAATTGGGCATTTGGTCTAGTGGTATCATTCTCTTTTTTGGGTGCGAGAGGTCCCAAGTTTGATTCTCGGAATGCCCCTTTTATCTCTAACTTTTTTAGGTATCTTGCATTGCCATTTGAAACCACTAGGCAAGAGGAATATGGATCAAAGTCATTTTTCACATCAGTAATTGTTTTCTGACAAGACTATATACAATGAGTTGCAAAACTTAATTAAATAAGTAATAACCTATGTTGAGCAGCTATTCTTCCTGCTTGGTGATCTCAAAGTTTTCAGATAAAAGAAAAGGAAGCACATAAACATGTAAGGAACCAAAATTTGAGGAGTAGGCTTAAATAGGTCTTTACCAAAAGCAAAAACTAGTTAATAAGAAAGCCAAATGTCCGGTTTTTAATAGACACAAAATCTAATTTCTTCTCTTTTGTGCAGTCACTACAACAAACAAAGTGGTAAACAAAGATACCAAGCTTGGTCGATATATGATTCGTTTCGGATCCCTACAAGAATAACCAAATGGCTTTAGCAGCTAGAGACTAAAGTAGATATCACCTACACAGCTTGCACCAAAAAGATATTCAAGCATTCAGTATGCAAAGTCCTGGAAATAAAAGGTAATGAGGATTCAGGACACGACACTTACCTATCATTCAACATCTCCCTAATCATTCAATAACCTCATCTTTAACCATTATCTTAAGCATCAAGTTACTATTCAAACATCATAACAACACACTGACAAGGCGCTAGCATCTCCTCATCAAAATTTATCAGGATATTGAAGAAAAATATAATAAGTAAAACCTAATCATGATTAAGATTGAAGATTGGGCATTTGGTCTAGTGGTATGATTCTCGCTTTGGGTGCGAGAGGTCTCGAGTTCAATTCTCGGAATGCCCCTCTTTCCTTTTTTCCTTTTTAGTTATCTTGCATTGCCATTTGAAACCATTAGGGAAGAGGAATCTGGACCAAAGTCATTTTTCATAGTATTAATTGTTTTCTGACAAGACTATATACAATAAGTTGCAAACGTTAATTAAATAATCAACAACCTATATTGAGCAGCTATTCTTCTTGCTAGTGATTTCAAAGTTTGCAGATAAAAGAAAAGGCATTACATAAGCCTATAAGGAACCAACATTTGAGGAGCAGGCTTAAACAGATCTTTATGGAAAGAAAAACTAATTAAAGAGAAAGCCAAATGTCCGTTTTTTTATCGACACAATCTGATTTTCTTCTCTTTTGTGCAGTGACTACACTAAACAAAGTGGTGAACAAAGGTACAAAGCTTGGTCAATGTATGAATCGTTTAAGACCTTTAGTAGAATAGCCAAATGGCTTTAGCAGCTAAACAGTAAAGTAGATCTCACTTATAAAGTTTTCAACAAAAAGATATTCGAGCATTCAGTATGAAAAGTCCCGGAAATAAAAGGTAATCAGGACACAACACTTACCTATCATTCAATAACTCCCTATTCATCCAATAACCTCATCTTTAACCATTATCTTCAGCATCAAGTTAGTATTCAAATATCTTAACAACATGCTGACAAGGCTAGCATCTCCTCATCAAAATTTATCAGGATCTTCAAGAAAATATATAATAAGTAAAACCTAATCATAAGTAACATCAAAGATTGGGCATTTGGTCTAGTGGTATGATTCTCGCTTTGGGTGCGAGAGGTCCGGAGTTCAATTTGGAATGCCCCTTTTATCTTTAACTTTTTTTAGGTCTCTTGCATTGCCATTTATAACCACTAGACAAGAGGAATCTGGACCAAATTCATTTTTCACAGCATTAATTGTTTTCTGATAAGACTATATACAATGAGTTGCAAAACTTAATTAAATAAGTAATAACCTATGTTGAGCAACTATTCTTCCTGCTTGTGATCTCAAAGATTTCAGATAAAAGAAAAACAATCACATAAACATTTGAGGAGCAGGCTTAAATAGATCTTTACCAAAAGCAAAAACTAGTTAATGAGAAAGCCAAATGTCTGGTTTTTGATAGACACAAAATCTAATTTCTTCTCTTTTGTGCAGTCACTACACTAAACAAATTGGTGAACAAAGGTACAAAGCTTGGTCGATGCATGATTCATTTCGGATACTTAGTAGAATAACCAAATAGCTTTAGTAGCTAGAGACTAAAGTAGATATCACCTACACATCTTGCACCAAAAAGATATTCAAGCATTCAATATGAAAAGTCCAAGAAATAAAAGGTAATCAAGACAGGACACTCACATATCATTCAACATCTCCCTAATCATCCAATAACCTCATCTTTAACCATTATCTTAAGCATCAAGTTAGTACCCAAACATCATAACAACATGCTGACAAGGCGCTAGCATCTCCTTATCAAAATTTATCAGGATATTGAAAAAAAATATATAATAAGTAAAACCTAATCATGATTAACATCAAAGATTGGGCATTTGGTCTAGTGGTATGATTCTCGCTTTGGGTGCGAGAGGTCCCGAGTTCGATTCTTGGAATGCCCCTTTTTCTTATTTTTCGTTTTTAGGTATCTTGCATTGCCATTTGAAACCATTAAGGCAAGAGGAATCTGGACCAAAGTCATTTTTCAAAGTATTAATTGTTTTCTGACACGACTATATACAATGAGTTGCAAACGTTAATTAAATAATCAACAACCTATATTGAGCAGCTATTCTTCTTGCTTGTGATTTTAAAGTTTGCAGATAAAAGAAAAGGCATTACATAAGCTTGTAAGGAGCCAGAATTTGAGGAGCAGGCTTAAACAGATCTTTATGGAAAGAAAAACTAGTTAATGAGAAAACCAAGTGCCCAGTTTTCTATAGACACAATCCAATTTTCTTCTCTTTTGTGTAGTGACTACACTAAACATAGTGGAGAACAAAGGTACAAAGCTTGGTCAATGTATGATTCGTTTCGGATCTTTAGTATAATAACCAAATGGCTTTAGCAGCTAAAGCGTAAAGTAGATATCACCTACACAGCTTGCATCAAAAAGATATCTGAGCATTCAGTATGCAAAGTCCCGGAAATAAAAGGTTATCAGGACACCACACTTACCTATCATTCAATAACTCCCTATTCACCCAATAACCTCATCTTTAACCATTGGCTTAAGCATCAAGTTAGTATTTAACATCATGACAACATGCTGACAAGGCTAGCATCTCCTCCTCAAAATTTATCAGGATCTTGAAGAAAATATATAATAACTAATACCTAATCACGGTTAACATCAAAGATTGGGCATTTGAATTTTGGTTTAGTGGTATGATGTGCTAGAGTTCCCGAGTCCGATTCTCGGAATGCCCCCCAAAAATCCCTTCTTTGTTTCACTTTTATCTTAATTTTCACAACTTGAAATAATTGATCAGATTCCATCATCAAGTCAATTTCTATACTAATAAAGAACTTAATACTGAATTCCAGATCTGTTCTCTGACAAGATTCCTCAATACTCATAAAAAAAAGTACCTAACATAAATAAATAATAAAATTAATTTCAATGCCTGCACAAATGGGGACATTTTAACCTAATTTCACTAGAGCTAAACCACTCAAACAGGGTCATTAAACAAACAGAAATTTTTTGCAAAACTTAAAAAAATTGAAAAATCATCAGGCAATATACTTTTACGTACTACTGAGAAAGTAATCACCATAAAGCAGTTACCTGTATACAGCTTGAAAACGAGACTTGTAAAGCTCCATAATCAGGCGATCGGTGGTTTCTCGCTGGAACCGGTGGAGCAAGGAAACGAGTTATCGACAAAAGGGAAGACAACTAGACAAGGGTCAAAATGGAGTCCACCGTCCACGCCCTAATACAGGCAAACTAAATCTAATTTAAAATAACAATTTAGGCCGCGCCATCCAAATTTTGATTAAATTCGATTTTTTTAATTCTGTGTTATTTAAATTGTTCAAGTTTTTCAAATTAATTACATTTTTTAACTCAATTAAGGCAATAAAAGAACCGAACCTTCAGCCAACACTTCATAAATTGTTTGCTGGGAAGTTTATTTATTTGTTAAACGAATGAACATTAACATAATTTTTTATTCGTTTAATTAAATGAATGAACGCGAAGAAAGAGCCCATTCATTCATTTACGTTCGTAAACGTTCGGCAATTCGTTCGTTTATGTTTGTTTGAATTTATTCACATATGTCCATTTATATTTATTATTTTTCATAAAATAATAACAAATGTATTATATTTAAAAAATAAAAACATGTATTGAAAAAATAAAATAAAAAAATTAAACAATACTCAATGTACGTGACTTCAGACTTCTTAAGAAAAAAATCAAACAGTACTCAATGTTTGTTTCCGTTCGTTTGTGTCCGTTTATCATTTTAATGAACGGTGTAGATGTTTCTTTTGAAATTGGAAAAACGAAAACCGAAAAAGAAATGAGAATTTGACACATTCAATTTTAGAGTGGTTTGACCTTCTAACCAAGGTTTACATCCACAACCTTAACATCCACACTAAGGATTTCTCGATTCGCTAACAATGAATTCTTCCTTTGTACAGGCTAAAAAGCTAACATTTACATCCTTATATTTTCACGGGCTAAGATAGAACCCTCTCCCTAATTTTTATAAGGATCAAATAGAACCTATCCCTTAATTACGAGGTCTTGACTAGGGATGGGCACGGGTCGGGTCGGGTTTTTGGCCCACCCGAACCCGACCCGAAAACAAATACCCTAAACCCGCACCTAACCCGACCCGAACATTTTCTTTAAAAAAAATCCAACTCGACCCGACCCGAAAATAAATATATTAAACTCGACCAGACCCGACCTATAGAAAAAAATAATTTTAGGGACTTAATTGTAAAAAAATAATTTTAGAGGATTTAATTGTAAAAATATAATTTTAGGGACTAAATTGTAGATAAAAAATCAATTTGAAGGACCTAATTATCAATATATATATATATATATATATATATATATATATATATATATATAAAGATGGGATATTATTATAAATATCCCTAAAAAATTTAGTGGAAAATTGCACAATTAGTTCTACGTCGGGTCGGTCGGATATTTTCTACCCTAAACTCGAACTCACCATTAATAAAAACATGACTCGACCTAACTCGAACCCTATTTTTCATTAAAAATTCTGACCCGATCGGGTCGAAATTCGACCGGATTGGGTAAATTGCCCATCCCTAATCTTGACATTTGTAAACATATTACCTCTCTAGGTGTGTGTTTACACATTTTGGCTCACTAGGATTAGACTAAAAATTACAAGAGATAAAAAAATATACAAAGAAAACTCTACTCTCTTAATCTTTAAGCTTGGATGTTCACCCTCTTATTCTTCAAGTATCTTTAGCTTGTATTTATTGAGTGGAATGAAAAACTACACATTGGAGATGAAAAATAGCCATTAAAAACTAGTCATTGGAAACATTAATTCTAGTCATAAATGCATTTTTGCAACCTTGAGTATCGGTACTCGAAAGTGGGTATCGGTACCTGCCAAAACAAGAAAGAATTGTTGCACATAAATGCAAAGCGTACCGGTACATTCGTATTGGTACGGTACTTCGGGTATCGATACAGAGGCTTTCGTATCGATACGCGAAGTGCTCTCTGGAAATCAAAATGTTTTTGTGTATCTGTACGAGGAAAGACCGTACCGATAGGAGCAGTCAATTTTTGACTTTTAAGACATTTTAAAAATTTGTTTGAGTCAAAAATCTTTTCAAAAACATTTCAAATGTATTTTTCAAGTTGAATGGACCTTGAATTAATTTTTCAATATTTGTTCAAGTCCAAAAACATTTTTCATTGAGTTATATCAAAATAAATATCTCAACAATCTCCCCCTTTTTGATATATTGAAACCACATGATTTTTTTTTTTTTTGAAAATGCTCCACCTTAGAAAAATAATTTTAGAAAAAGGGAATATTAGAAAAATATTTAAGCTCCCCTTTTTCTTTTTGAAATTATTTTTTTTCAAACTTATCTCTTCCCCTTTTTGTTATATCAAAATAGATCTGGCAAACTTGACCTGAGACCATAGACCCGAGAACTGCTTTACCCGAATTGAGACTTGAAATCGACCCTAACACGAAGACCCGAATTTGATTCGAAACCCGAAATAAATTGAACCCGAACCGAATTTTAGCGTAACTGAAAATGGACCCGAACCGATTTTCTACCGAATCTAATGGAACCAAACTAATTTTCAATTGTAACGCCCCAGTTTTGAGCCCGGAGATTTCTAGTTTGTTGAGTTGTCAATCGATTGCAAATGGCCAATAGGTGGTGAATTGGCGATTAAAATTTGAAGGAAGAAATTGGATAAATGAAAAATTGGACACAAGGCTATTTATAGTGGTTCAAGTTCCTAAATGAACTCTACCTCCACTACCTTAGCTCCCACTAAGGATTTTCAACCAATCCACTAATTGATTCTTCCTCTTTTCTTGGATGAGAAGGAAATCTTACAAGATCGATTAAGCTTTCTAGCCAAAGCTTAATCCAACCCACTCTTTACAAAGAAGGAATTTGGTAAACCTTACAATTACCTCTCAAAGGTTGATGTTTACCCAAATACAATCAATCACACCCCAAACTTTCAATAAAAATTACAATGAAAAATTCAATTGAGTTAGGTACAAAGATTTGACTCTAAATGATCAAGGTTTGGATTTGAATGCTTTGATGTTGTTTGAAGGCTCAATTGTTGTTGTTGTAGCTTTAGAGACTTGTTTTTATACCTTCTCATTAATTTCTAGTCGTTTGGGTGGTTGAGATCATCAATAGAGCTATTGGGGCTCTCTCTTCCCTCCATAAATGCCGTTTTGCAACTACCCGTATCGGAACACGGTACCCTTGTATTGAAACGGACACTCAAAAAAGAAAGAGTCGTTATGTGTAAAATGGGACCATATCGAAACAGTTAGAGACTGTATCGAAACAATAAAGGCAAAAAGGAAGGTCGTATTGAAACGGATAAGGTCTGTATCGAAACGTTTTGAAACTGTCAATTGATGTTTCGAAATAGCTTAGTGGTGTATCGAAACGCTTAACCAAATCTTCAAAACCAATTTTTGACAAGTAACAGCTAGTTCATTTAATGCCTAATTTTAAAATTACTTAACCCCTGTATCGAAACGGGTGTGAGCCGTTTCGAAACGATACTAAAAAATCAAAAGCCTGGATGAAGGTCGTATCGAAATGGGTTTGAGTCGTTTCGAAACATATGTCTCTAGTGGCAAAATGTATTGAAACACTTTGAGGGTGTTTCGAAACGCCCGGGCGATTTTGTATATTTTGACTTTGAAACACTTAGAAAATTTTATGGGGTTTAAGTTTTGACTTCAAAACATTTTAAGTATAAATTGTACTTGTCAAAATCAAGTATTTTGATTACTTAAAAATTTATTTACTTTGTAATTTAATCCTTGAATTACTTGTTATATCAAAATCAAATATTAGTTTTACATAGGTTGATTAGACGGTCTGGTGGACCGGGATTAGAGATTTGAGTCAGATTTTGGATAAAAATCAGAATAAATATTTTTGAGTGAGATAAAAATATGGAAAATATCTTAAAATCAATATTTAATATATGTATATTTTTGGTAAAGTCAATTTTGAACAATGGAATTCAGAAATTGAACATTTTGGGATAGAGATCAAAATGTAAAGAATGCAAAATTGTTTTATAAAAGGGTCAAAACTTAGAATCTTTAAGTAGTTAATTTGCCAAATGTTTTAATCTAATTTTTCTCTCGATTTGGATTATTTTAAATGAGTTTTAATTAGTGAATTAAATGTGATTTAATAAAAGAGAAGTAATTATTTCTTAAAATCACATTTGATGCAACTTTTTTCTCAAAGTTCCTTCAGCCAAACACTCTCTTTTCATCAAAGATTTCAGGTAATTTTCTTGATTTCTTAAACTTTTGAATTCTAATGATTCTTCAATCTTGTTTTCCAAAATCTCATTGTTTTCCTTTGTTTTTCAAGAGTAAAACATCCAATTGAGAGGAAATTCACTCATTGGAGGTAAGGTTCGTTCTTCTCCTCCTCTAATGAATGGTTCTTTACTGAAGTTTCAAAGTATTTGATCCTTGTTTAATGTTTTCTAATGAATTTTAATGATTTAATTATGGAAAATTGGTTAAGTCAAGGTTTAATTGACGAGATTAAGTGGTTTTCATTTTGGATCTATTTTGTTGAGTTCTTGATTGGTTCTAATCATGTTTTTGATGTTTTATAATGTTAATAAGTTGGTTTTAACAGTGGAATCTCAAAACTAGGTGAATCTCTAATTTTCTAGGTTGTTAGTTATGAGTTTTTGAGGAGTTGTGGTTGTTTTATGAATGTTGGAGGTATAATGATGCTCTTAGATTGTTTTTTGATGTTAATTGAAAGTAATTGATGGATTAAACCTTTAGGTTTTGTCTGGGTTAAGTTTGGAAGGTGTTTGATGTTAATTCTGGTTGTTGTGGAGGGGTTTTTGGTTAGAGTTGTTGTGGATTAATGTTGCCGAGTCTTTGAATGTATTTATATGCATTGAATACTCTGTTTTTGTGTGGTTAAAATAGGGGAGGTAGATCCTCAAGCTTGTGGTACCGTTTCGGAAGCTTTGGAGGAGTAGTTCGCATCGGCGAACAAGATTTTGCATAGTCGGTGAGTGAGAACGTGGAATTCAGCTTTGAAATGGTTTAAAAGTTATTTTGGGAGTTTAAATTAAGCTTGAAATGCTGGTTTAAACTCGGAAGTAAGTATGACGAGATTTCTCCCTCGGTTGTGTTTTGGCGAAATTGGTTTTATGCACTTGTTTTTGAGTTACATGGTACCTACTGTTTAAGCATGTTTAAAGTATGATTTATACTAATTTTGATCATATATTGATGTTGGATGCATTTGGAAAATGGTCCATGTAAGTATAAGGAATACTTGTAAATGCATAGTTTAATGCATTGGAAATGGTTCTGAAATGTTGCATATAAAAACAGTGAGGTACATGGTGCACTATAATAAGCATGTTGGGAGGCTCAATTGATCAACCAAGTAGCCAAGAGGGATGAATTGGTTTTAAGGTGAAAGAGATGGAAGCTATGGAACTAAAAATTGGACACAATGATTTATAGTGGTTCAAGCTTCTAACCAAGCTCTACATCCACTACCTTAGCTTCCCACTAAGGATTTTCAACAAATTCACTATTGAATTTCTTCCCCTTTTCTAAGCTAAGGAGGAAACCCTTTACAACACTCAAAGCTTCTACCCCAAAGCTTGAGCAAACCCTTTTTTACGAAGAGAAAATATTTAAGCAAACTTAGAAAACCCTCTAAGGTATAATGTTTGCACAATTAAGCTCACTCACCCAAAACCTAACACTTGATCATGTATAACAATTAAGCTCACAAGTGTGTTCTATAAGGAAATTAACAATTAAAAGCAGAAAACACTTTTTCTACGCAATGAATGTTGGCAATATGTTTCTTGTTCTTCCATGGATGCTTGGAGGTGTCTTTTAAACCCTTTAATGGCTTCATGATCGTTACTAGACGTTGGAGGTTGTTTAGAGCCGTTGGGGACTTTAATTCCAACAATAAATGCATTCTGGGCAGGTCGGTATCGGTACGCGGGAAATCGGTATATGTACATGCCTTAAATAGAAAGAGCCATTGTAACGGTACACTAAAGTCTGTACCGGTACGAGCACTATGAGTAGCGATACGGGGACAAGCGTATCGGTACTCAATGCCTGTTTTTGACACCTTGTCTATATAAAATCATTTAAGACATGTCAAAACCCTTTGAAAACATTACAAACATATATTTCAAGTTTATGGACTTTTGAAATGTTTTTACAAATTAGTTTAAGTCCAAAAACATTTTTCTTTAAGTTATATTAAAATCAAATAACTCAACAATATCCCCATTTTTGATATAACGAAACCACTTGAAAATTTGTTTTTCTTTTTTGTGAAAAATCCCCCTTAGAAAAATATTTTTAGAAAAAGAGAATATTTTTGAAAATATTAAAACTCCCCATTTTTCTCTTTGAAATTGAATTTTTCAAACCTACCCTTCCCCTTTTTTATATCAAAAATAATTTCAAAATTAAGTTTGAAATCACATTTAAGTTCAAAACACACCATATGTTAGAAAAATTAGTAGCAATTGATAAAAATATTAATTGTTGGAGTAAAATGAAAAAAATATCATGAAAGAATTTTTAAAATAGGCTCCCCCTTACTCAAGCATCAAGTAGATTGTTAGTCCAACAATTCTAGTGAAAAATGTAGCAAAAACAATTTTAGAAGTTGTACAACTTAGTTATAAGTTCATACAAAGGCTCTATCAAGTCATAGATATACATTTTGATCATTTTTCTACACATTCTTCTCAAAACATAGCATTTAAACATACAAAAGCATGAATTTCACAAAATTCAACCAAACATTACAAGTTTAAGGCCAAAAACATAACAATCAAGCATAAAATGACAAAATCATGTAGCTCATACAATTTGAGACTACCCCTAACTATATGCAATTAGGCACAACATGGAGTCATACAAACATGCTTAGATCAACATGAAATTTAGACATGGAAAACACGACCAAGCAAAACTACATGAAATTTAAATTTTTCACTTGAATCAAGATATGATGTTAAGTCTTCCTTCTTCAAGTGTCCTTCCTCTTTTGTATGTCACGGGCTTCTAATATTTGACTTTGGTCATCAATGGCTCAAGCACACTTACAAAAGACAATCAAGTAATTTTTTGTATCCAAATTACTTTGGATCCAACAGCATTAGTCCCAAATAACTTAGTTCCCTTAGGAATCCATTTTTCAATGTCTTCATTTTTCTTTGAAACAATGAGTCCTTTTGGGACCCAAATGTTTTTAACACATTTTCAATTAAAAACATAGGGAACTATATTGTCTTTGATAAAAAAAAAATATAACATAATTTGTTTTAGAGCTACCTCCAATTTCACATTTTTGAACATTTTCGTTAAACAAATTCTTTTTGAGGTCATCAATTTCTTTTTGATGATCCTCTTGAAATTTTAGAAGCAAGTTTTGTAAATCGAATTTTTTTCCACAAAAGCTTCAAACCCTGCTTCAAGTTCGAGATTGGTTTTAGAAAGCAATTCATTTTCAATTTTGAAATTAACTTTTTGTTTTTAGAAAATGAAGCCTTGAATTTCAAAACCAACTCATCATAGGCTTATTGTAACTCATCAAAAGTATAAGAATTTAAAGTAGATGAGTTAGAAGTTACCCTGAATCTTCTTTGATGGCCATGAGACAAAGGTGAGCTACCTCGTTATCGGAGGAGTCCTCTTCATTACTCCATGTAGCCACATATGCCTTCTTCGTATGGCTTGTAACCCCCTAAACCCGACCCAGAAGAAAAGGCCAAATTTAGGAAGTCACAATTGAAAACTTAACCTTCAAGGAAAATCAATTTAAAAATTATACATTAATTTAAAAAGAATATATAACAATAATTTAATAAATATCTTATAATAAATAAAACTTAAATGTCACAATTAATATTCGAACATTTAAATAAAATCTCTAAAATAAACCATGGTAAAAGAATGCTAAAATAATTTGAAAAACATAAATAGTCCCCAAGTATGAAATTACATTAATGTCTCAAAATAATAAATAATAGTCTTAATAACTAAAAATAGTTTCGTACTAAATAATAAAATAAACGGATAAAATGTGAGATCCTCCAAGTATCAGGTCGCCTAATGTCCAAAGATATCTATAAGAGGAAACTATGGGGGAATAAGTTAAAGAGCTTAGTGTGTCTCTAAAGTGCAAGAAAACCATAGTCGTAAAACACAGTAATATTTTTTTAAAAACTTTTAAAACATAAAACAAACGGTACAATATCACAAGCGTAATGCAATGCACTCAACTACGTCCGCCAAAGATGAGGAAGATTCCCATAACCTCCTCTCTACGTCAGCCATCCGAAGTGGAATTTAGCCTGAAGGGTGAACCAATGAACTTCTCTGTACAAATCCTAACACGTGCTCATATATATATGGTGCTTAAAACTCAAATATCATAAACAAAGTTCCATAAATGCAATATTTCATAAACATACTTCATAAACCATAGTCCATAAAATCGTAAATCATAGTTCTGTAAATCTGGTGTCTCGTAAATCAAATGTTTCATAAGTCATAATTAAAACACATTCTGAAAAAGTGTGCATGTGATGACAAACAATCAAGCCATAGTGTATATCATAATCAAGCAAGGTGTAAAACCATATAAAAATCATTTACTTATAGCACCAGAAGAAACACACCTCAAGCAGCAATAACTCTAACGTCGAGAAGAACGCCCCTCATATTCAGTCCTATCACTTGGTCTAACTAAACCGGAACCTACGATATAATTTCTACATCAAAATCTATCACTATACCACTAGCTAAAAACATATACACTAATCTGAAAGAACACTCATGTATAATCCTCTTAGTACGTGCACAATTTGTTCGAACAAGCGGAGGAGGTGATAGTTCGTCAGATTGACAGTCGGAAAAATAATGATCACTTATACCAACACATTACAAAAAGGATGACCTGAATTTGGTTTCAAAGTTGGCTGAAGCATGGGGTTAAGTCTGGACAGGGAACACGAGTGAGAGATTAGTGGTGTACGATGGGGGTTTTAAACAAATTTACTGCAACTTGGGGCGTTGGAATTTAGTGGGGGTTTGGGTTACTTGGGTGTTCGTTTAGGAAGATGGGTATAGAATAATTAGTTTATATATATGTAGAGTTTGACTAATAATAATTTTATTAGAATTATCATAATAAAAAATAGATAAAGTAAAGGGAAATCAAAATATATAAACATCACAAAACCATGAAAACATTGTTTTTAATTAGTAAACGGGTAAATGCCACATGTGCTCCTTCGACTTTCATGATATTACATATTGACTTTCAAGTTCGATGAAAATTCTATTTAGCCCTTATAAAAAAATTAGGATTCTGAATTAAAAATTCTCAATTGTTAGGGTTTTCAATTAGGGATTTAAAAATTTAGGGTTTTCAAATTAGGAAAATTTCAGGGTGTTACATGACTTGATCCCTTTCTGTTGAAACGAGGGCAATCATAATTGGTATGCCCCGACTTCTTGCACTCGAAGCATGTGATGGGATCCTTCTTCTTCATTATTGATTCATGCATTGATTCTTCCTTTTTGCACTTCATGAATCAGGCTAATTTCTTGAAGAGCTTGGCCATCTCTTCTTCTTCACTATCTTCTCCAATTGAATCTTCTTGTTGTCTTGTGAAAGATTTGAGAGCAACAATATTCACGTTAATACCTTGCTCGATCTTCTTATCCTCTATCTTCTTCTCTTCCTTCTTCTCCTATTCTCTTCCTTTCTTCATAATTTCATGAGTGAGAAGAGACCCCATGAGAGAATCAAGCTTCAAGGTCTTGATATCCTTGGCTTCGATTATGGCGGTCTTCTTTGAGTCTCATGACTCGGGAAGAGAATAGATAAACTTTCGGAAAAGCTTGTCTTCTAGAAAGATTTCTTAATAGCATTTAAGTCCATTGGTGATTACGGAGAATCTATCGAACACCTTGGTGATGTCTTCATCCGGTTCCATCTTGAAGTTCTTATACTCAAGGTTAAGAAGACCAATCTTGGTCTCTTTTATTTTGTTTGTTCCCTCATATATGAGTTCAAACTTGTCCCATACTTCCTTGGCATCTTCACAAGAAGAAACTTTGGCATACTCTTTCGGGCAAAGTGCACAAAGGAGAATGTACAATGCCTTCGCATTAAGTTCTATCTTCTTGGAATCATCCACACTCAATTCTGCCTTGCTTCTTAGTAGTACAAACGAACCATCAAGAACAATATCCCAAAGACGATAGTCTTTGGCTCTCATGAAGTACATCATCTTATTCTTCCAATAGGAGTAGTTGGTCCCGTCATAGAATGGTGGTCTATAAATGGATTGCGCCATGAACTCCAGTTGATGTAGGAATTACTTGAGCTCTTCGAGGATCGACTCTTAGGATGGTAATCCGATAAAGATACCTCGCTCTGGTACCAATTGTTAGGAGGCTTAATTGATCAACTGAATATCCAAGATGAGGGTGAATTGGTTTTAAGGTGATAGAGGTGGAAGCTATGGATGTTCAAGCTTCTAACCAAGCTCTATATCCACTACCTTAGCTTCCTACTAAGGATTTTCAACAACTTCACTATTGAATTTCTTCTCTTTTTCTAGGCTAAGGAGGAAACCCTTTACAACACTTAAAGCTTCTACCCCAAAGCTTGAGCAAACCCTCTTTCACAAAGAGAAAAGATTTAAGTAAACTTAGAAAACCCTCTAAGGTATAATGTTTGCACAATTAAGCTCACTCACCCAAAACCTAACACTTGAGCATGTATAACAATTAAGCTCGCAAGTGTGTTCTACAAAGAAATTGACAATTAAAAGCACAAAACACTTTTTCTATACATTGAATGTTGACAATGTGTTTCTTGTTCTTCCATGGATGCTTAGAGGTATCTTTTAAACCCTCTAATGGCTTCATGACTGTTACTAGCCGTTGGGTGTTGTTTAGAGTCGTTGGGGACTTTAATTCTATCAATAATTGCATTCTAGGCAGGTCGGTACCGGTACGTGGGACATCGGTATCGGTACATGCGTTAAACAAAAAGAGCCGTTGGGTATTTAATACACAAGGGTATCTATACAAAACCCTTTGTATCGGTACATTTGAAACTGTACCAGTATAGATTTATGGACTTTTGAAATATTTTTGCAAATTAGTTTAAGGCCAAAAACATTTTTCTTTAAGTTATATTAAAATCAAATATCTCAACAAAGTCTCCTCGAGTGTTGAGGGGTTTATGTGTATCAGATACTCCACCATGAGTACCCTAACGGTCGAGGGGTTATATGGTACCGAAAACTCCCGTTAGTAGATTATGCATCTAACCGATGATTGGGCTGAGATGGTACCCGGTTGAGATTGTATGAAGTGTTGTGAGGACACTTGTTGAATCTGTGTATCCGATGTAATATTTTGTGAAGTGGAACTTGGTTTATGATCACTTGAAAGACAATATAATTGATAATGTATCATGTTGATGGATTATGTATATTATACATGTTTATTCTTTAAGCCTTGTATATATGTTGTTATACATAGGAAAGCTTAAATCGAGGGGTTGCAAATGGGATTTTGCTGTTGATCCATGATACATGTTGCAAATGGTTTAATATGCATATTTTTTTGAAATGTTAATTGCATGGTTTATAAGGCATGATGTTTTGGAAGATGTTTAAAAAGAGATTTTCAAGTGGTTTCGATAACCTGTTTTAAATGCATTGATGGTTTTTTTGTTTTTGTGCACTCCTCACTAAGTTTAGTGTGCTTACGCTCTCTTTTTCCATCAATGTAGAGAATTAAAGGTGGGAGGCAGCGAGCAAGCGAAGGGGAATCTAAGGACTTGAACTATTTGAAAGTATGATTTTTGAACTAGACTAGTAGTAATAAAGGCAATGGGATTCATTGTTGTTTCGGAGGGTTATTTGCTAAACTCTCGTTTCATGCAAGTTTATATTGTTGTTGTGGAGTTGTACGAGGCTTTATATGTTCGATTTTGATGTGGATTTACGTTTCGTGCTTTGGATGGATTGGTTTTTAGGAAGTATGTTGCTATGTTTTGATCATGTTTCTTTGATATTCTACCATAGATTGATCTTTAGTTTATATGTGTACATGTTTATGGCTTGTTAAAGCATGTTTGGATCCATGACTGTATGAAAAACCAGAAAAATTGAACATTACAGGTCTAGGCGTATCGATACGGGTAAATGTATTTTTGTTGGGCATATCGATACGAGGGATGGTGTATATGTGCATTTTTAGCTGCTAGAATCTAGAATTTTGGAAATGTGTTAGTGTACCGAAACACTTGCTCGTGTATCAATACGGGCTGCAGATATTTCAGTCAATGTGATATTTGTGAGTTTCTAGTTCTTTCATTTTAGTTTCTGGTTCTTATGAATGCAATTGAGTGAGTTTGGATGATCATTTTGAGCCGAAATTTGGTATGTAAGCATGAAACATGACTAATTGAGTATTCATAACTTTGAAACTAATTAATTCCTTATAATTTCCTAGATTTTCAATTTGGTCCCTAATCTATAACTCTGGGTAATTTGATGTCTTTTTGACGCCCAATTCAATTGATATTTCACCCGCTACCAGCATGCTCACCTTAGGTTATAATGTTGCATCTAAATAAGATAAAAATAAAAAATTGCATAATTGGAGATAACTATTTACGGGTTTGTTTCAGCAAACCCAATGTAGCTCGCTCGATTCAGATTGATGTCTAAAAAGGGTCAAGGGGGTTACATCAATCGAACCGAATGGACGCGAACCGAAAGTAATCCTAAATAAAGTAAATATATTAAAGTAACTATTTACATCACCTCGTCATGAGCCTGGATCTGGTGACTATGTCACAAACGGACAACGAACGAGGTCGGAAAATGCAAGAAACAAAAGCGGCAAGTAAAGATTTCTGTCGGAACTTCAACTCAAACTTCGCGGCGAACGGCGTAGAGACTCGGCGAGTGGTGCACGGGGTTGAAGGCGAAACGGGACAGCGAACACGCCGGTGTGGGCAGTGATAGCCATGATCAGACGGTCTGGGAGATCAGACGTCAGATGAGTATGGGTGGCTAGGGAGAACTTTTGGTATTCCATATATTTTTTAATCTAGTGAGGCATTCATTATCGCAGGGGAATTTTACAAACTCTACTTATCTTCAATATAGGTTGTTACACATACTTTAAAATTAATCTAATAATGATTTTTATCAGAGATGGCTAACGCTTTAGCACATAATGCCCAAGGGCGCGAATTAGAACCGCCATAGCAACTTATCCATTTTCCCTCTAAATATTTAATCTAAACGATTAAAACTTTTGGGGTTTTACAACTCTCCTCCGCTAAAAGAAATTTCGTCCTCAAAATTTACTAGAGTTAGAAAATGCAGAAGCCGCTCTTTCATCAATTCTTGTACTGAAACTTATCCATCAAAGTTTCCTTGTTTCTCGAGACTCTCAAACAATCATGGATCAATCTGGCAGTATCCTCAGTTCCTCGGAATGATTTGGACCCAAAATCTTCCCATCATACATCTCGGACCAACTAATCAGAACACGATATTTGAATCCATACTGAACTCTAGACGATGCCAAGCAAACACTTGTCTCATAACTTTTATTATAAACGGTTTCAGTTAGAGATAAGAAACCTTTCCGACTACCACAAAAGTCAATCATACAACCCAAAGGTATATCTTCCAGAATCCGAATTATCCTACCATGTTAACCATCAATTTGCAGATGAAAAGCTATAACTGAAGTTCAGACGAGTACTCAAGGCCTCCAACAATGCCTTCCCGAATCAGTATGTAACATCAAATTTCAGTCAAGGATGATATATAACAAAATATCATGCCACATTTTCAACAAATCGATCAAACATAACCAAGGTTTGAACAAATATCACTTACCTTATGCGCAACATTAAGAAAACTGCCTCTTTCATATATAGTACAACCACCACAGAATCTACGCTCTCACCAGGCTTACAGACATCCTTTTAAATTCATAATACTTCTATCAGATTCCCACCAGAACACTTTTAAACATAATCATTATTATCAAATAGTCTTACATGAAATCTTATATCAGTCATCTCACTTAATCAAACATTCATTTCAATCTAAATCAAATATTCAATTTAACATGTATAAACTATCTCGGATTTATTTATCCAGATTCAAATCCATCAAATTAATTCAAATCACAGATGAACGTTACATGCATTCCTTTCTATTGCTAAACGAGTTATTATGGACAAAATGGTTAGATGCACTTATTACATGGAAAAGGATTTAACATCGGAGTTTTGTCTCAGAGAAGTACGGTTTTGACCTAGGGGCATGTATAGACCAACACCCTATGACAGACGATCGGCCGATCTACCCAGAAAGACGCAACTCTGAGCTCTAATACCACTAAATGTAACCCCCTAGACCCGGCTATGCGACACACCTAAATCTAAGAGGTCACATTAGGGTCACCGGAGCGACCCGCATAAAAAATTTCAAATAAAACAAGTTGTCAAACCATTTAAAATCATAAATCAAGTTAGGAATCAAAATAAAAATTTTAGAAATCATACAGACAATGAAACAAAAATTTTGATACAAGATACTAATACAAGTTCCAACTCAAATATGAAACAAGACGTGACATACATGTCCCCTAATTACACTGGTACCGTACTCCAAAAGAAAAGCCGAAGGAACTCCCATACCGATGTTGATAACTGCAACATGTTCGATCTTAACCTGTGGTGGTAAAAACAACGTGAGCTTCGAAAAGCTCAGTAATACAATACTACCAAAAGATGCTATAGGCAACATGCATGTATAAGGCAAAGCATAAAGCTGTCATGATGTATTGGGAAACAACAGGCTCAGATTATGATTCGATATCTCAGATAAGCGTTATATCAGAAGGTAAAAGAGTATGGGTACGGTCTTTTCTCGTATCGATACACAAAAACATTTTGATTTCTAGAGAGCACTTTGCGTACCGATATGGAAGCCTTCGTACTGGTGCCTGAAGTATCGTACCGATATAGATGTATCGTGTACTGGTACGCTCTGCATCTATATGCAACAATTCTTTCTTGTTTTGGCAGGTACTGATACCCATTTTCGAGTACCGATACCCAAGGTTACATAAATGCATTTATGGCTGAAATTAAAGTCCCCAACGACTAGTTTTTCATTCCACTCTATAAATACAAGCCAAATACACTTGAAGAATATGAGGATGAACATCCAAGCTTAAAGATCAAGAGAGTAGAGTTTTTCATTCTATATTTTTTTATCTCTTGTAATTTTTTAGTTCAATCCTAGTGAGCCAAAATGTGTAAACACCCACCTAGAGAGGTATTATGTTTACAAATGTCAAGACCTCATAATTGAGGGATAAGTTCTAGTTGATCCTTATAAAAACTAGGGAGAGGGTTCTATCTTAGCCCGTGAAAAGATATGGATGTAAATGTTAGCCCGTTAGCATGTAAAAAGGAAGAATTCGTTGTTAGTGAATTGAGAAATCCTTAGTGTGGATGCTAAGGTAATGGATGTAGACCTTGGTTGAGAAAGTTGAACCACTCTAAAATCTACCGTGTCAAAATGTCCATTTTCTCAGTTTTTATTTTCCCAAATTGAAATGAAACCTCTAACCCTTCATCGACTAATTATTCGGTTGAAGACATCAAGCCTTTCAATTGGTACTAGAGCGGGACTCAAATTGACAATCTAACAACCATTGAGCAGATCCTAGAAGTGCTCGATCCATTTCTACATTCAACCGACCTTGAAGAGCTAATTTGTTTGACACCAAGCTCAAGGAATCAAAATGAATCAGTTTTCTTCCTCTCAATTGCAATGGTGGCATGCTCACACATTAAAGATGGGTAATCTCTAAGCTTAATCTTTTAGATTATTTCTTTGGTTTCTTATTTTTAATGATAAAATGTTCATGCATATTTAATTGTTAAATTTTTATTAATGCATGACATCGAAAGAGTTTTTATGAATAAGTGTGTTTAACATACTCATTCTTACTTTTGCATAAACTCTAAAATAACTTGGATAAAATAAATTTCATGGATTTTTAAAGTTGATCCTTTTTATTGAAATTCAATAATTTACTTCAGTGTCAAAGTATTTTTGAGCTAAATTTAAAAATGGAATCCACGTATTAAGGGGTTTTTTTTTTCAAAAGAATCAACTTACTCTCTGTTGTTATTTTTGAACATTAAAGATTGAATTATTTTTGAAATAGAGGTGGCAAACGGGTCATTCGGTTTGAGTTAGGCTTGGGTCATTTGGGGTCCGACTACGTTCGGTTTAAGTTTAGTTCTGGTCGATTCGGGTCTGGTTCAATTTTAGTTTGAGTCTATGGTGATTTCGGTTCGGGTATCGGGTCAGGATGTTTGTAACACCTCAAAAGTTTTAATGATCTAGTTTAAATATTTAGAGGGAAAATGGATAAGTTGCTATGGCAGTTCGAACTCACGCCCTTGGGAATTGTGAGCTAAAGCGTTATCCATCAAGGCTAATGCCATCTCTTATAAAATTCAGTCTTAGATTAATTTTAAAGTATGTGTAACGACCTATATTGAAGATAAGTAGAGTCTGGAAAATTCCTCTATGATAATGAATGCCTCACCAGATTCAAAAATATCTCGAATACCAAAAGTTCTCCCCAGCCACCCATACTCGTCTGACGTCCGATCTCCCACACCATCTGAATGTGGCTATCACCACCCACACCGGCGTGTTTGTCGTCCCATTCTGCCCTCAACGCCGAGCACCACTCGCCGAGTCTATGCGTCGTTCGACGCGGAGTTCGAGTTGAAGGTCCGACAAAAAACTTTACTTGTCGCCTCTATTACTTACGTTTTCCGACCTCGTCCGCCATTTGTTCGTAACACATCCACTAGATCCGAGCTCTTGACGAGGTGACGAGAAAAACCCAACCAACCAATCACTCGTCTGACGCCGGGAGGGGACTCATCAGTGCTATGCCACTTTCGATTGTTTCCCCTCTATTTTGGTTAAATCCGGTAAGTATTCCGGCTTGTTTCGTGTTTTTGATGTATGGGTTGGATTATTGAGCTAATGAGCTCTTTTTTTTCGATAGAACTACGACATTTAGAGTCACCGGCGAGGATCTCGGTGAGCCGCCGGCGAGGTTGTTGGCGATTGGGGTAAGTTGGCTTGAACCGGTCTATACCAAACCTAATCTGAGCCCATTAACCAAACTTGACCAGAATCGGCCCAAACCCGGCAGCCCAATCTGTCAACCCGAACCCGAGTACGACCCAACCCACATCTGTTAGACCTGACACGATCGAGTTAGCCCATCGAGTCAACTCGTCCAAGTCAGCTCAGTGAGTCAGTTCGCCTGAATCAACTCGGTTGACTAGTTGACTGCTGACGTCAACGTTGACCGTTGACTTTGACCAAAAGTCAACTTTTCCAAAAACTCTATTTCATGTTTTTCAACGTCCTGGGTCCTTTTTGAAGCCCGTTTTGCAAAATTCTAACCTGAAAGCCTATGAATCTAACCTTGAACCTGAGACTGCTTATGTATTTAATCATTCAGTTAACAACAATGTGAATAAGGTATGACCATGGAATTTGTATAATTGAAGGTATTCACAGTTCCTCGTATCCGTGTTATTGAAGGACATCAAATTCGAGTTCGAGAGTGATCGAATGGATTATTATGGTTGACCTATATAACAAGGATTAAATGTAATACATTACCACCTTATGCATGCTTTTAAAACTTGTTGGTATTCGGTTAATGCTTGTACAACCATGATTGAGCATATGATTAATTCTACTTCTGCCAATCAATTAAGAAATATGAATAGTAATGGCCAAGGCAAAAATATTCGAATAAGATATTTGATAAATCGAAAAGGACTTTCGAGTTCAGTAAACGATTAATAAAACATTTGATCTCTAAGTATGGTTATTTTTAGTAAAAAGAAAAATGTCGGAAATATTTTGATGATGAATAACGAAAATACCCTTGAGGTGCAAGAATGACTAAAATACCCCTAACAATAAAAAACCTAGGAAGCTACACTTAATCTGGTAAGACATTTGATGCATCTGAAAAGGTCGAGTTACTTTGGATGTTATGGTAAGAGGTTTTAAACCTTCGAGATTGTAAAGTACTTGATTTTGCTAGAATTCTGAACAAGTCTTCGAAGATAAATTCACGGAAAATATTCGTATGTATGAATTAATCAATGTGGCGTAAAAGACTGAGTTGATTGAAATGACTAAAAAGGATTGAAAATATTAATAAGGCTGAAATGGTTGGAATAACCGTAGTGACCAAAAGACTGAAATATCCTCGGCACCAATTGCCAAATTAATCGAAATGATTGATACATCCTCGAGTTCTGAAATGAACGAAAAATTGGAAGGACCGAAAGGCTCTAAATAATTGAACCACCTTCGAGCATCGAGTGTCTAAAATGCCTTCGAATACTAAAATGACTAAAAATACATCTAAGACTCGGAATAAGAAATACCAATAAACTAAACAAATGTAATGGCTTTGAACATGGTAATACACGACCTGTATTTGTTGGTCGTTTCTGATATTAATGTGATATTGGGAGAGTACCATATGAAGGCAAGTTCGATTGATTTGGAGAATGTATATAATCAATGGTAAGAGTAACCTGCTCTTCGAAGGTACTTTCGATACTATGGAATGAGTTCGGGTGCAATGCACATGTTAGAATACTTGGGAAGTATCGCTTAAATACATGTTTCTTTTCTCGTTGTGCGTTCAGTGATGGATTGGCAAAGACAATCTATTATGTTATATTTTGTAGTCAGTTCTGCGAAATGAATACTTAAGGTGTACCTATCCGGTTAAATAATGGGCATTGTTTTGATGAGTCTCAATTGGTTTAAAGGGACTCGGAAATCTAATGAGCAATTAGAATTCCTAAATTTTGTACATCACCGTTTATACTTTGTTGGTTTAAATTATCAAATTACCCCTGACCATAATGCTCTCAGAACCTCTAATGATTGAAACAATCATGATATATCTGAAATCTCAATAATCCTGATGCTTCAACTTCTGAATATATGGTCTGAGTAGTTAGTATCGAACCCCCTTTTTATATGGACCTCGTTCTGAAATCAGTCTAAAATTGTCAGATGTTCAATGCTCTCTTTCTGATAATTACCAACTGCGAGAATAAATTGGACCATATGGAGTGTTCCATGTGTCCATGAATATTTTCTCTGTTTTAAACCAAAACCTTTCAAATTTATTTTTCAAGTTGAATAGACCTTGAATTAATTTTGCAATATTTGTTCAAATCCAAAAAAAAAAATCATTGAGTTATATCAAAATAAATATCTCTACATTAAGGATCACTTAAACTTTAAAATCATCAAAAACCATACACAAAACATAAATAAAATGTGATATAAATTCATATTAATATCTTAAAATTTATATGAAACATACCATTAATATATAAAAATTTATAGGCTTAAGAATTCACTAATCCCCTAAACTTTTTTCCACTCAATTAAGACCTCAAAATCGAGAAAAAAACCAATTTGACCCTTTGACCAACGTTGACCTTTAACTTTAACATTTTTTGATTTTTTTTAAATATATAAAAAATATAAAAAATTTCTGGAAAAGTCTAAAAATTATTTTAAAGATAAAAAAATTTAATTTATAAATTTATTTAAAAATAATATATTATAATTTTTAAAAAGATTAAAATATTTAAAAATTGCAAAACTAAAATATTAAATATTATAATTATACAATTATAAAAAATAATTTGAAAAAAAAATATTTTTTTATTTTTTAATATATAGTGTAAACATATTTTAAAAATCAAAATAACTTTTATAGTTTTATATTTTTTTCTTCAAATTATTGTTTATACTTGTATAATAATATTTATTTTTAAAAATATTTTAATCTTTTGAAAAAATATAATTTTTAAATAAATTTCGAAATTAAAATATTTTTTTATATTTTTAAATATTTTTAGAATTTTTTGAAAAATTAGATTTTTTTGTTTTTAGATATTTTTTAAAAATTTTAAAATTCCTAGAATTGACAAGTAGTATTATCATGTTACGACACGTGTCAAAAGAAATTTTCAAAAAAAATTGTTAAAGTTAACGGTCAACATTTGTCAAAGGGTCAAATTGATTTTTTTTCTTGAGTTTAAGGGTTTAATTGAGTGCAAAAAAGGGGCTTAATTGATTTTTTGTAAAAAAAATAAGGGCTTATTGAACCCTTAAGCCAAATGTATATAATATGAAAATACATTCAATATAATTAGGACACAACATGATACATGAATACAATATAGGTACATGAACCGTCGTATCTACACATAACAAAGGCAATATAGTAATTTAAGGACTTGTTTGAATAAAGTATAGTAATATAAGGGCTTTCTTAGTATATTACCCTTTATTCTAATACGGTGTCATGTTCATGTTCGTTCGCATATTAAACGAACATACAAATATTGTTCATAGTCATTTATTTAACTTAATAAATGAACATAAACGAACGTTATACAAACGATTCACAAACAGTTTGTGGAACGTTTTGTTCATTTACACCCTACCACTTTTATCTTTGTATTTTTATTTAAAAAAAAAAGTATAACGATAAACTTAACCAATATTTATGCATTTTGTTGTTTTGTGTCTTATTTTTTAGTTAAATTTTACCTTAGTCTTTCAAAAAATATACATTTGATCATTGATCTTTCAAAAAGCATTGAATCTCTATTTTTCTAAACAAAAATAATGAAAAACATAAATTTTTTAATGCCGTTGACATGAAATTTCGCATGACATTTCATGAATACTTTATGAATTTTTCATTTGAACTATTTATAATTTTTTAAAAATTAAAATATTTATCGATATGATATATAAAATAAATAATTTTATATTAGCATGAAACACATTTGATCTATCATGGGTATTGCCACTTTAAAACTTGTTAAAATTTACCGTTGCAGTCAACATTCTCATTAAAAAACAATTTGATTCTTTTTATAAAAAGGTGAGGAATAAATTTCTCTATAAAAAGTAAGGATTAAGTTAGCAAAAAAGGGTAAACATTAAGACAAGGATGGATACATGGCTTTATGTTAGGGGTTAGCTTATAAAATTTTAGGGAAGCAAAAATATATTTTCAATAGAAAATGCATAGAAAGTTTTTAAAAAATTTCTAAATTATATTCAAACTTTAAATTTTCAGGGAGTGACCGTCCCCTCCAACACACCTCGGTCCATCCATGCGTTAAGGGTCAAAATTGGCCGTATGACAAAAGAATACAAATAAATTGATATGTAAAATGAGGGTTTTGAGGGTGAGAATTAACATTGATGAAATTGGTAATAATTGATAGTTCATTAACTAACTACAATTTTACAAAAGGATTTCTTTTTCTATTTTTAGTTCGTTAATTTCGTGGTTTATGTTAATTAATCATTAGTTATAGTTTGGAAACTTAACGGAAGTGAAATTTAAAACATAAATTAATGATTTGGTTTGTTTATTCATGGATATAATATTTAGGGATGGGGAGAGGTTGGAAGTTTAGGGTAAAATATAAATAGTTACAAAATAGACCATCAGACTTTAATGGTTAAGCAATCAATTTAAATATTAACAATCAAGGTTAAATATATCTAATTTTGAAATTGACAAGGTCTTAATGAGTATTTAAATTAAAAATTGGGCTTCAAGGATTAATTTCCAAATTTCAAAATAGACAACGATGTAAAAAATATTTAAGCTGAGAAATAAAGATCAATGTTTAATGTATCTAGTTTCAAAATTACTAGGGACCTAAGAAGAAATTAAACATTTTTTAGTTTGGATTAAGGCTTAATTTGCTTAGTTTCAAAATTACTATGTGACTAAGAAGTAATTAAATTCTTTTTTCTTTTTGTTGGAAAACAAGGCTTAATTGGCTTAGTTTCAAAACTACTATGAACCTAAGAAATAACTTAACCTAAAAAAATGGGAGCCAACACCCCCACAAAAATTTTAATATTTATGTTTTGAGCCATTTTCCCTTTCTGTGCTCTTTTTATTGATCGTAAATTTTATTATGTTCGCTAACAGATGAAGTATAGTGTTCAGTGGTTACTACATTCGGGTCTCATCCACGATGACTTTCGGATCTCTGATATACAGTTTGTGTTATCGATGCATACCAGGCAACGATATTTGCATTTACTTTACTTGAAGGTCAAGTATTGACATGCTTAAAGTATGTCAAGCTATTCGTGTATGTCTCATGTTTAATTGTGATTATTGGTGGCTATGTATATTGTGTTATACATGTATGTTGAGGCATGGCATTGATGCATTGTTATATGCATGTGGATTGTGCATGATGATGATCATGATGAGTACGTGCTAAGCACGGAAGTTGATATGAAATGATGTTGTGAGAGGTTGTGAAATGTTTTAGTATTGGCACTAGTATGCTTGGGTACAATGATCGATCATTAGAATGTTTAGTGTGCACACGAGAGTCAAATGCCCGCGTGGTCTTGGTGATGGTAGTCATCAAGATGGAGTACGGGTTCGCTCGGAAATTCTTCTTATATATGTTAATCGGTGATGAGTGTAATCCCATCGACGGAGCATGAGGATGAGTGGAATCTCCTCCGCGTGAAACGGTGATGAGTGTAATCCCGCCGTAAGGTAATGGTTGTGGTTGCATGTGAGTTCCAACGGTTATCCGCGTATTCGAGTCATAACTAGGTGCCATTATGGATTGACATATGTGTTGCCAATACAGATTGTGGAATGTGTTTGTTAATACATTGATATATGTATTTTCATGTGTTGATCTTATGACTTGTTGAGCATGACATGACATTGATTAAATGTTCATGCATCATCTTTCATATTTTGGCTCATGTGGTTCGAAGGTAAGATCATGCATTCTACCTTGGTTGTATGCTCGTGCTTGGACCCTGCATTGTCGAGGTTTGTTTTATGAGCTTACCCTCACTAAGCTTTATGCTTACGCTCTCTTTTGTTCGACAATGCAGATCCGTAGTTCGTGGGTTGCTAGTGCAAGAAGAGGGCCTCCAAGTGTGCTAGTTTGGCTTTTGAGTTTACCAAGTATGAATTTTTATGTTATGGATGTAATAGGCAAGCAATGGGATTTGAGCCTTTGATGTATGTTTGATGTTTGGTTTTAGAAGCATGTTTAAACTCCTTGTTTTGTGGATGATATGTTTAAGGCTTGCTTATGCCTAGTATGTTGGCCTTGTACCTTTATGGATGCTTAAGTGTATGTTCTTGTTGAAGCATGTTATCTTGAATGCAATGTATGAATCATATGTTGATTTGATGCTTCCTATCTATGTATGGCTTTTATATGTTTGTTGAGTGCTAAGCATGATCGTATAAGGTTCCTTGCATCTTGAGTTGATGTATGTTTGGTTTGGAAGGTTTTAGTTGTGTTTAGGGACAACCTTGTGCCATAAACCAGCTAAAACCAGTCTGCTCGCACAGGGCGTTTCGAAACGGTTGACCCTGTTTCGATACGGTTCCTTTGTTTCAGGCCAGGCGTTTCGGTACGCAAGGGGGTCGTTTCGATACGTTTTTGCCACTAGAAATCTGAGATTTTGACGATAAATTGAGGTATCGAAATGGGCCTTGGCGTTTTGGAACGGTCTTCGTATCGTTGACCACGAGAAGTTGACCGTTGAGGGCGTTTCGATACGGTCCACCCCCGTTTCGATACGGTCTCCTCGAGTTGACTTTGGCCAGTTGACCTAGTCAAGGCGTATCGGAACACCCTATGGGCGTTCCGATACGGCCTGCAATTTAAGTTTAAAATGGGCTGTTTTGTTGGGTTGTTTGGTTGTTTACCTCGTTTGTTTCTTCTGCTGTTGCTTTTCTCACATAGGACATAACAATACATCTAGACAAGATAATAATAATGAAAAAGTTTTCTCGGGTTGTTAACCGAAGTGGAGCCCTAACGGGTTTCGCCTCGGTTATCCCCGTGTAGCCCACTCGGACCGATCAAGCGTCTAGACCGGGACGAGGGGGTTACACATACAAATATTGTTCCTAGTCATTTATTTAACTTAATAAATGAACATAAACGAACGTTATACAAACGATTCACAAACAGTTTGTCGAACGTTTTGTTCATTTACACCCTACCACTTTTATCTTTGTATTTTTATTTCAAAAAAAGTATAACGATAAACTTAACCAATATTTACGCATTTTGTTGTTTTGTGTCTTATTTTTTAGTTACATTTTACCTTAGTATTTCAAAAAATATACATTTGATCATTGATCTCTCAAAAGGCGTTGAATCTCTATTTTTCTAAACAAAAATAATGCCAAACATAAATTTTTTAATGTCGTTGACATGAAATTTCGCATGACATTTCATGAATACTTTATGAATTTTTCATTTGAACTATTTATAATTTTTTAAAAATTAAATTATTTATCGATATGATATATAAAATAAATAATTTTATATTAGCATGAAACACATTTGATCTATCATGGGTATTGCCACTTTAAAACTTGTTAAAATTTACCGTTGCAGTCAACATTCTCATTAAAAAACAATTTGATTTTTTTATAAAAAGGTGAGGAATAAATTTCTCTATAAAAAGTAAGGATTAAGTTAACAAAAAAGTGTAAACATTAAGACAAGGATGGATACATGCCTTTATGTTAGGGGTAAGCTTATAAAATTTTAGGGAAGCAAAAATATATTTTCAATAGAAAATGCATAGAAAGTTTCTAAATTTTTTCTAAATTATAATCAAACTTTAAATTTTCAAGGAGTGACCGTCCCCTCCAACACACCTCGGTCCATCCATGCGTTAAGGGTCAAAATTGGCCGTATGACAAAAGAATAACAATAAATTGATATGTAAAATGAGGGTTTTGAGGGTGAGAATTAACATTGATGAAATTGGTAATAATTGATAGTTCATTAACTAACTACAATTTTACAAAAAGATTTCTTTTTCTATTTTTAGTTCGTTAATTTCGTGGTTTATGTTAATTAATCATTAGTTATAGTTTGGAAACTTAACTGAAGAGAAATTTAAAATATAATTTAATGATTTGTTTTGTTTATTCATGGATATAATATTTAGGGATGGGGAGAGGTTGGAAGTTTAGGGTAAAATATAAATAGTTACAAAATAGACCATCAGACTTTAATGGTTAAGCAATCAATTTAAATATTAAGAATCAAGGTTAAATATATCTAATTTTGAAATTGACAAGGTCTTAATGAGTATTTAAATTGAAAATTGGGCTTCAAGGATTAATTTTCCAAATTTCAAAATAGACAACGATGTAAAAAATATTTAAGCTGAGAAATAAATATCAATGTTTAATGTATCTAGTTTCAAAATTACTAGGGACCTAAGAAGAAATTAAACATTTTTTTAGTTTGGATTAAGGCTTAATTTGCTTGGTTTCAAAATTACTAAGGGAATAAGAAGTAATTAAATTCTTTTTTCCTTTTGTTGGAAAACAAGGCTTAATTGGCTTAGTTTCAAAACTACTATGAACCTAAGAAATAACTTAACCTAAAAAAATGGGAGCCAACACCCCCACAAAAATTTTAATATTTATGTTTTGAGCCATTTTCCCTTTATGTGCTCTTTTTATTGATTGTAAATTTTATTATGTTCACTAACATATAAAGTATAGTGTTCAATGGTTACTACATTCGGGTCTCATCCACGATGACTTTCGAATCTCTGATGTACAGTTTGTGTTATCGATGCATACCAGGCAACGATATTTGCATTTACTTTACTTGAAGGTCAAGTATTGACATGCTTAAAGTATGTCAAGCTATTCGTGTCAACCCCCCTTTATATGATCTTAAAGCTGGAATCATATAGTTAAAATCGAGTCGAAAATCCTTTACGTGTAGCTTAAGATTCGATCGAACGACGGTTGTACTCAATTAAGAAAGACATGGGAGGAAAGTTCTTGACTGGTTTTAAAAATAAAGTTAAACACAAACAATACGAAGAGCTTTGGCCAATGATGTGAGTAGAAAATTCTGCCCATTTTCTGTACCTCTATTTATGCCTCATCATTAAAAAATAAATTTAGAATTATGATTTAAGGCTAGTGCTTAGAATTATAGTTTAGAATATTAGGTGTAGGGTTTATTTAGTATTTATGATTTAAAATTTAGAATTAAGACTTAAATTTAATATTTTTTAATATGAGCACAAAAAAGCATAGTATTTTTGTCCCAATAATGCTCTCACTAGTCCTTCTATAGCCTTTCAATGTCTGAAATCAAACTAAATGAAATCCTAAATGAGTGACATGTAAAAAATGATGAAGTGGATGGTTTCTAGTGGTTGGTCCCATGGATGAGGTGGTGGGAATTACCCATAATATAATTTTTCCATAAAATGCCCTCTATTAACCTTCCCATACAATATGTTCTAAAAAATATATTTTATTTACGGATTAGACATACAAACTTTGATACGAATACGACAGTAAAAGTCATAAAATTATTAAATATTTTTGTTTAGAGTGCAAGAGGTCCTAAGTTCAATTCTCGAAATGCCCCTTTTATAGCAATATTAGAATTATGTTCACATGTGAACAAACAATTCTGAAGCAACTTCTATGTATTTCACCGGAAAAGATTAGATATGTCATTGGCTGAAAAAGAAAAAAAATGAACATGGAACACACAAACATTTGAGGGCAAATGCAATTGTAAGGGGAACTCATTTAGAATTAGTCCATTTAAAGTTTTTTTTTCTGTTCGAATACACGTCGGATACTTGTACTTTTAAAGAAAAACAAAGGCAACATAATCATCAAGCATGATAAGATGCATACAGGCTTAAGTATGTGTACATATGAAACAATAAAACATATAGTTTGATCGAACTACCAACACACACAAGTCTAATTACACCAAATCATCCTAGATCAGGGACTGTGAAGTACTCATCATCGTCATCCGGTATCTCCATTCTAGGCTTCTTAAGAGGCATAGAATATTTGGTAATACGATACAAGTTTGGATTTCTCGCTTGCGGTATCAAAAGTTGAGGAACTTCGGCCGGTGCTAAAGCCCTCCTGAGGCAATTGATCAATGAAAAGACCAATGTCTGCTAGCCATTCAAGCTCTCCTAGCTCAGACTGCTCTTTCAAAAGTCCATTTAAAGTTAACAAATTGGAATCCTTTCAAAAAATGCAAATAAATAAATGCTGAACATGATAAATAGTAAAATAAGGCATTTGGTCTAATCGTACTATTCTCATCTAGGGTATGAGAGGGGTCCCAAATTCAAATCTTGGAATGACTCGGAGCTGAAATCTGCCTAACAAAGGGGGAATTGAATAAAAAGAACAAATCCATGTCAGACACATACCTATATCCGAATCCAAGTAACATAGATCTAAAGATGTTGTCATACACCTCGGGGAAAGTTAATTACAACATTACATAATGTGACTGAGTTTCTTCATAGCTGCCTAATTGTTATGTAATTTTGTTTTTTTAACACAGTTTGAAGAAAAATTCAAAAGTCTCAAATCTAAGAGCATAATAAACTTGCAACCTGTCTATTTAGCAGTCACACTTAATTGGTTAAAGGAAATTATTAAATTTAGGAAATTCATAAACAACAGATGTTTTGCCTTCTAGTGTATTCAGATTCTGAACTAACAAGTATGACTGGAATCATAATATAGATAAAAGCTACAACCTGGTTTTACTGCGATTTTAAAAGCCACCAGCATCCAGTTTCAGCAAGGCAACAATACATTGTACCATATAAAACGTAAAAACGTTGGTCTCTAGTGAAAATTAACAGGAGTTCTAAGAAAAAATGGACTGATACCTAGAAATCAAGAATAGGGCATTTGGTCTAGTGGTATGATTCTCGCTTTGGGTGCGAGAGGTCCCGAGTTCGATTCTCGGAATGCCCCAATGCCTTCTTTTAGCCAAAGGTTAAAAACAAATTCAAACCTATCTTCAATGCTTTTCAATAAACAAGATAAGCTCAAACAATTTAGTTGATCAGAGATTTATCAATAAACAAAGAAAGTATTGCACTACTCTTGAAAAATCAGTCCCCCTATAGATGTTATAAGCTTGGTGAATGCATGATTCGTTTCGGATCTAAACTTAGAATAACCAAATGGCTTTAGCAGCCAGCTAAAGACTAAACTAGATATCACCTACACAACTTGCATCAAGAGATATTCGAGCATTCAGTATGCAAAGTCCCCCTAGAAATCTTTTTCACCTTTTCTAAATTTTTACTAATTGATCAGATTCCAACCTCAAGGCAACTTCTATACTAATGTGTCCCCAAAAACGAAGACTTTACCATTCAACCTTTTTCCTTTTTACAGCTAAAGTAATTAGCATTTGTGCAAATAGAAGACTTTACTAATCAACCTTTAGAGCCTTGTAGATACAAGGTTACTTCTTACTAGTGAACAATTCTTCATAACTGCTAATCATCCGGTATGTTTGTCCACATACGATTACGAACAAGCAATTCTGAAGCACCTTTCTATGTATTTCACTGGAAATATAGCTCAGAAACAATTTAGTTGAACAGTCTTTATCAATAACAATAAACAAAGAAGGGTATGCACTATTGTTGAAAATTCTACACATATAAATATTATAAACATTATACATATCAACATTGGGCATTTGGTCTAGTGGTATGATTCTTGCTTAGGGTGCAAGAGGTCCCAAGTTCAATTCTCGGAATGCCCCCTCTTTTTTTCTCTTTTTTATTAGTTAAGCTTTACAATATGAAATATAAATCAAAAGTGTCGAACCAGCAGTTTGTTGCTAAATATATTGAAAAAGGATATTATTAGCAAGTTGCGACAGCTAACAACGGACCTGTAACTCATCAGGAAAGGTTAGATATGCCGTTGCCTGTAAAAGCAAGCACATGCACATGGAGAAAACAAATATTTGAGGGCATATGCAATTGTAAGGGGAACTTGTTTAGAATTTTTCCATTTAAAGTTGACAAATTGGAATCCTTTTAAAAAAATGCTAAACATGATAAATAGTAAAGTAAGGCATTTGGTCTAAAGGTATGACTCTTATCTAGGGTGTGAGATGTCCCAAATTCAATTTTTGGAAAAACACAGAGCTGAAAACTGCCTAACAAAGGGGGAATGAAATAAAAAGAACGGATCCATGACAGACACATGCCTATATCTGAATCCTTGTAAGGTACATCTAAAGATGTTAACATACAGGTCGGGAAAAGCTTATTAGAACATTACATTTTGTGACTGGGTTTCTTCATAGCTGACTAAATGTTATGTAGTTTTGTTTTCTAAACCATTTTAAAGAAATATTCTATCTAGCAAATACTTTAATAATAATAAAAAAAGAAATTTTCCCATTTTCTAATTTTATACATAAAGTAATAATAATAAAAAAGAAATACTTTAATAAAAAAAAGGAAAGACTCATTATTATAATTTAATTTCTTATTAATAAAAATTAACTTTTTTAACTCTCGGGAAATACAAAACGTTTTGGAAATTTGAAACCAAAATATTATGAGTAAATTATCTAGCAAATCACTGAAATTTTCTAGAGTTTTCAACTGGTATTTAAACTTCTTGGAACATAAATTTTTAAGGCAGCCACCAAAAATTCATAAAAAAATTATTAAAAAATAACGATCTCCCCACAAACTTATCGAGTCGAGTTGGGCCGTGCTCGAATTAACTCGCTAAGATCTCAAGTCGAGCTCGATTTCAAGTTGAGTCAACTCGAGTCTAGCATTAACCGAGTTTTAACCGAGTCGAGCTCGAGTTGTTTGCGAGCTGCTCAACTCAATAAGCACCCCTACACACCTATAAATGCTATAAACATTTCAAATAATGAATTGGGCATTTGGTCTAGTGGTATCATTCTCTTTTTTGGGTGCGAGAGGTCCCAAGTTTGATTCCCGGAATGCCCCTTTTATCTTTAACTTTTTTTAGGTATCTTGCATTGCCATTTGAAACCACTAGGCAAGAGGAATATGGATCAAAGTCATTTTTCACAGCAGTAATTGTTTTCTGACAAGACTATATACAATGAGTTGCAAAACTTAATTAAATAAGTAATAACCTATGTTGAGCAGCTATTCTTCCTGCTTGGTGATCTCAAAGTTTTCAGATAAAAGAAAAGGAAGCACATAAACATGTAAGGAACCAAAATTTGAGGAGCAGGCTTAAATAGGTCTTTACCAAAAGCAAAAACTAGTTAATAAGAAAGCCAAATGTCTGGTTTTTAATAGACACAAAATCTAATTTCTTCTCTTTTGTGCAGTCACTACAACAAACAAAGTGGTAAACAAAGATACCAAGCTTGGTCGATATATGATTCGTTTCGGATCCCTAGAAGAATAACCAAATGGCTTTAGCAGCTAGAGACTAAAGTAGATATCACCTACACAGCTTGCACCAAAATGATATTCAAGCATTCAGTATGCAAAGTCCTGGAAATAAAAGGTAATGAGGATTTAGGACACGACACTTACCTATCATTCAACATCTCCCTAATCATTCAATAACCTCATCTTTAACCATTATCTTAAGCATCAAGTTACTATTCAAACATCATAACAACACACTGACAAGGCGCTAGCATCTCCTCATCAAAATTTATCAGGATATTGAAGAAAAATATAATAAGTAAAACCTAATCATGATTAAGATTGAAGATTGGGCATTTGGTCTAGTGGTATGATTCTCGCTTTGGGTGCGAGAGGTCTCGAGTTCGATTCTCGGAATGCCCCTCTTTCCTTTTTTCCTTTTTAGTTATCTTGCATTGCCATTTGAAACCATTAGGCAAGAGGAATCTGGACCAAAGTCATTTTTCATAGTATTAATTGTTTTCTGACAAGACTATATACAATGAGTTGCAAACGTTAATTAAATAATCAACAACCTATATTGAGCAGCTATTCTTCTTGCTTGTGATTTCAAAGTTTGCAGATAAAAGAAAAGGCATTACATAAGCCTATAAGGAACCAACATTTGAGGAGCAGGCTTAAACAGATCTTTATGGAAAGAAAAACTAATTAATGAGAAAGCCAAATGTCCGGTTTTTTATCGACACAATCTGATTTTCTTCTCTTTTGTGCAGTGACTACACTAAACAAAGTGGTGAACAAAGGTACAAAGCTTGGTCAATGTATGAATCGTTTCAGACCTTTAGTAGAATAGCCAAATGGCTTTAGCAGCTAAACAGTAAAGTAGATCTCACTTATAAAGCTTGCAACAAAAAGATATTCGAGCATTCAGTATGAAAAGTCCCGGAAATAAAAGGTAATCAGGACACGACACTTACCTATCATTCAATAACTCCCTATTCATCCAATAACCTCATCTTTAACCATTATCTTCAGCATCAAGTTAGTATTCAAATATCTTAACAGCATGCTGACAAGGCTAGCATCTCCTCATCAAAATTTATCAGGATCTTCAAGAAAATATATAATAAGTAAAACCTAATCATAATTAACATCAAAGATTGGGCATTTGGTCTAGTGGTATGATTCTCGCTTTGGGTGCGAGAGGTCCGGAGTTCAATTTGGAATGCCCCTTTTATCTTTAACTTTTTTTAGGTCTGTTGCATTGCCATTTGAAACCACTAGACAAGAGGAATCTGGACCAAATTCATTTTTCACAGCATTAATTGTTTTCTGATAAGACTATATACAATGAGTTGCAAAACTTAATTAAATAAGTAACAACCTATGTTGAGCAACTATTCTTCCTGCTTGTGATCTCAAAGATTTCACATAAAAGAAAAACAATCACATAAACATTTGAGGAGCAGGCTTAAATAGATCTTTACCAAAAGCAAAAACTAGTTAATGAGAAACCAAATGTCTGGTTTTTGATAGACACAAAATCTAATTTCTTCTCTTTTGTGCAGTCACTACACTAAACAAATTGGTGAACAAAGGTACAAAGCTTGGTCAATGTATGATTCATTTCGGATCCTTAGTAGAATAACCAAATAGCTTTAGTAGCTAGAGACTAAAGTAGATATCACCTACACAGCTTGCACCAAAAAGATATTCAAGCATTCAATATGAAAAGTCCAAGAAATAAAAGGTAATCAAGACAGGACACTCACCTATCATTCAACATCTCCCTAATCATCCAATAACCTCATCTTTAACCATTATCTTAAGCATCAAGTTAGTACCCAAACATCATAACAACATGCTGACAAGGCGCTAGCATCTCCTTATCAAAATTTATCAGGATATTGAAAAAAAATATATAATAAGTAAAACCTAATCATGATTAACATCAAAGATTGGGCATTTGGTCTAGTGGTATGATTCTCGCTTTGGGTGCGAGAGGTCCCGAGTTCGATTCTCGGAATGCCCCTTTTTCTTATTTTTCGTTTTTAGGTATCTTGCATTGCCATTTGAAACCATTAAGGCAAGAGGAATCTGGACCAAAGTCATTTTTCAAAGTATTAAATGTTTTCTGACACGACTATATACAATGAGTTGCAAACGTTAATTAAATAATCAACAACCTATATTGAGCAGCTATTCTTCTTGCTTGTGATTTCAAAGTTTGCAGATAAAAGAAAAGGCATTACATAAGCATGTAAGGAACCAGAATTTGAGGAGCAGGCTTAAACAGATCTTTATGGAAAGAAAAACTAGTTAATGAGAAAACCAAGTGCCCAGTTTTCTATCGACACAATCCAATTTTCTTCTCTTTTGTGTAGTGACTACACTAAACATAGTGGAGAACAAAGGTACAAAGCTTGGTCAATGTATGATTCGTTTCGGATCTTTAGTAGAATAACCAAATGGCTTTAGCAGCTAAAGCGTAAAGTAGATATCACCTACACAGCTTGCATCAAAAAGATATCCGAGCATTCAGTATGCAAAGTCCCGGAAATAAAAGGTAACCAGGTCACGACACAATCCAATTTCTTCTCTTTTGTGCAGTGACTACACTAAACATAGTGGTGAACAAAGCTACAAAGCTTGGTCAATGTATGATTCGTTTCAGATCTTTAGTAGAATAACCAAATGGCTTTAGCAGCTAAAGAGTAAAGTAGATATCACCTACACAGCTTGCATCAAAAAGATATCTGAGCATTCAGTATGCAAATCCCGGAAATAAAAGGTTATCAGGACACCACACTTACCTATCATTCAATAACTCCCTATTCACCCAATAACCTCATCTTTAACCATTGGCTTAAGCATCAAGTTAGTATTTAACATCATGACAACATGCTGACAAGGCTAGCATCTCCTCCTCAAAATTTATCAGGATCTTGAAGAAAATATATAATAACTAATACCTAATCACGGTTAACGTCAAAGATTGGGCATTTGAATTTTGGTTTAGTGGTATGATGTGCTAGAGTTCCCGAGTCCGATTCTCGGAATGCCCCCCAAAAATCCCTTCTTTGTTTCACTTTTATCGTAATTTTCACAACTTGAAATAATTGATCAGATTCCATCATCGAGTCAATTTCTATACTAATAAAGAACTTAATAATGAATTCCAGATCTGTTCTCTGAAAAGATTCCTCAATCCTCATAAAAAAAAGTACCTAACATAAATAAATAATAAAATTAATTTCAATGCCTGCACAAATGGGGACATTTTAACCTAATTTCACTAGAGCTAAACCACTCAAACAGGGTCATTAAACAAACAGAAATTTTTGCAAAACTTAAAAAAATTGAAAATCATCAGGCAATATACTTTTACGTACTACTGAGAAAGTAATCACCATAAAGCAGTTACCTGTATACAGCTTGAAAACGAGACTTGTAAAGCTCCATAATCAGACGATCGGTGGTTTCTCGCTGGAACCGGTGGAGCAAGGAAACGTGTTATCGACAAAAGGGAAGACAAGGGTCAAAATGGAGTCCACCGTCCACGGCCTAATACAGGCAACATAATCCCTAAACTAAATCTAATTTAAAATAACAATTTAGGCCGCGCCATCCAAATTTTGATTAAATTCGATTTTTTTAATTCTGTGTTATTTAAATTGTTCAAGTTGTTCAAATTAATTGCATTTTTTAACTCAATTAAGGCAATAAAAGAACCGAACTTTCAGCCAACACTTCATAAATTGTTTGGTGGGAAGTTTATTTATTTGTTAAACGAACGAACATTAATATAATTTTTTATTCGTTTAATTAAATGAATGAACACGAAGAAAGAGCTCATTCATTCATTTACGTTCGTAAACGTTCAGTAATCCGTTCGTTTATGTTTGTTTGAATTTATTCACATATGTCCATTTATATTTATTATTTTTCATAAAATAATAACAAATGTATTATATTTAAAAAATAAAAACATGTATTGAAAAAATGAAATAAAAAATTAAACAATACTCAATGTACGTGACTTCAGACTTCTTAAGAAAAAAATCAAACAGTACTCAATGTTTGTTTCCGTTCGTTTGTGTCCGTTTATCATTTTAATGAACGGTGTAGATGTTTCTTTTGAAATTGGAAAAACGAAAACCGAAAAAGAAATGAGAATTTGACACATTCAATTTTAGAGTGGTTTGACCTTCTAACCAAGGTTTACTTCCACAACCTTAACATCCACACTAAGGATTTCTCGATTCGCTAACAATGAATTCTTCCTTTGTACAGGCTAAAAAGCTAACATTTACATCCTTATATTTTCACGGGCTAAGATAGAACCCTCTCCCTAATTTTTATAAGGATCAAATAGAACCTATCCCTTAGTTACGAGGTCTTGACTAGGGATGGGCACGGGTCGGGTCGGGTTTTTGGCCCACCCGAACCCGACCCGAAAACAAATACCCTAAACCCGCACCTAACCCGACCCGAACATTTTCTTTAAAAAAAATCCAACCCGACCCGACCCGAAAATAAATATATTAAACTCGACCAGACCCGACCTATAGAAAAAAATTAATTTTAGAGACTTAATTGTAAAAAAATAATTTTAGAGGACTTAATTGTAAAAATATAATTTGAGGGACTAAATTGTAGATAAAAATTCAATTTGAAGGACCTAATTATCAATATATATATATATATATATATATAATGATGGGGTATTATTATAAATATCCCTAAAAAATTTAGGGGAAAATTGTACAATTAGTTCTGCGTCGGGTCGGTCGGATATTTTCTACCCTAAACCCGAACCTACCATTAATAAAAACATGACTCGGCCCAACTCGAACCCTATTTTTCATTAAAGTTTTCGACCCGATCGGGTCGAAATCCGACCAGATTGGGTAAATTACCCATCCCTAGTCTTGACATTTGTAAACATAATACCTCTCTAGGTGTGTGTTTACACATTTTGGCTCACTAGGATTAGACTAAAAAATTACAAGAGATAAAAAAATATACAAAGAAAACTCTACTCTCTTAATCTTTAAGCTTGGATGTTCTCCCTCTTATTCTTCAAGTGTCTTTGGCTTGTATTTATTGAGTGGAATGAAAAACTACCCATTGGAGATGAAAAGTAGCCATTAAAAACTAATCATTGGGAACTTTAATTCTAGTCATAAATGCATTTTTACAACCTTGGGTATCGGTACTCGAAAGTGGGTATCGGTACCTGCCAAAACAAGAAAGAATTGTTGCACATAAATGCAAAGCGTACCGGTACATCCATATTGGTACGGTACTTCGAGTATCGATACAGAGGCTTCTGTATCGGTACGCGAAGTGCTCTCTGGAAATCAAAATGTTTTTGCTTATCTGTACGAGGAAAGATCGTACCGATAGGAGCAATCAATTTTTGACTTTTAAGACATTTTAAAAATTTGTTTGAGTCAAAAATCTTTTCAAAAACCTTTCAAATGTATTTTTCAAGTTGAATGGACCTTGAATTAATTTTGCAATATTTGTTCAAGTCCAAAAACATTTTTCATTGAATTATATCAAAATAAATATCTCAACAATCTCTCCCTTTTTGATATATCGAAACCACATGAAAAATTAGTTTTGAAAATGCTCCACCTTAGAAAAATAATTTTAGAAAAAGAGAATATTAGAAAAATATTTAAGCTCCCCTTTTTCTTTTTGAAATTATTTTTTTTCAAACTTATCTCTTCCCCTTTTTGTTATATCAAAATAGATCTGGCAAACTTGACCTGAGACTATAGACCCGAGAACTGCTTTACCCGAATTGAGACTTGAAATCGACCCTAACACGAAGACCCGAATTTGATTCGAAACCCGAAATAAATTGAACCCGAACCGAATTTTAGTGTAACCGAAAATGGACCCGAATCGATTTTCAACCGAATCTAATGGAACCAAACCAATTTTCAACTGTAACGCCCCAGTTTTGAGCCCGGAGATTTCTAGTTTGTTGAGTTGTCAATCGATTGCAAATGTCCAATAGGTGGTGAATTGGCGATTAAAATTTGAAGGGAGAAATTGGATAAATGAAAAATTGGACACAAGGCTATTTATAGTGGTTCAAGTTCCTAAATGAACTCTACCTCCACTACCTTAGCTCCCACTAAGGATTTTCAACCAATCCACTAATTGATTCTTCCCTTTTCTTGGATGAGGAGGAAACCTTACAAGACCGATTAAGCTTTCTAGCCAAAGCTTAATCCAACTCACTTTTTACAAATAAGGAATTTGGTAAACCTTACAATTACCTCTCAAAGGTTGATGTTTACCCAAATACAATCAATCACACCCCAAACTTTCAATAAAAATTACAATGAAAAACTCAATTGAGTTAGGTACAAAGATTTGACTCCAAATGATCAAGGTTTGGATTTGAATGCTTTGATGTTGCTTGAAGGCTCAATGGTTGTTGTTGTAGCTTTAGAGACTTGTTTTTATACCTTCTCATTAATTTCTAGCCGTTTGGGTGGTTGAGCTCATCAATAGAGCTATTGAGGCTCTCTCTTCCCTCCATAAATGCAGTTTTGCAACTACTCGTATCGGAACACGGTACCCCTGTATCGAAACGGACACTCAAAAAAGAAAGAGCCGTTATGTGTAAACGGTACCCCTGTATCGAAACGTTTTGAAACTGTCAATTGGTGTTTCGAAACAGCTTAGGGGTGTATCGAAACGCTTAACCAAATATTCAAAACCAATTTTTGACAAGTAACAGCTAGTTCATTTAATGCCTAATTTTAAAATTACTTAACCCTTGTATCGAAACGAGTGTGAGCCGTTTCGAAACGATACTCAAAAATCAAAAGCTCGGATGAAGGTCGTATCGAAATGGGTTTGAGTCGTTTCGAAACATATGTCTCTAGTGGCAAAATGTATTGAAACACTTTGAGGGTGTTTCGAAACGCCTGGGCGATTTTGTATATTTTGACTTTGAAACACTTAGAAAATTTTATGGGGTTTAAGTTTTGACTTCAAAACATTTTAAGTATAAATTGTACTTGTCAAAATCAAGTATTTTTATTACTTAAAAATTTATTTACTTTGTAATTTAGTCCTTGAATTACTTGCTATATCAAAATCAAATATTAGTTTTACATAGGTTGATTAGACGGTCTGGTGGACCGGGATTAGAGATTCGAGTCAGATTTGGGATAAAAATCGGAATAAATATTTTTGAGTGAGATAAAAATATGGAAAATATCTTAAAATCAATATTTAATATATGTATATTTTTGGTAAAGTCAATTTTGAAAAATGGAATTCAGAAATTGGACATTTTGGGATAGAGACCGAAATGTAAAGAATGCAAAATTGTTTTATAAAAGGGTCAAAACTTAGAATCTTTAAGGAGTTAATTTGCCAAATGTTTTAATCTAATTTTTCTCTCGATTTGGATTAATTTAAATAAGTTTTAATTAGTGAATTAAATGTGATTTAATAAAAGAGAAGTAATTATTTCTTAAAATCACATTTGATGCAACTTTTTTCTCAAAGTTCCTTCAGCCAAACACTCTCTTTTCATCAAAGATTTCAGGTAATTTTCTTGATTTTTTAAACTTTTGAATTCTAATGATTCTTCAATCTTGTTTTCCAAAATCTCATTGTTTTCCTTTGTTTTTCAAGAGTAAAACATCCAATTGAGAGGAAATTCACTCAATGGAGGTAAGGTTCGTTCTTCTCCTCCTCTAATGAATGGTTCTTTACTGAAATTTTAAAGTATTTGATCATTGTTTAATGTTTTCTAATGAATTTTAATGATTTAATTATGGAAAATTGGTTAAGTCAAGATTTAATTGACAAGATTAAGTGGTTTTCATTTTGGATCTATTTTGTTGAGTTCTTGATTGGTTCTAATCATGTTTTTGATGTTTTATAATGTTAATAAGTTGGTTTTAACAATGGAATCTCGAAACTAGGTGAATCTCTAATTTTCTAGGTTGTTAGTTATGAGTTTTTGAGTTGTGGTTGTTTTATGAATGTTGGAGGTATAATGATGTTATTAGATTGTTTTTTTTATGTTAATTGAAAGTAATTGATGGATTAAACCTTTAGGTTTTGTCTGGGTTAAGTTTGGAAGGTGTTTGATGTTGATTCCGATTGTTGTGGAGGGGTTTTTGGTTAGAGTTGTTGTGGATTAATGTTGCTGAGTCTTTGAATGCATTTATATGCATTGAATACTCTGTTTTTGTGTGGTTAAAACAGGGGAGGTAGATCCTCAAGCTTGTGGTACCATTTCGGAAGCTTTGGAGGAGTAGTTCGCATCGACGAACAAGATTTTGCGTAGTCGGTGAGTGAGAACGTGGAATTCAGCTTTGAAATGGTTTAAAAGTTATTTTGGGAGTTTAGATTAGGCTTGAAACGCTGGTTTAAACTCGGAAGTAAGTATGACGAGATTTCTCCCTCGGTTGTGTTTTGGCGAAATTGGTTTTATGCACTTGTTTTTTAGTTACATGGTACCTACTATTTAAGCATGTTTAAAGTATGATTTATACTAATTTTGATCATATATTGATGTTGGGTGCATTTGGAAAATGGTCCATGTAAGTATGAGGAATACTTGTAAATGCATAGTTTAATGCATTGGAAATGCTTCTGAAATGTTGCATATAAAAACAGTGAGGTACATGGTGCACTATAATAATCATGTTGGGAGGCTCAATTGATCAACCAAGTAGCCAAGAGGGGTGAATTGGTTTTAAGGTGACAGAGATGGAAGCTATGGAACTAAAAATTGGACACAATGACTTATAGTGGTTCAAGCTTCTAACCAAGCTCTACATTCACTACCTTAGCTTCCCACTAAGGATTTTCAACAAATTCACTATTGAATTTCTTCCCCTTTTCTAAGCTAAGGAGGAAACCCTTTACAACACTCAAAGCTTCTACCCCAAAGCTTGAGCAAACCTTCTTTTACGAAGAGAAAATATTTAAGCAAACTTAGAAAACCCTCTAAGGTATAATGTTTGCACAATTAAGCTCACTCACCCAAAACCTAACACTTGACCATGTATAACAATTAAGCTCACAAGTGTGTTCTATAAGGAAATTACCAATTAAAAGCAGAAAACATTTTTTTTACGCAATGAATGTTGGCAATATGTTTCTTGTTCTTCCATGGATGCTTGGAGGTGTCTTTTAAACCCTTTAATGGCTTCATGATCGTTACTAGACGTTGGAGGTTGTTTAGAGCCGTTGGGGACTTTAATTCCAACAATAAATGCATTTTGGGCAGGTCGGTATCGGTACGTGGGAAATCGGTATTTGTACATGCCTTAAATAGAAAGAGCCATCGTAACGGTACACTAAAGTCTGTACCGGTACGAGCACTATGAGTAGCGATATTGGGACAAGCGTATCGGTACTCAATGCCTGTTTTTGACACTTTGTCTATATAAAATCATTTAAGACATGTCAAAACCCTTTGAAAACATTACAAACACATATTTCAAGTTTATGGACTTTTGAAATATTTTTACAAATTAGTTTAAGTCCAAAAACATTTTTCTTTAAGTTATATTAAAATCAAATAACTCAACAATATCCCCATTTTTGATATAACGAAACCACTTGAAAATGTGTTTTTGTGTGAAAAACCCCCATTTGAAAAATATTTTTAGAAAAAGAGAATATTTTTGAAAATATTTAAAACTCCCCATTTTTCTCTTTGAAATTGAATTTTTCAAACCTACCCTTCCCCTTTTTATATCAAAAAATAATTTCAAAACTAAGTTTGAAATCACATTTAAGTTCAAAACACACCAAATGTTAGAAAAATTAGTAGCAATTGATAAAAATATAAATTGTTGGAGTAAAATGAAAAAAATATCATGAAAGAATTTTTAAAATAGGCTCCCCCTTACTCAAGCATCAAGTAGATTGTTAGTCCAACAATTCTAGTGAAAAATGTAGCAAAACCAATTTTAGAAGTTGTACAACTTAGTTATAAGTTCATACAAAGGCTCTATCAAGTCATAGATATACATTTTGATCACTTTTCTACACATTCTTCTCAAAACATAGCATTTAAACATACAAAAGCATGAATTTCACAAAATTCAACCAAACATTACAAGTTTAAGGCCAAAAACATAACAATCAAGCATAAAATGACAAAATCATTGTAACCCCCTCGTCCCGGTCTGGCCGGATGACCGGTCCGAGTGAGCTACACGGGGAAAACCGAGTGAAAACCCCTTAAGGATTCCCCCTCGGTTAGCAACCCTATTTTTTTTTCTCATTTTAAATCTTGACTAGATGAGTATTTAATCCTATGTGGTCATACAACAGAACAACGTTCACGAGGCAAACAAACAAACTCAACCCCACATCTTACGGTTCAATTTTTGAGCTTAAACTACAGGCGGTATCGATACACCTAAGGGGTGTATCGATACCCCTTCACTAGATTTAGGCTTTAACTGCAGGTGGTATCGATACCCTTAAGGGGTGTATCGATACCCCTTGACTAGGTCAACTGGTCAAAGTCAACTCGTGGAGACCGTATCGATACACCCAAGGAGTGTATCGATACCCTCCCCAACGGTTGACTTCCTACGGTCAACGCTAAGATAATGGTATCGATACACCTGAGGCTGGTATCGATACCGAACTGGACAGTAGCTCCAGTGACCAAAATGGTATCGATACACCTATCAAGTGTATCGATACACTAAGCCTGGAACAAGAAGGTGGTATCGATACCGTACCAACCGTATCGATACCCCTGCACTGCAAAACCTCCCAAACTCAGCAAAAACGACCAAGACTCGAATCTAAATGCAATTTAAGACTTCCCTAGCCCCAACCAAACATTCACACAACATTTACATGCCACTATATAGCCATACAAGCACCCAACACGTATAAACATCAAGGAAATCATGCAAAAGACCCAATATGGCATTCAAGCATTCAAAGCTCATACTTCAATATTCTAACATGAAGGCAACCTCAAAGGCACATAACCAACACACAAGGTAAACAATTTAAACATGGTTACAATCCCAACATAGCATCAATAAGCCAATCAAAACAACAAAAGTAGGAGTCTAAACATGCTCCTACACAACCAACACTAGCACAAAACAACAACACCTATCCCATTGCTTTATTATTACAATCTTTAAATTTAACTATCATACTTGAGCTAACCGTAAGCAACACTTGGAGACCTTTCCTTGCCTTTGCCACCCACAAGCTATTTATCTGCATTGTCGAACAAAAGAGAGCGTAAGCATAAAAGCTTAGTGAAGGTAAGCTCATAAAACAAACCTTCGACAATGCAGGGTCCAAGCACGAGCTACAACCAAGATAAAATGCATGACCTTACCTCTGATCCACACGAGCCATAAATATAGATGATGCATGATCATATATTCAATTTCATGTCATTCTCAACATGTTTAAAACCACAACATATGAAATCACATATATTAAACCATGTTAGCAACACATCCCAAATCACATTGGCTCACTATTAACCACATATTGGCAACATAAGCTACAATCCGTATTGGCACCTAGCTATGACTCGAATACGCGGATAACCGTTGGAACTCACATCCAACAACTCTACCATTACCTGACGGTGGGATTACACTCATCACCGTTCACGCGGAGGGGATTCCACTCATCCTCACGCCTCATTTCACGCGGAGGGGATTCCACTCATCCTCACGCCCGTCGATGGGATTCCACTCATCACCGACATATAACTATATAAGAAGATTTCTGGGCGAACCCGTACTCCATCTTGATGACTACCATCATCAAGACCACGCGCGCATTTTGACTCACGTGTGCACACTATACATCCTAATGATCGATCATTTGTACTCAAGCATACTAGTGCCAATACTATACATTTCATTATTCTTTCACAATATCATTTCATAATAACTTCCGTGCTTAGCACGTACTCACCATGACTCACCGTCATGCACAAACCACATTTCCATACCTAGCGTGTACTCACCATGATCCTCGGATCATACAATCGCCTCATAACATCATTATACATATCAACACTACATGTATCTCAACAACACAATTATCACACCATATTTCATACATATGTATATCTCTATCACATTTATCATCAACATGCATGTAACAATGCATTAAGCCATGCCTCCACACACATGTATAACAACATAAGCATAACCACCATAAGCATGATTAAACATGAAGCATAATTCAACACTTTAAAGATCAACCAAGGTCTCTAGCTAAAGATTAGGATTAGGCTACCACCCTAATCCCAACTCTAGGTGGGTCTACCAATCCCAACCTAGTTCACATGCTTGAACCAACACTTGAAAACCATTTAAAAATATTTAACCACTCACCTAATCTTCCAAGCTCCAAGCCAAGCAAGCAACCTCCCTCAAATTTCCGGATTTCTTCCCGAAGCTTCCCCAACACAAATTTCCGCTTCTAAACAACCTCAAACACATTTCAAACAATTCCAAATCAGCCCAACATCAAAATACCAACCCGGAATACAATTCAAATGCAATTTATCATGTTGCAAACCATGAACAAATCCCATTTTTAGCAAATTCGGGCAGCCCCTAAACCATGTCCAAAAACCATGTTTCCAACGTCCATAGCACCCACAAACAATCCCAAATCAACCCCTAACCATAGCACTACCATTGGGCTATCAATTCCCACCTAAAACAACCCCCAAAAATCACCCAAAACCCTTCAAAAAACCCATTTTTACCCAATTTCGGGAATTCATCAAAATCCAACCAAATTAACATATAATGTGCATTTTTAACATGATTTAGCAAAGCCCCAACTCAATTTATCAAAACCAAATGAAAAACCCCCTTAAAAATCCAAACTTGATATAAACCCTAATTTTCAAAAGTTCATATTTTTAAAATCTAAGACCATGTATGAATAGGAAATGGAAAGGAGAGTTCAAATATGTGATTACCTTTCAAAAACCCCTTGAATTGATGAAGAAATCGAATGAAATTAGAGCTTGAAAATTGAGAGAGTTTGGGGAATGGGGGGTGTTTCTCACGTTGGGTATAAAATGAAAAGGGGGAAGAAGATGACAATTTGAAAGTTGTCATCTTTTTTTTTAAAAGCTTTTGGCAAATTACAACATAAGCCCTTCCCTTTTTATTAAAGTTCAATTACACCACATTTTAGATTGAATTTATTTTAATTTAATTTTATTGACTCGAACTATAAACCCGAATAACTCCTAATCCTGAAACACGAATGTTACAACTCCCCCCCCCACTTAAGGAAATTTCGTCCCCGAAATTCATCGATCACGGAGGGCCACTGAAACATGCACCTCCACGCATTCCTCTCTCACCACAACATACTAACCAACTCGAAAGACTTACCACGCAACACTTGCTATCTTACACTATGATCTCAACTGATTCTTCAAGGCATGCCAATTTCAAACTCAACCCAATCTCTTCAACAAATATAGCACGGAACAGATCTGACTCAAATTTATGAATCATAGATACACGGAACACATCTTAAACCCCTTTCTAACTCTGGTGGTAACCGCAACAGATAACAACAGAACTAGCCCGATTCACAAACTCATACAATACTGCTTGAACACTTGACTCACAACTTTCTCTGACTGATCCTCTGTCTTCATCAATTAACCAAACACTATGCAGACGTCTTCAAAATTATTCTAGTTGAAATCTCGGATCTTTATTACTCACTTTTACTGTGAATCTTCCACGGATGTAACAAACTAAAAGAAAACTGAAGCTCGGTCTTGACACGCTGGCAATTTACATACTTACTCTCATACTGATCCACATTATTCATCAACTCAATCCAGAAGTATTCATCTTCAACCCACAATACGTCTTCATGCTACTCAGATGCAATACAAATGAACTACCGTGCGCTTCGGCCAAACAATACATCTCAAAACACTAGGTCAATCGGTACAACTGTTCTGTCTCTGAAATGCAAAACTCTATCATCTCTGAAACTGTATTCTGAAGGTCTTCCTTCTACTATGCCTCGCACGTGAGGTGCCAAGAATCTGTCTTGCAACTGTTTCTCATCAAACATTCTGACTCAAAGTAGGTTCAACGTGAAACGCGGCCGCAAGAACACTGTCATTCGGCAACTGAATTCGGAAAACACAACTCGCAACTCAACTACTAATCTAACAACAATTTCAACTCGGAACATCGGTTACTACATTGACTATCTTCGGATGGTACTCACTCTTGATGTCACAGTCTTCAAGCATTTCTAACACTTATACTGTTCAAGTTTCAACCCTTCCTAAGTTGTCTAACAATTCAAGTTCTGATAATATGTATGTACACGTTGTGCATTTCTTACTATACAAGCTTTGTCTCTAAGTCTTCGAAGCAAACACAACTGTAATTAACTCTATGTCTCATATCGGATAACTCTTCTCACGGTCTTTCAACTATCTTGATGAACAAGCCACAATCTTCTGTCTTGCATAAGCACACAACCTAACCCTACATGTAATGCATCACTCTGGTTCACAACTCTTTCTCTGATATAAGCTGATTCAAAGTCGAAGCTCTCTTCAAAGTTTCTTTCGGTTTCTCAAGGGTTCAATGTCTCGCATCTAACCTCACAAACTGAACTTTCTTCTGTAGTAATCTATCAATGGAGCAACTATCTTCAAAAGACTATTTACAATTCTCTGAAAGTAACAATGATAGACCTATGAACTATAGATATTTGTCACAGTCTTCAATTTCTTCTAACCCAGGTCTTCTTTTGCCTACTTGGGATTTACCCTAATACACTCGGATGATCTGCATGTTCTAGGAGAACATCTTCATTAACTCGAAGTTCATGTTGTGCAACTTGGTGTACAATTAATTCTCTAATAGAATCTACCACACTAACTTCAAAACTTGTCATGATCTTCTTCGGTACTTGAATATACTCATGTGTCATCTATGAGGACTATTACAACAAATCACGGAACTCGGGAATTATTCTGTTCAACATCTCTATAAAAGTAACTAACACACTAGTGAAACAAGACGACATAACTCGGAACTCAAGGTGATCACATCTTGCCCCTAAGCTGTCTTCGGTACTTCAACTTTTCTCACTTTCAACTGGTAGTAAACGGATCTCAAACTAATCTTCAAATAGACTGAAGCACTCACTAACTGACCAACAAATCACTGATACTCGAAAACAGATACTAATCATTCACTGTCACTTGTTGCAACTGTATGTAATCTGAACACATTCTCGTACTGTCACTCTTTCTTCTTCACAAATTACACTGTAGAACTCTGAGATGGTGCACTAGGCCTAATGAAGCTAAGGTCTAACAAGTCTTGAAGTTAATTCTTCAACATTCTCAATTCTTCCGGAATCCATAAGTTACAGAACAGACAACACAGAAGCAACCTCGAAAACGGTCTCAATAACAAACTCTTCTTCTCTATCAAGAGACAAACTGGGTGAATCTTCCAAACACTTCTAGGTAAACACAAACTAATTTAGTATTCTATGGTCTAATCTTCATTCAAAATCAAATTCGTCACACTTGCTAAGCAAGCCTGCCAACTAAACTCAATCAATCTTCGACGTCCAAAGCTGGATCAACATTCGACAAGAAGTTCACATCCTCACTTACCACTATAGTCACACAGAAATCTACAACTTCAAAGCAACTCTCTCTTTGTCTCAACGTATACACTAACTCTATGCTCTTCAAGCCAGACCTTGTCGAAGGTACCTCAAAACCGTAGGAAGACAATCACTTCACATCTACTAGAGACTAGTAACTCTGAACCACCAACAAACATCTTCTGTACATCTTTCTGATCACTACTATCTCCCAAAAGGCTAGTCACATGTGTCCCTACATCTAAGGTCTCAACAAAGATATATAATTTCTTACATGCTCACACAAAAGGAGGTATCCGCAGAAATTGCAACTTCACATGTACACAACTGAGAGTCTTCGGTCCTCTTATTTTCAGACTAGTCCTTCAACAAAATCTAACTCTTCTAAATCGTTCTTAGAGCATCTCGTAACTTTAAGACTCAATTCTGATCACACACAAACAGTCTTGCTGGACTTGTTCTACCCCTATCAAACAATACCGAAGTCAAAGCTCAAGGCTCCCTTCTCGGCTCAACTATATCGGAAGTGACTTCATCTCTTCCGCTTGCTGGAAAACAGCTCAACGTACACTGACTCAAACACACAAACTAGCTCCCATTCACGGACACTGACCGTCAGTCTTGCATTAGAATCATAGGCCAAACCCCAACGGTCACCAACTAACACTTCACCAGGCATGTTCAACTTGCATACTTGCTAACAGTATACAAAAGCGCGGATTTAGAATCAACTGGAGGAAACCAACTTAATATTGTACTAAGGGTTTATCTGTTAAAACATCGGCACCACTCTAACTCCCACTCATAGGCCTTCAATTCTTCTTACCAACTAATGCCAGAGTTGATCACATCGTCCCTCATCCACATGAATCAACCCATATACACATCGTCTCAAACGAACGAATTGTGCCTCAATTCCGGTACAACCATACCTCCCTAACTAAGATGATGGACTCCCTCAACATCGTCCACCTTTTTAGAACTACAACTTCTACTTACCGAAAAATAATTAATTCAACAACAATATCAACAGTAAAACATACAAGATTGGGTTAGCAAAGGAAAGGGTCCAAGTGGCTCAAGTATGATTCCCTCACTTAAAACCTCTTTTTCGATGTAATAGTAGCAATGGGACTCTACGAAACATGTTTAAAACAAATCAGCACACATACATGCTCAACCAAGCATATAACGAGGCATACTTGCTAAACAGGCAAACATATGCATACTATCAAACAACATATATTCTCAATCAAACAATCATTATTCACAGCATACACGGATAGCAAGCAACATGCTTTTAAACAAACAATCAACATACTTGTCATACAAGCAATCATACTTACAAAGCAAGCAAACACCGTGCATATCAATTCAAAAACTTAAACTTACCTCACTTACCTGCCTAAGGTCTCGGTAACCTTAGGCTCTGATACCAAAAAATGTAACCCCCTCGTCCCGGTCTGGCCGGATGACCGGTCCGAGTGAGCTACACGGGGAAAACCGAGTGAAAACCCCTTAAGGATTCCCCCTCGGTTAGCAACCCTATTTTTTTTTCTCATTTTAAATCTTGACTAGATGAGTATTTAATCCTATGTGGTCATACAGCGGAACAACGTTCACGAGGCAAACAAACAAACTCAACCCCACATCTTACGGTTCAATTTTTGAGCTTAAACTACAGGCGGTATCGATACACCTAAGGGGTGTATCGATACCCCTTCACTAGATTTAGGCTTTAACTGCAGGTGGTATCGATACCCTTAAGGGGTGTATCGATACCCCTTGACTAGGTCAACTGGTCAAAGTCAACTCGTGGAGACCGTATCGATACACCCAAGGAGTGTATCGATACCCTCCCCAACGGTTGACTTCCTACGGTCAACGCTAAGATGACGGTATCGATACACCTGAGGCTGGTATCGATACCGAACTGGACAGTAGCTCCAGTGACCAAAATGGTATCGATACACCTATCAAGTGTATCGATACACTAAGCCTGGAACAAGAAGGTGGTATCGATACCGTACCAACCGTATCGATACCCCTGCACTGCAAAACCTCCCAAACTCAGCAAAAACGACCAAGACTCGAATCTAAATGCAATTTAAGACTTCCCTAGCCCCAACCAAACATTCACACAACATTTACATGCCACTATATAGCCATACAAGCACCCAACACGTATAAACATCAAGGAAATCATGCAAAAGACCCAATATGGCATTCAAGCATTCAAAGCTCATACTTCAATATTCTAACATGAAGGCAACCTCAAAGGCACATGACCAACACACAAGGTAAACAATTTAAACATGGTTACAATCCCAACATAGCATCAATAAGCCAATCAAAACAACATAAGTAGGAGTCTAAACATGCTCCTACACAACCAACACTAGCACAAAACAACAACACCTATCCCATTGCTTTACTATTACAATCTTTAAATTTAACTATCATACTTGAGCTAACCGTAAGCAACACTTGGAGACCTTTCCTTGCCTTTGCCACCCACAAGCTATTTATCTGCATTGTCGAACAAAAGAGAGCGTAAGCATAAAAGCTTAGTGAGGGTAAGCTCATAAAACAAACCTTCGACAATGCAGGGTCCAAGCACGAGCTACAACCAAGATAAAATGCATGACCTTACCTCTGATCCACACGAGCCATAAATATAGATGATGCATGATCATATATTCAATTTCATGTCATGCTCAACATGTTTAAAACCACAACATATGAAATCACATATATTAAACCATGTTAGCAACACATCCCAAATCACATTGGCTCACTATTAACCACATATTGGCAACATAAGCTACAATCCGTATTGGCACCTAGCTATGACTCGAATACGCGGATAACCGTTGGAACTCACATCCAACAACTCTACCATTACCTGACGGTGGGATTACACTCATCACCGTTCACGCGGAGGGGATTCCACTCATCCTCACGCCTCATTTCACGCGGAGGGGATTCCACTCATCCTCACGCCCGTCGATGGGATTCCACTCATCACCGACATATAACTATATAAGAAGATTTCCGGGCGAACCCGTACTCCATCTTGATGACTACCATCATCAAGACCACGCGCGCATTTTGACTCACGTGTGCACACTATACATCCTAATGATCGATCATTTGTACTCAAGCATACTAGTGCCAATACTATACATTTCATTATTCTTTCACAATATCATTTCATAATAACTTCCGTGCTTAGCACGTACTCACCATGACTCACCGTCATGCACAAACCACATTTCCATACCTAGTGTGTACTCACCATGATCCTCGGATCATACAATCGCCTCATAACATCATTATACATATCAACACTACATGTATCTCAACAACACAATTATCACATCATATTTCATACATATGTATATCTCTATCACATTTATCATCAACATGCATGTAACAATGCATTAAGCCATGCCTCCACACACATGTATAACAACATAAGCATAACCACCATAAGCATGATTAAACATGAAGCATAATTCAACACTTTAAAGATCAACCAAGGTCTCTAGCTAAAGATTAGGATTAGGCTACCACCCTAATCCCAACTCTAGGTGGGTCTACCAATCCCAACCTAGTTCACATGCTTGAACCAACACTTGAAAACCATTTAAAAATATTTAACCACTCACCTAATCTTCCAAGCTCCAAGCCAAGCAAGCAACCTCCCTCAAATTTCCGGATTTCTTCCCGAAGCTTCCCCAACACAAATTTCCGCTTCTAAACAACCTCAAACACATTTCAAACAATTCCAAATCAGCCCAACATCAAAATACCAACCCGGAATACAATTCAAATGCAATTTATCATGTTGCAAACCATGAACAAATCCCATTTTTAGCAAATTCGGGCAGCCCCTAAACCATGTCCAAAAACCATGTTTCCAACGTCCATAGCACCCACAAACAATCCCAAATCAACCCCTAACCATAGCACTACCACTGGGCTATCAATTCCCACCTAAAACAACCCCCAAAAATCACCCAAAACCCTTCAAAAAACCCATTTTTACCCAATTTCGTGAATTCATCAAAATCCAACCAAATTAACATATAATGTGCATTTTAACATGATTTAGCAAAGCCCCAACTCAATTTATCAAAACCAAATGAAAAACCCCCTTAAAAATCCAAACTTGATATAAACCCTAATTTTCAAAAGTTCATATTTTTAAAATCTAAGACCATGTATGAATAGGAAATGGAAAGGAGAGTTCAAATATATGATTACCTTTTAAAAACCCCTTGAATTGATGAAGAAATCGATTGAAATTAGAGCTTGAAAATTGAGAGAGTTTGGGGAATGGGGGGGGTGCTTCTCACGTTGGGTATAAAATGAAAAGGGGGAAGAAGATGACAATTTGAAAGTTGTCATCTTTTTTTTAAAAGCTTTTGGGCAAATTACAACATAAGCCCTTCCCTTTTTATTAAAGTTCAATTACACCACATTTTAGGTTGAATTTATTTTAATTTAATTTTATTGACTCGAACTATAAACCCGAATAACTCCTAACCCCGAAACACGGATGTTACAATCATGTAACTCATACAATTTGAGACTACCCTTAACTATATGCAATTAGGCACAACATGGAGTCATACAAACATGCTTAGATCAACATGAAATTTAGACATGGAAAACACGATCAAGCAAAATTACATGAAATTTAAATTTTTCACTTGAATCAAGATATGATGTTAAGTCTTCTTTCTTCAAGTGTCATTCCTCTTTTGTATGTCACGGGCTTCTAATATTTGACTTTGATCATCAATGGCTCAAGCACACCTACAAAAGACAATCAAGTAATTTTTTGTATCCAAATTGCTTTGGATCCAACAGCATTAGTTTCAAATAACTTAGTTCCCTTAGGAATCCATTTTTCAATGTCTTCATTTTTCTTTGAAACAATGAGTCCTTTTGGGACCCAAATGTTTTTAACACATTTTCCATTAAAAACATAGGGGAACTATATTGTCTTTGATAAAAATTTGTTTAACATAATTTGTTTTAGAGCTACCTCCAATTTCACATTTTTGAACATTTTCGTTAAACAAATTCTTTTTGAGGTCATCAATTTCTTTTTGACGATCCTCTTGAAATTTTAGAAGCAAGTTTTGTAAATCGAATTTTTTTTCACAAAAGCTTCAAACCCTGCTTCAAGTTCGAGATTGGTTTTAGAAAGCAATTCATTTTCAATTTTCAATTTTGAAATCAACTTTTTGTTTTTAGAAAATGAAGCCTTGAATTTCAAAACCAACTCATCATAGGCTTATTGTAACTCATCAAAAGTATATGAATTTAAAGTAGATGAGTTAGAAGTTACCCTTGAATCTTCTTTGATGGCCATGAGACAAAGGTGAGCTACCTCATTATCGGAGGAGTCCTCTTCATCACTCCATGTAGCCACATATGCCTTCTTCGTATGGCTTGTAATCCCCTAAACCCGACCCAAAAAGAAAATGCCAAATTTAGGAAGTCACAGTTGAAAACTTAACCTTCAAGGAAAATCAGAGATTTCGTCGGCGTTTGGCGGGATGGAAACGCGACTCGCTTTCATTTGCGGGGCGGCTAGTGTTGGTCAATTCGGTGTTACCGGCCCTTCCGGTGTATTACATGGGTGTATTTATGATACCGAAGCGTATCATTCTATAAATTGATCGGATACGACGGAATTTCTTATGGGGAGGTAAAGAGGAGCGAGCTAAATTGAGCCGAGTTGGGTGGGAAGTGGCTTGTCGTCCGAAACATTTAGGAGGGTTAGGAGTGATAAACTTACATGTTCACAACTTAGCTTTATTGGCAAAATGGGCATGGAAATATGCGGTTGAAGAAGGGTCTCTTTGGAGGAAGATTGTGTCCGCAAAGTATGGATCCGAGGTGCTGTCTTGGAGGATTCATAATCAAAGTACACGATCTATGTCATCCATGTGGAAACAAGTGGTCGATGTTCAGCAAAATGAAGTGGTCGAACGGTTCATGAATTCTTCTCAGTTCGTGTGGATTGTAGGGAATGGTGAAAGCGTGCTGTTTTGGCATGATCGCTGGTGTGTGCCCGAACCGTTGAAGCTGGCTTTCCCGCGATTATATGGGCTGGTTGTGGATAAACTTTAGCGAGTCGGTGAGGTGCTGGGATGGTCAGTGGCAGATTGGGGTGGCTGTTTTCGTAGAGAATTGAGGGCGTTCGAGGGGGTATGCTGCGGGACTTGCTGGCTTGTGTACAGGGCTTTGTGCTGAGACATGGAGTGGCGGATCGGTTCATTTGGATCCATGAGACGTCGGGTGAATTTTCGGTAAGGGCATTAAACAAATTAATGTCCTCCTTGGGAATGTCTGATATGTCGGAAGTGAATTGGCCGTGGCGACTACCGGTGTTGCCGAAGTTGCAATGTTTTATTTGGTTTATTTTACTAGATCGACTGCCTACATTGTCGATGTTGATAGCCCGAGGCTTATTATTGGGGGAAACGTTCGTGTTGTGTCGTTTTTGTGGGGCAGGCGAGGACGCGATAGACCACATCCTGTGGCATTGCTCGACGGCATGGAAGATTTGGGACTACTTCTTCGCGTGGTGGGGAGTGGCAGTGACACGTCCGAGGCATGTGAGGGATTTTATTGTTATGTGCTTCCACAGCTTCTTTTCTGGAGACTTGAGGGTATGGTGGCTTATCGGATGTACTAGTGTGCTGTGGTCTATTTGGCTAGCACATAATGAACTAATGTTTCAAAACAAGCGGCTGCCGATTGGGGGTATTTTCTTTTTAATTCAATTGCGATCTTTCCATTGGACTCGGATTCGTTTTGATAAGGTGGACATAGGAGAAGCAGCATGGTGGGAATGCCCTTTGCTTTGCGTAAATGACGCAGCGGGGGGGCTATCGGTTCGATGTGATGTGGTGTGGGTACCGCCTTGGAAAGGAGTGTGGAAATTCAATATAGATGGGGCAGCTCGGGGTAAACCGGGCTTGGCGGGGTGTGGGGGCGTGCTCCGGGATTGGGAGAGTCGAATCCGAGGTTTGTTTTCCGTGGCGATTGGAATGGCGGACTTGAATGAGGCTGAGGTCAAAGCAATAGCGTTTGCTCTGAAGATGTTGAGGGAACCGTTGTGGGAGGGGGTGCAGTCGATAATCATTGAATCTGATTCGAGGGTGGCACTTGCGTGGATTCAAGGGGTTGAACGGAGGCCTTGGCGTTTGTGGCGATGGTTTTTTCAGATCGACGACGCTTGTGAGTCTTTGCCAAATGTGTATTTCTCGCATGTGTTCCGGGAGGGAAATCAATTGGCGGATGCCCTTGCTAAGGGCGGTGTAGATCGGGGGTCGTGGCTTTGGGTAACAACTTGAGTTGTATTCGTGTTTGTTCTTATGTTTTGACACTACTAATGGTACTCTTTTCCCCACTTAGGATTAGGGGGTTTTAATGAGGCTATTAGTAGTGCATTGTATGATTTTTAGGGGTGTAAATGAATAGAGCGTTCGACGAACTGTTCGTGAACCATTCATATAACGTCCGTTTATGTTCGTTTATTAAGCTAAATAAACGAGTATGAACAAAAATTTTATGTTCGTTTAATAAACGAACGAACACGAACATAGGTGTGTTCGGCTCGTTTATGTTCACGAACAAACTCGTTTATGTTCGTTTAGAAGCTCATTTATAGACTCGTTTATGTTCGTTTAAAGGCTCGTTTATGTTCGTTTATAAGCCCATTTATGTTCGTTATTAGCTCGTTTATGTTCGTTTATAAAGTTCAAAGTAGGGGTGTAAGACAGTGTAAAGAACTGATTTACACCGGTGTAAGACAATGTTGATTGTTTAGTAAATTAAAGAACTGATTTACACCGGTGTAAATCAATGTTGATTGTTTAGTAAATTAAAGAACTGTTTTACACCGGTGTAAGTTGCCTTTCTTTCAATTTCTATTTTTTGTTTCTTCAAATCATGAGTTCTATTTATTTTAAATCTCATAAATCAAAATCAATCAAAATATGAAAATATGTAATTTTTAGTCTAAAAATGTGTGTAAAATTATAAACATTAAATTTGAAAATTTTATTAAACTAAGTAATAAATTTGGATTTGAATATCTGGATATAAACCATATTATAATTTATAAACACTTGTCTCCTTTAAAAATAACTCATAATTCAAAGTATATAAACCATATAATAACCCTAATCACCCTTTTCCCTAATTTCTACAGCCGCATCCCTTTGAAAATAAACATTCGTCTCCTCACCCTTTCTTCTTATCAACCTCCGACCACTGGGCTTTTGGTTCTCCCTTGCGCCACCGTTCGCCGTCACTCTCTCTGTTCACCGCCACCAACCATTCGAATCTTTGTACCGCCTTCCTTTCATCTTCTTTGCCAAACTCTTCCGTTCGCCGCCGCCAACCATTCGAATCTTTGTGACGCCTTCCTTTAATCTTCTTTGCCAATCTTTTCCGTCCGCCGCCACCAACCATTCGAGTCTTTGTGCCGCCTTCCTTTCATCTTCTTTGTCAATCTCTTTCGTTTGTGTGTGTATTGGGTGAGTATCACTATCAAATTTATATTTATATTTTTAATCAGTGCTTATGTTTTTAATGGTATAAGCCTATTGGTTGTTTTCCTTTTATTTTCAAAGGATATATCTTGTTATTTGTTATATTGATTGCATTGGTTATATATATATGGAGTTGAATTGGAGTATTTTATAGTTTTAGAATTTTCAAAATTAACCTGCTTGTGTATTTGAATTCTCAAAATTTGTTACTTTGTTATATATATATATATATGGAGTTGAATTGGAGACTTGGAGCATTTTATAGTTTTAGAGTTAAATTTTCTATTAGTCTTATGTAAACTAGGAGTCTGTATAAACTAATGTACTCAGTCTTTTGTAGGAGATTAATGATGCATTCGAATTTGTATTTTGTTGCAGCTTAGTTTCGTCTTGGATTCAGTATAGTTTCATCTTCAAGTCAAAAATTTGTTACAACTCTTGATAAATTTCTCAAAGGTATGCGAAAGAGTTTTTTATTTTGTATATTTTAGTAATATGTATATACTCCTATAAGATCCGACATTCCGACTCTTTCTGACAGTCTCTCCAAAATGGTGTTCGGGGAGGTCGCAAAGAGTTCGGGGGTGACATTTTCAGAACTTTATTTATGGTATATTATTCTCTTTTATCTTGTTTAAGCAATATGTATTATTGCTTTTATAGAACTTGTTTATCATACTTGATGTTATTCATTAATAGTGATTTGATTTTAAATTTTTAGGTATGTCATATAATTCGGAACAAGGTCATCATTCGTGTACTGGTTCTTCATCACCGATGGATGTCATTGAAGGAAAAGAAAATGAAACTTCCAATGTTCGAGATACAACTCATGAAAGACCAACCCCTGAAGATCCCGAGTGTTTGGATGATACTGAAACTGGCACTTATACGAGGAGAAATAGAAAGAAGACATCAATTGTTTGGCAGGAATTGACTGTAATTAAACTTGTTGATGGTACTGAAAAAGTACAGTGTAATCACTGTAAGATCAAACTTGCGAAGAACAAAGATGGTTCAACCACACAATATAAAAGACACTTAGATGGTTGTGTGAGACGTCAAATATCTTTAAAGGGACAAGGCAAACTTTTTCTACCTCCACAATCACCTAGACCTGACAGTGCGAGTGGTATCCATACTTGGAAATATGACCAAGCGAAGATCAGAGAAGTTGTTTCTCATATGATAATGGTTCATGAATTACCTTTTGCATTTACTGAATATGAGCTATTCACTTTGTTGATGAAAACTGCAAGTCCACTCTATACAAAGATTTCTCGTGCGACAGCCAAAACCGATTGTTGGACAAGTTATGAGGTTGAGAAGAAGAGGTTAAATGGGTTGTTGAAGACAGTGAATAGAATTAGCATTACAACCGATATGTGGAAGTCTGGTCAAAAAATTCAATACATGGTCTTAACGGCTCATTTTGTGGACTCAGATTGGAATCTACAAAAAAGAATTTTGAACTTTGTTGATGTGCCTCCTCCGCATAGTGGAGTTGTTGTATATGAAGCATTATACAAATGCTTACAAGACTGGGGTATTGAAGGAAAAGTGTGTTCAATTTCTGTGGACAATGCTTCTTACAATGATACAGCTGTAAGAATGTTGAAAGATAGCCTTTCATTTCATAAAAGGCTTCCTTTGAATGGGAAATTGTTTTATGTCAGATGTTGTGCCCATATCTTGAACCTATTGGTGCATGATGGTCTTTCCAAAATTGAAGATGTGATTGGCAATGTAAGGGAAAGTGTGAAGCACATCACAACATCCACTGTACGTTTGACCATGTTCAGTGATATTGTTAAACAACTTCAGTTGCCAAATAAGAGGTTGATTTTAGATTGTTGTACACGATGGAATGCAACATATGCTATGTTGTCATGTGCATTGGAGTTTAAGGATGTGTTCCCGCGGTATGCTCAACGAGATGCAAGTTATAAGTATTTTCCAAGTGATGAAGATTGGGTGAGGGTTGAGGAAGTTAGTTCTTTTTTGGCACTTTTTAATGAAGTTACCAACATTATCTCAGGTAAACAATTTCAATATATCTAATTTTTTTTCATTATTTCTTAATTGTTATTTATGTTACTTGATTTAATATTTTTTCTTAATAAATATTAGGTTCTGATTATCCAACTTCAAATTTATTCCTTCCTGAACTTTGGAGTATCAAAGAGCTATTGATGGAGAATTCTTTGAGTGAGCAACTTTGGATGAGACAAATGGTTGATAAAATGCAAAAAAAATTTGATAAATATTGGGGTGAATGCAATTTGCTTATTTCTATTGCTGCCATACTAGATCCCCGAAATAAGATGAAACTGATTGACTTCAGTTTTCATGTTATTTATTCTGAAGAGGAAGCTGTTAGACAAATTCGCATTGTACATGATAGTCTATATGAGCTTTATAAGGAATATGTGGATGAATATACAACAGCTAATGTTGATACAATGACAGACAATGATGTGCAAGAGAATGTTGTCACCAATGCCTTTACCACTAGTAAAATAAGCAAGGGTAAAGTTATGACTGGAAGGTCCAAGTTTGAGAGATATATTAGGAGTGTTGACACAATTGACAATGTTAGGTCTGAATTAGATATATACTTGGAAGAAGGAGTTTTCATTTGTAAGAAAAATAGTGGCGATTTTGATGCTTTAGAGTGGTGGAAAGTTAATAACCTCAAGTTTCGAATTTTATCTAAAATGGCTTGTGAAATCTTGTCTATTCCTATCACCACAGTGGCTTCAGAATCTGCTTTTAGTGCTGGTGGTAGGGTGATTGATGCATATCGTTCATCTTTAGGAACTAATACGGTGCAAATGTTACTTTGTGGTTCTGATTGGTATCGAAACTTTTATGGGTTGAAAAAGAAAGTTAAAGTGAGTAATTTTTACATATTTGTTTTATTTATTTAATATCTAAAATTTTATGTAATTTAGTTATCTAATTTTTTTTTGTAGAGCAATGAAGAAATTAAAGAGATCTCTTTACTTTGAAGTTGGAATTTGAAGAATTTCAAAGGTATTTATTTTTGTAACATTTTTGCATTAAGTTACTTCATTTCTTCTAAATTTGTTCTATTTGTTAGCTTTTTACAGTTCCTAAAAATAAAATAATGTTAAACACTTGTTGTATTACAACTAGCTTTCCTTTCTAAAAATGCCTTTTCATTCAAGGTTTGTTTGGCTGTAATTAAATCCTAATGAAGTCTAGAATCCTTGTATTGTGATTACTGGTAACTCTTTGTGAGGAAAACTGAATTTTTTATCTTTTATTTTGTTGTATCTTTTTAGTGGCTTGTGAAAGTAAATAGGATTACTGTAAATCTAGTTTGCATATCAGAAGTATAGAACATAATTTTGTGTGCATGAATGGATCTTTTGTGGTTGTGATATTGCTACTAACTCTTGATATACTATGATATCAGCTATGATTTTTTAAGTAAGCGGAGGAGCGAGAGCCTAAGGAACAAAGACCCAAAGCAAAGAAAAAATCGGCTATGATACTTCCACATATTCTTGGATGAAAATGTTTGTGGATGTTTCTTTTATTTTTTGTTATTTTTGTGGAAGTTTTAGGATGAAAATACTTGTGAATGTTTTTAAGAATTTGAATTTTTATGCTTTTATTTTGTTGTTGTGGTACGTTATATAAGTTAATGGTGAAGTTTATGTTGGTTTTATTTTATTTAATTTCTGTTTGTTTAGTTAAAATTCTAGAAAACATAAACAAACATGTTCGTGAATACTAAACGAACATATTCGCAAACGCTAAACGGACAAGTTGACGAACATATATAAACAATCATGTTCGTGAACGCTAAATGAACATGTTCGTGAACGTTAAACGAACAAATTGGCGAACATTTAAATGAACATTTTCGTGAACATTAAACGAACATGTTCGTGAACATTAAACGAACCGAGCCCGAACGCACCAAAAAATAAAAGAACCGAGCTTGAACATACCATTAAAAATCTAAACGAACACGAACCGAGTTCGGACACCTAAAAATAAATAAACGAACACGGACATACCCTTGTTCGTTCAAGCTCGGTTCGTTTACACCCCTAATGATTTTGCATTAATAAAATCATATTGCTGTTCAAAAAAATATATAACAATAATTTAATAAATATCTTATAATAAATAAAACTTAAATGTCACAATTAATATTCAAACATTTAAATAAAATCTCTAAAATAAACCATGGTAAAAGAATGCTAAAATAAATTGAAAAACATAAATAGTCCCCAAGTATGAAATTACATTAATGTCTCAAAATAATAAATAATAATTTTAATAACTAAAAATAGTTTCGTACTAAATAATAAAATAAACGGATAAAATGTGAGATCCTCCAAGTATCAGGTCGCCTAATGTCCAAAGATATCTATCAGAGGAAACTATGGGGGAGTAAGTTAAAGAGCTTAGTGTGTCTCTAAAGTGCAAGAAAACCATAGTCGTAAAACATAGTAATATTTTTTTAAAATTTTTTTAAAACATAAAACAAACTGTACAATATCACAAGCGTAATGCAATGCACTCAACTACGTCCGCCAAAGATGAGGAAGATTCCCATAACCTCATCTCTACGTCAGCCATCCGAAGTGAAATTTAGCCCGAAGGGTGAACCAATGAACTTCCCTGTACAAATCCCAACCCATGCTCATATATATATATGGTGTTTAAAACTCAAATATCATAAACAAAGTTCCATAAATCCAATATTTCATAAACATACTTCATAAATCATAGTCCATAAGTTCGTAAATCATAGTTCTGTAAATCCGGTGTCTCGTAAATCAAATGTTTCATAAGTCATAATTAAAACACATTCTGAAAAAGTGTGCATGTGATGACAAACAATCAAGCCATAGTGTGTATCATAATCAAGCAAGGTGTAAAACCATATAAAAATCATTTATTTATAGCACCGGAAGAAACACACCTCAAGCAGCAATAACTCTAACGTCGAGAAGAACGCCCCTCATATTCAGTCCTATCACTTGGTCTAACTAAATCGGAACCTACGATATAAATTTCTACATCAAAATCTATCACTATACCACTAGCTAAAAACATATACACTAATCTGAAAGAACACTCATGTATAGTCCTCTTAGTACGTGCACACTTTGTTCGAACAAGCGGAGGAGGTGATAGTTCGTCAGATTGACAGTCGGAAAAATAATGATCACCTATACAAAAAGGATGACCTGAATTTGGTTTCAAAGTCGGCTGAAGCGGGGGGTTAAGTCTGGACAGGGAACACGAGTGAGAAATTAGTGGTGTGCGATGGGGGTTTTAAACAAATTTACTGCAGCTTGGGGCGTTGGAATTTAGTGGGGGTTTGGGTTACTTGGGTGTTCGTTTAGGAAGATGGGTATAGAATAATTAGTTTATATATATATATATATATATATGTAGAGTTTGACTAATAATAATTTTATTGGAATTATCACAATAAAAAAATAGATAAAGTAAAGGGAAATCAAAATATATAAACATCACGAAACCATGAAAACATTGTTTTTAATTAGTAAACAAGTAAATGCCACATGTGCTCCTTCGACTTTCATGATATTACATATTGACTTTCAAGTTCGATGAAAATTCTATTTAGCCCTTATAAAAATTAGGGTTCTGAATTAAAACATTTCAATTGTTAGGGTTTTCAATTAGGGATTTAAAAATTTAGGGTTTTCAAATTAGGAAAATTTCAGGGTGTTACATGGCTTGATCCCTTCCTGTTGAAACGAGGGCAATCATAATTGGTATGCCCCGACTTCTTGCACTCGAAGCGTGTGATGGGATCCTTCTTCTTCATTATTGATTCATGCATTGATTCTTCCTTTTTGTATTTCATGAATCAGGCTAATTTCTTGAAGAGCTTGGCCATCTCTTCTTCTTCACTATCTTCTCCACTTGAATCTTCTTGTTGGCTTGTGGCGGATTTGATAGCAACAACATTCACGTTAATACCTTGCTCGATCTTCTTATCCTCTATCTTCTTCTCTTCCTTCTTCTCCTATTCTCTTCTTTTCTTCATAATTTCATGAGTGAGAAGAGACCCCATGAGAGAATCAAGCTTCAAGGTCTTGATATCCTTGGCTTCGATTATGGCGGTCTTCTTTGAGTCTCATGACGCGGGAAGAGAATAGATAAACTTTCGGAAAAGCTTGTCTTCCAGAAAGGTTTCTCCATACCATTTAAGTCCATTGGTGATTACGGAGAATCTATCGAACACCTTGGTGATGTCTTCATCCGGTTCCATCTTGAAGTTCTCATACTCAAGGTTAAGAAGACCAATCTTGGTCTCTTTTACTTTGTTTGTTCCCTCATATGTGAGTTCAAACTTGTCCCATACTTCCTTGGCATCTTCACAAGAAGAAACTTTGGCATACTCTTTCGGGAAAAGTGCACAAAGGAGAATGTACAATGCCTTCGCATTAAGTTCTATCTTCTTGCGATCATCCACACTCCATTCTGCCTTGCTTCTTTGTAGTACAAACAACCATCAAGAACAATATCCCAAAGACGGTAGTCTTTGGCTCTCATGAAGTACATCATCTTATTCTTCCAATAGGAGTAGTTGGTCCCGTCATAGAATGGTGGTCTATAAATGGATTACGCCATGAACTCCAGTTGATGTAGGAATGACTTGAGCTCTTTGAGGATCGACTCTTAGGATGTTAATCCAAAAAAGATACCTCGCTCAGGTACCAATTGTTAGGAGGCTAAATTGATCAACCGAATATCCAAGATGAGGGTGAATTGGTTCTAAGGTGATAGAGGTGGAAGCTATGGAAGTTCAAGCTTCTAACCAAGCTCTGCATCCACTACCTTAGCTTCCTACTAAGGATTTTCAACAAATTCACTATTGAATTTCTTCTCTTTTTCTAGGCTAAGGAGGAAACCCTTTACAACACTTAAAGCTTCTACCCCAAAGCTTGAGCAAACCCTCATTCAAAAGAGAAAAGATTTAAGTAAACTTAGAAAACCCCCTAGGTATAATGTTTGCACAATTAAGCTCACTCACCCAAAACCTAACACTTGAGCATCTATAACAATTAAGCTCGCAAGTGTGTTCTACAAAAAAATTGACAATTAAAAGCACAAAACACTTTTTCTATACATTGAATGTTGACAATGTGTTTCTTGTTCTTCCATGGATGCTTAGAGGTATCTTTTAAACCCTCTAATGGCTTCATGACTGTTACTAGCCGTTGGGTGTTGTTTAGAGTCATTGGGGACTTTAATTCTATCAATAACTGCATTCTAGGCAGGTCAGTATCGGTACGTGAGATATCGGTATCGGTACATGTGTTAAACAAAAAGAGCCGTTGGGTATTTAATACACAAGGGTATCTGTACAAAACCATTTGTATCGGTACGTTTGAAACCGTACCAGTATAGATTTTTGGACTTTTGAAATATTTTTGCAAATTAGTTTAAGGCCAAAAACATTTTTCTTTAAGTTATATTAAAATCAAATATCTCAACAAAGTCTCCTCGGGTGTTGAGGGGTTTATGTGTATCGGATACTCCACCATGAGTACCCTAACGGTCGAGGGATTATATGGTACCGAAAACTCTCGTTAGTGGATTATGCATCTAACCGATGATTGGGTTGAGATGGTACCTGTAGAACTAATGTTTTGATATAATAATTGAAAAATGTTTTGGACTGATTTAAAAAGTATTTAAAACATTCACAAAGTCCAAACAACTTGAAATAATGTCTAGGGAATTTTTCAAAAGGGTTTTTCATGTTTTCAAAGGCCTATTTTCACAAAACTGACCAAGTGTTTCGAAACACCCTAGGGCGTTTCGAAACAGGTGCCTCCAGTGGCCAAAACGTTTCGATACTCGTATCGAAACGGGCCTTAGCGTTTCGAAACGGCTAGGTCGTTCCGATACGCCCACGTGGCACTGACCACAACGGTCATAAACCCCAACGGCTCTTTCCCAACTAACTTTTAAATGCAGGTCGTTTCGATACGGGCTAAGGGCGTTCCGATACGCGTTCCGAAACGGCAAGGGGGTGTTCCGAAACGGGTACCCTGACAGACTGCAACGGCTCTTTCTATATTGAGGGTGTTCCGAAACGGCTTCGAGCGTTTCGAAACGGGGAGCTGCAGAACTGCATTTATGGAGGGAATTAAAGGCTCCAACGACTCTATTTCAACCCCAACGGTCCTAAACGGCTATAAACTCATTTGGGAGCATAAAAGGGACCTCCAAGCATCAAGAGAAAAAAAATGCTTCAATTGTCAATCAACAAATGATCAAGAATTGTCTTTGTACTTAAATTGTCATTTCTTGTATAGACAAACACTAGTGAGCCAAAATTGTCAAATTTGCTCAAGTGTTTTAGGTTTTGGGTGAGTGCTTAATTGTGCAAACAAACACCTATTAGAGGGTTTAATTTTGCTTTCATTTGTCTCTTTGTGAAAGAGGGTTTTGATCAAGGCTTGGGTAGAAGCTTGATCGGTTGTAAGGGTTTCCTCCTAATCCTAGAAAAGGGGACGAATCAATTAGTGGATTGATTGTGAAATCCTTAGTGGGAAGCTAAGGTAGTGGATGTAGGTGCTTGTTAGAAGGCCGAACCACTATAAATCATTGTGTCTTTAATCTTTCTAGCTTCCACAACCCTTCCACCCAAATATCCACCTCTCCACCACTTGGTGAGCTAAATCGGTTGATCGAATCGAGCTCCACACATCCCAACAATTGGTATCAGAGCTTGGCTCAATCGGTGAGGATTAACATCCTATTGAGAAGATCCGGCAAGCTCGATCACTTTTTCATCAACCGGCTCAATGGCACAATCAATCGACAAACCGCCTTTCTTTGACGGAGCTCACTATGCCCATTGGAAGACAAAGATGAAGTTCTTCATCAAATCAAAAGATTTACAAGCTATGGGATGTAGTTGAAGATGGTTCGTTCGTGCCTAAAAGAAGTAAAGCGGAGTGGAGTGCCGACGATCGCAAGAAGATGGAGCTTAATTGCAAAGCCTTGCACATTTTGTTTTGTGCATTTGGCCCAACCATCTATGAGAAGATGTCTTCTTGTGAGAGTGCCAAGGAAGTATGGGACAAGCTTGAAGTCACATACGAGGGGACAAACGAAGTCAAGGAGACCAAGATTGGGCTCCTAACCTTGGAGTATGAGAACTTCAAAATGGATCCGGAAGAGAACATCGAGAAGATGTTTGATAGATTCTCCACCATCACCAACGGTCTTAAAGGTTTTGGAGAAGCCATCCCGGAAGAAAAGCTTGTTCGAAAGCTCATCTACTCACTTCCCGAGTCTTGGGACTCAAAGAGGACCGCCATCATCGAAGCCAAAAATTTGAAGACTTTGAAGCTTGATGAACTAATGGGGTCACTTCTTACTCATCAAATTATGAAGAAGAACAAGGAGGATGAGAAGAAGAGGGAAGAAATAAGAGCTATGGGAGAGAAGAAAATCAAAGGGCTTGGCATCAATGCTAGTGCCATGGCTCTCAAATCCTCCACTTGCCATCATGACTACACAAGTGAGGAGGAGGATGAAGATGAAGAGATAGTTCATCTCTTCAAGAAGTGTGCCCCATTCATGAAGAAAGCTTTGAGAGAGCTTGAACGAGAACCTAAAAGAAAGGAGAGGGCAAGCACTTCAAGCCATAAGAAGAAGGCACAATTGGCTACTTGGAGTGATGAGGACTCCACCGACGATGAACAAGCCAACCTTTGCCTTATGGCCATCGAAGAAGATTCAAGGGTAACTTCTAATTCATCTACTTCATGTTCTTATACTTTTGATGAATTACAAGATGCCTATGATGATTTGGTTTTAGATTTAAAAAGCCACATTTTGAAAAACAATAAATTGATTTCAAAGTTAAAAATTCAAAATGATTTGCTTTCTAAAACCAAACTTGAACTTGAAGCAAAACTTGAAGAGTTTGAGTTAAAATGTCTTGATTTACAAAAATTGCTTCAAAAAGTTCAAGGAGAAAAAGATTTGATTTCCAAAGAGCTTGAAAAGAAAAACAATTTTGGAAAATCAAACTTTTATGTTAGACAATCTAGTGCCCCTAGATTTGTGAAAGGAAAATGTTTTAGAAGTGTTTGGGTCCCAAAAGGACTAACCACTTCAATTAAAAAGGATGACATTGAAAAATGGATTCCTAAGGGGTCAAAAATTTGTGCTACTAATGTTCATGGATCCAAAGCAATTTGGATACCAAAAATCACTTGATTGTCTTTTGCTAGGTGTGATGGAGATGTTCAACAAATCAAACATTGAGGGGGAGCTCCATACACACAAGGAAGAACACTTGAAGAAGGAAGGCTTCACATCCTCCCTTGGGTTCAAGTGTTGGTAAAATTTCTAGTTGTTTTTGAATTTATTTGTCTTATTTTCTATTTAATTCAACTAGATGATCATATATGTTGGACTAACATTTCAATGATGCCTTGAGTAAGGGGGAGCCATTTTAAAACCAAATTCTTACTTTTGTCAAATTTTTACCTCTATTGTTATTTTTTGAACTTAATGTTTTAAATCTTTTTGATATAACAAAAAGGGGGAGAAATGGTTTGAAAAATTGAATTTTCAAATGAATAAGGGGGAGCCTTATGTGAATTAAGGGGGAGCCTTATGTGAATTAAAATTTTAATCTCTTATTCACTTTTTTAAGTTAAAGGGGGAGAATTCCAAACAATTTTTCAAGTGGTTTTATTATATCAAAAAGGGGGAGATTGTAGAACTAATGTTTTGATATAATAATTGAAAAATGTTTTGGACTGATTTAAAAAGTATTTAAAACATTCACAAAGTCCAAACAACTTGAAATAATGTCTAGGGAATTTTTCAAAAGGGTTTTTCATGTTTTCAAAGGCCTATTTTCACAAAAATGACCAAGTGTTTCGAAACACCCTAGGGCGTTTCGAAACAGGTGCCTCCAGTGGCCAAAACGTTTCGATACTCGTATCGAAACGGGCCTTAGCGTTTCGAAACAGCTAGGCCGTTCCGATACGCCCACGTGGCACTGACCACAACGGTCATAAACCCCAACGGCTCTTTCCCAACTAACTTTTAAATGCAGGTCGTTTCGATACGGGCTAAGGGCGTTCCGATACGCGTTCCGAAACGGCAAGGGGGTGTTCCGAAACGGGTACCCTGACAGACTGCAACGGCTCTTTCTATATTGAGGGTGTTCCGAAACGGCTTCGAGCGTTTCGAAACGGGGAGCTGCAGAACTGCATTTATGGAGGGAATTAAAGGCTCCAACGACTCTATTTCAACCCCAACGGTCCTAAACGGCTATAAACTCATTTGGGAGTATAAAAGGGACCTCCAAGCATCAAGAGAAAAAAATGCTTCAATTGTCAATCAACAAATGATCAAGAATTGTCTTTGTACTTAAATTGTCATTTCTTGTATAGACAAACACTAGTGAGCCAAAATTGTCAAATTTGCTCAAGTGTTTTAGGTTTTGGGTGAGTGCTTAATTGTGCAAACAAACACCTATTAGAGGGTTTAAGTTTGCTTTCATTTGTCTCTTTGTAAAAGAGGGTTTTGATCAAGGCTTGGGTAGAAGCTTGATCGGTTGTAAGGGTTTCCTCCTAATCCTAGAAAAGGGGACGAATCAATTAGTGGATTGATTGTGAAATCCTTAGTGGGAAGCTAAGGTAGTGGATGTAGGTGCTTGTTAGAAGGCCGAACCACTATAAATCATTGTGTCTTTAATCTTTCTAGCTTCCACAACCCTTCCACCCAAATATCCACCTCTCCACCACTTGGTGAGCTAAATCGGTTGATCGAATCGAGCTCCACACATCCCAACAGTACCCGGTTGAGATTGTATGAAGTGTTGTGAGGACACTTGTTGATTCTGTGTATCCTATGTAATGTTTTGTGAAGTGGAACTTGGTTTATGATCACTTGAAAGTCAATATAATTGATAATGTATCATGTTGATGGATTATGTATATTATACATGTTTATTCTTTAAGCCTTGTATATATGTTGTTATACATAGGAAAGCTTAAATCGAGGGATTGCAAATGGGATTTTGCTGTTGATCCATGATACATGTTGCAAATGGTTTAATATGCATATTTTTGGAAATGTTAAGTGCATGATTTATAAGGCATGATGTTTTGGAAGATGTTTAAAATGAAATTTTCAAGTGGTTTCGATAACCTGTTTTAAATGCATTAATGGTTTTTTGTTTTTGTGCACTCCTCACTAAGTCTAGTATGCTTACTGTCACGCCCCGCCTGGTCGCGACCCAGCCAACCGAGGGGCACACCCGCCCGGGTGCACCGAGCAGCACCGAGGTGTGCCACCCAGGTGCGCAGTGCGCGCCCGAAAAGCCCTGCCTAGGTGCGCTGCGCGCGCCCAAGACGCCCCACCTAGGTGCTTGCGGGCTAACTTAGAGAAAATGAGGCATACCAAGCCTTTTAAGGCCACAAGTGCTCCAAAGAAGACTCTAGATCAGCCTAGAAGTCCCCACACGTCGCCACACTCACCTGAGGGGTTCCAGAAGGCTCCACATCAATCTAAGCTCACCCGGAGGAACCTAGAAGACCCGAGAAAGATCAAGAGGGCTCGGGACAAGTCCGGAAGGCTCGAGACAACTCCGGACGACTCCGGAATATTCTAGAATATCGTAGAATATGTTAGAGCTTTTAGACCATTTAGGAGTAGTCTAGAATATTATGGATGTAAGTAGATAAGGATGAACTTATCTAGAAATATCTAGGCTTAGTAGATATTTTGGGAGGCAAACTCTCAACCGTTGGATTAAGTAAATCCTAGCCGTCCGTTGAGGAGGTTGGTGCCTATAAATAGCCCACCCCTCTCATTTGTAGATAATCCAAGAAGTGTGTACTTAAACACTTGTAAAGCTCTCTCTTGTAAGCTTCCGTTGTGCAATACAAGGTCCTTTCCTTGTAAATCCGTCTTGCTCCTTCGTTTTGCCATAGCGTTGCGACATTAAGGCTTACTAGCATCGTGCCGAGAGTGCTAGTGCCGCACGGATTCAATCTTGAAGAATAAGTCCGTGACATTACGCTCTCTTTTTCCATCAATACAGAGAATTAAAGGTGGGAGGCAGCGAGCAAGCGAAGGGGAATCTAAGGACTTGAACTATTTGAAAGTATGATTTTTGAACTAGACTAGTAGTAATAAAGGCAATAGGATTCATTGTTGTTTCGGAGGGTTATTTGCTAAACTCTCGTTTCATGCAAGTTTATATTGTTGTTGTGGAGTTTTACGAGGCTTTATATGTTTGATTTTGATGTGGATTTATGTTTCGTGCGTTGGATGGATTGGTTTTTAGGAAGTATGCCTCTAGATCTATGATTGAAGTATGTTGCTATGTTTTGATCATGTTTCTTTGATATTCTGGCATAGATTGTGTACATGTTTATGGCTTGTTAAAGCATGTTTGGATCCATTACTATATGAAAAACCAGAAAAATTGAACATTACAGGTCTAAGCGTATTGATACGGGTAAGTGTATTTTTGTTGGGCATATCGATACGAGGGATGGTGTATATGTACATTTTTAGCTACTAGAATCTAGAATTTTGGAAATGTGTTAGTGTACCGATACACTTGCTCGTGTATCGATACGGGCTGCAGATATTTCAGTCAATGTGATATTTGAGAGTTTCTAGTTCTTTCATTTTAGTTTCTAGTTCTTATGAATGCAATTGAGTGAGTTTGGATGATCATTTTGAGCCGAAATTTGGTATGTAAGCATGAAACATGACTAATTGAGTATTCATAACTTTGAAACTAATTAATTCCTTATAATTTCCTAGATTTTCAATTTGGTCCCTAATCTATAACTATGGGTAATTTGATGTCTTTTTGACGCCCAATTCAATTGATATTTCACCCGCTGCCAGCATGCTCACCTTAGGTTATAATGTTGCATCTAAATAAGATAAAAATAAAAAATTGCATAATTGGAGATAACTATTTACGGGTTTGTTTCAGCAAACCCAATGTAGCTCGCTCGGTTCGGTTTGATGTCTAAAAAGGGTCAAGGGGCTTACATCAACCGAACCGAATGGACGCGAACCGAAAGTAATCCTAAATAAAGTAAATATATTAAAGTAACTATTTACATCACCTCGTCATGATCCTGGATCTGGTGACTATGTCACAAACGGACGGCGGACGAGGCCGGAAAATGCAAGAAACAAAAGCGGCAAGTAAAGGTTTCTGTCGGAACTTCAACTCAAACTTCACGGCAAACGGCGTAGAGACTCGGCGAGTGGTGCTCGGGGTTGAAGGCGAAACGGGACATCGAACACGCCGGTGTGGGTAGTGATAGCCACGATCAGACGGTCTGGGAGATTAGACGTCAAATGAGTATGGGTGGCTAGGGAGAACTTTTGGTATTCCATATATTTTTTAATCTAGTGAGGCATTCATTATCGTAGGGGAATTTTACAAACTCTACTTATCTTCAATATAGGTTGTTACACATACTTTAAAATTAATCTAATAATGATTTTTATCAGAGATGGCTTTAGCCCTGATGGTTAACGCTTTAGCCCAAAATGCCCAAGGGTGCGAATTCGAACCGCCATAGCAACTTATCCATTTTCCCTCTAAATCTTTAATCTAAACGATTAAAACTTTTGGGGTTTTACAACTCTCCTCCCCTAAAAGAAATTTCATCCTCAAAATTTACTAGAGTTAGAAAATGCAGAAGCTGCTCTTTCATCAATTCTTGTACTGAAACTTATCCATCAAAGTTTCCTTGTTTCTCGAGACTCTCAAACGATCACGGATCAATCTGGCAGTATCCTCAGTTTCTCGGAATGACTTGGACCCAAAATCTTCCCATCATACATCTCGGACCAACTAAACAGAACACAATATTTGAATCCATACTGAACTCTAGACGGTGCCAAGCAAACATTTGTCTCATAACTTTTATTATAAACGGTTTCAGTCAGAGATAAGAAACCTTTCCAACTACCACAAAAGTCAATCATACAACCCAAAGGTATATCTTCCAGAATCCGAATTATCCTACCGTGTTAACCATCAATTTGCAGATGAAAAGCTATAACTGAAGTTCAGACGAGTACTCAAGGCCTCCAACAATGCCTTCCCGAATCAGTATGTAACATCAAATTTCAGTCAGGGATGATATATAACAAAATATCATGCCACATTTTCAACAAATCGATCAAACATAACCAAGGTTTGAACAAATATCACTTACCTTATGCGCAACATTCAGAAAACTGCCTCTTTCATATATAGTACAACCACCACAGAATCTACAATCTCGCCAGGCTTACAGACATCCTTTTAAATTCATAATACTTCTATCAGATTCCCACCAGAACACTTTTAGACATAATCATTATTATCAAATAGTCTTACATGAAATCTTATATCAATCATCTCACTTAATCAAACATTCATTTCAATCTAAATCAAATATTCAATTTAACATATATGAACTATCTCGGGTTTATTTATCCAAATTCAAATCCATCAAATTAATTCAAATCACAGATGAACGTTACATGCATTCCTTTCTATTGCTAAACGAGTTATTATGGACAAAATGGTTTGATGCACTTATTACATGGAAAAGGATTCAACATCGGAGTTCTGTCTCAGAGAAGTACGGTTTTGACCTAGGGGCATGTATAGACCAACACCCTATGACAGACGATCGGTCGATCTACCCAGAAAGACACAACTCTGAGCTCTAATACCACTAAATGTAACCTCCTAGACCCGGCTATGCGACACACCTAAATCTAAGATGTCACATTAGGGTCACCGGAGCGACCCGCATAAAAAATTTCAAATAAAACAAGTTGTCAAACCATTTAAAATCATAAATCAAGTTAGGAATCAAAATACAATTTTTAGAAATCATACAGACAATGAAACAAAAATTTTGATACAAGATACTAATACAAGTTCCAGACTCAAATATGAAACAAGACATGACATACATGTCCCCTAATTACACTGGTACCGTACTCCACTAGCAAAGCCGAAGGAACTCCCATATCGATGTTGATAACTGCAACATGTTCGATCTTAACCTGTGGTGGTAAAAACAACGTGAGCTTCGAAAAGCTCAGTAATACAATACTACCAAAAGATGCTATAGGCAACATGCATGTATAAGGCAAAGCATAAAGCTGTCATGATGTATTGGGAAACAACAGGCTCAAATTATGATTCGATATCTCAGATAAGCGTTATATCAGAAGGTAAAAGAGTTGTTCTTTATTTGATCACACGAGTATTAGGAGATAAGTCTATAGCCAGAGATTCAAAAGAGATCTAGATTACATAAGTTGAATTAATGAGTTTAGTGTGGTTCATTAAACGCATATTGTAAGCATACTGAGAGTTTCAAACTTTGGTACATTAATTCAGTAGGGTGGATTTTAGAAGCGGTTAGAAAGTTTTATTTTAATTACCTGACTACCCTCCAACCGTTACTCAAATTGCAGTATCATCAGTACTATATCCAGAAAGACTTACCCTAGGCCCATTGGACGTAGGAGCTTACAGAAAGACTCCCCTAGGCATGTTGGGCGTATAGGATATCTTAGGTCCAGAAGGGCTTACCAACGCTGAGCCTACAGATCTTCTATCATATCCTAGATAATATACCCCAGATAAAGTAAGTTTTTTATCAAGTAAACAGTAATATCAGAAAACAAATATCAGATATATTTTATATCAGAAGACATATGTCAGATTTATTTTTGTATCCAAAGACGGATATCATATATATTTCTGTATCAGAAGATAGAAGCAAAGAAATGTGCTTTCATTACGGATAACAGAGTCATAATTTTAATTTAGAGCAATATCGGTACGGTCTTTTCTCGTATCGATACACAAAAACATTTTGATTTCTAGAGAGCACTTTGCGTACCGATATGGAAGCCTTCGTATTGGTACCCGAAGTATCGTACCGATATAGATGTATCGTGTACTGGTACGCTCTGCATCTATATGCAACAATTCTTTCTTGTTTTGGCAGGTACTGATACCCATTTTCGAGTACCGATACCCAAGGTTTCATAAATGCATTTATGGCTGAAATTAAAGTCCCCAACGACTAGTTTTTCATTCCACTCTATAAATACAAGCTAAAAACACTTGAAGAATATGAGGATGAACATCCAAGCTTAAAGATCAAAAGAGTAGAGTTTTTCATTCTATATTTTTTTCTCTTGTAATTTTTTAGTTCAATCCTAGTGAGCCAAAATGTGTAAACACCCACCTAGAGAGGTATTATGTTTACAAATGTCAAGACCTCATAATTGAGGGATAAATTCTAGTTGATCCTTATAAAAACTAGGGAGAGGGTTCTATCTTAGCCCGTGAAAAGATATGGATGTAAATGTTAGCCCGTTAGCATGTAAAAAGGAAGAATTCATTGTTAGTGAATTGAGAAATCCTTAGTGTGGATGCTAAGGTAATGGATGTAGACCTTGGTTGAGAAAGTCGAACCACTCTAAAATCGACCGTGTCAAAATGTCCATTTTCTCAGTTTTTATTTTCCCAAATTGAAATGAAACCTCTAACCCTTCATCGACTAATTATTCGGTTGAAGACATCAAGCCTTTCAATTGGTACTAGAGAGGGACTCAAATCGACAATCTAACAACCATTGAGGAGATCCTAGAAGTGCTCGATCCATTTCTACATTCAATCGACCTTGAAGAGCTAATTTGTTTGACACCAAGCTCAAGGAATCAAAATGAATCAGTTTTCTTCCTCTCAATTGCAATGGTGGCATGCTCACACATTAAAGATGGGTAATCTCTAAGCTTAATCTTTTAGTTTATTTCTTTGGTTTTCTTATTTTTAATGATAAAATGTTCATGCATATTTAATTGTTAAATTTTTATAAATGAATGACATCGAAAGAGTTTTTATGCATAAGTGTGTTTAACATACTCATTCTTATTTTTGCATAAACTCTAAAATAACTTGGATAAATTGAATTTCATGGATTTTTAGAGTTGATCATTTTTATTGAAATTCAATAATTTACTTCAGTGTTAAAGTATTTTTGAGCTAAATTTAGAAATGGAATCCACGTATTAAGGGGTTTTTTTTCTTTCAAAAGAATCAACTTACTCTCTGTTTTTTTAACATTAAAGATTGAATTATTTTTGAAATAGAGGTGGCAAACGGGTCATTCGGTTTGAGTTAGGCTTGGGTCATTTGGGGTCCGACTACATTCGGTTTAAGTTTAGTTCTGGTCGATTCGGGTCTGGTTCAATTTTAGTTTGAGTCTATGGTGATTTCGGTTCGGGTATCGGGTCAGGATGTTTGTAACACCTCAAAAGTTTTAATGATCTAGATTAAAGATTTAGAGGGAAAATGGATAAGTTGCTATGGCAGTTCGAACTCACGCCCTTGGGAATTGTGAGCTAAAGCGTTATCCATCAAGGCTAATGCCATCTCTAATAAAATTCAGTTTTAGATTAATTTTAAAGTATGTGTAACAACCTATATTGAAGATAAGTAGAGTCTGGAAAATTCCCCTACGATAATGAATGCCTCACCAGATTCAAAAATATCTCGAATACCAAAAGTTCTCCCAAGCCACCCATACTCGTCTGACGTCCGATCTCCCACACCATCTGAATGTGGCTATCACCACTCACATCGGCGTGTTTGTCGTCCCATTCTGCCCTCAACCCTGAGCACCACTCGTCGAGTCTCTGCGTCGTTCGACGAGGAGTTCGAGTTGAAGGTCCGACATAAAACTTTACTTGTTGCCTCTATTACTTACGTTTTCCGGCCTCGTCCGCCGTTTGTTCGCAACACATCCACTAGATCCGAGCTCCTGACGAGAAAAACCCAACCAACCAATCATTCGTCTGACGCTAGGAGGGGACTCATCGGTGCTATACCACTTTCGATTGTTTCCCCTCTATTTTGGTTAAATCCGGTAAGTATTCCGGCTTGTTTCGTGTTTTTGATGTATGGGTTGGATTATTGAGCTAATGAGATCTTGTTTTCCGACAGAACTACGACATTTAGAGTCACCGGCGAGGTTGTTGGCGATTGGGGTAAGTGGGCTTGAACCGGCCTGAACCGGTCTATACCAAACCTAATCTGAGCCCATTAACCAAACTTGACCAGAACTGGCCCAAACCAGGCAGCCCAATCTGTCAACCCGAACCCGAGTTCGACCCGACCCACATATGTTAGACCTGACACGATCGAGTTAGCCCGTCGAGACAACTCGTCCAAGTCAGCTCAGTGAGTCAGTTCGCTTGAGTCAACTCAGTTGACTAGTTGACTACTGACTTTAGTGTTGACCGTTGACTTTGACCAAAAGTCAACTTTTCCAAAAACTTTATTTTATGTTTTTCGACGTCATGGGTCCTTTTTGAAGCCCGTTTTGCAAAATTCTGACCTGAAAGCCTATGAATCTAACCTTGAACCCGAGACTGCTTATGTATTTAATCATTCAGTTAACAACAATGTGAATAAGGTCTGACCATGGAATTTGTATAATTGAAGGTATTCACAGTTCCTCGTATCCGTGTTGTTGGAGGACATCAAATTCGAGTTCGAGAGTGATCGAATGGATTATTATGGTTGACCAATATAACAAGGATTAAAGGTAATACATTACCACCTTATGTATGCTTTTAAAACTTGTTGGTATTTGGTTAATGCTTGTACGACCATGATTGCGCATATGGTTAATTCTACTTCTGCCAATCAATTAAGAAATATGAATAGTAATGGCCAAGGCAAAAATATTCGAATAAGAGATTTGATAAATCGAAAAGGACTTCCGAGTTTAGTAAACGATTAATAAAATAGTTGATCTCTAAGCCTGATTATTTTTAGTAAAAGGACAAATGTCGGAAATATTTTGATGATGAATAACGAAAATACCCTTGAGGTGCAAGAATGACTAAAATACCCCTAACAATAAAAAACCTGGGAAGCTACACTTAATCTTGTAAGACATTTGATGCATCTGAAAACGTCGAGTTACTTTGGATGTTATGGTAAGAGGTTTTAAACCTTCTAGATTGTAAAGTACTTGATTTTGCTAGAATTCTGAACAAGTCTCTGAAGATAAATTCACGAAAAATATTCGTATGTATGAATTAATCAATGTAGCGTAAAAGACTGAGTTGATTGAAATGACTAAAAAGGATTGAAAATATTGATAAGGCTGAAATGGTTGGAATAACCGTAGTGACCAAAAGACTAAAATATCCTCAGCACCAATTGCCAAATTAATCAAAATGATTGATACATCCTCGAGTTCTGAAATGAACGAAAAATTGGAAGGACCGAAAGGCTCTAAATAATTGAACCACCTTCGAGCATCGAGTGTCTAAAATGCCTTCGAATACTAAAATGACTAAAAATACATCTAAGACTCGGAATAAGAAATACCAATAAACCAAACAAATGTAATGGCTTTGAACATGGTAATACACGACATGTATTTGTTGGTCGTTTATGATATTAATGTGATATTGGGAGAGTACCATATGAAGGCAAGTTCGATTGATTTGTAGAATGTATATAATCAATGGTAAGAGTAACCTGCTCTTCGAAGGTACGTTCGATACTATGGAATGAGTTCGGGTGCAATGCACATGTTCGAATACTGGAGAAGTATCGCTTAAATACATGTTTGTTTTCTCTTTGTGCGTTAAGTGGTTGATTGGCAAAGACAATTTATTCTGTTATATTTTGTAGTCAGTTCTGCGAAATAAATACTTAAGGTGTACCTATCCGGTTAAATAATGAGCATTGCTTTGATGAGTCTCAATTGGTTTAAAGGGACTCAAAAATCTAATGAGCAATTAGAATTCCTAAATTCTGCACATCACCCTTTATACTTTGTTGGTTTAAATTATCAAATTACCTCTAAAGATCAGAATGACCATAATGCTCTCAGAAGCTCTAATGATTGAAACAATCATGATATATCTGAAATCTCAATAATCCTAATGCTTCAACTTCTGAATATCTGGTCTGAGTAGTTAGTATCGAACTCCCTTTTTATAGGGACCTCGTTCTGAAATCATTCTAAAATTGTCAGATGTTCAATGTTCTCTTTCTGATAGTTACCAACTACGAGAATAAATTGGACCATATGGAGTGTTCCATGTGTCCATGAATATTTTCTCTATTTTAAACCAAAATCGTTCATATTTATTTTTCAAGTTCAATAGACCTTGAATTAATTTTACAATATTTGTTCAAACCCAAAAAAATTCATTGAATTATATCAAAATAAATATCTCTACATTAAGGATCACTTAAACTTTAAAATCATCAAAAACCATACACAAAACATAAATAAAATGTGATATAAATTCATATTAATATCTTAAAATTTATATGAAACATACCGTTAATATATAAAAATTTATAGGCTTAAGGATTCACTAATCCCCTAAACTTTTTTTCCACTCAATTAAGACCTCAAAATCGAGAAAAAAACCAATTTGACCCTTTGACCAACGTTGACCTTTAACTTTAACATTTTTTTATTTTTTTAAAATATATAAAAAATACAAAAAAAATACAAAAAATTTCTGGAAAATTCTAAAAATTATTTTAAAGATATAAAAAAAATTTTAATTTATAAATTTATTTAAAAATAATATATTATAATTTTTAAAAAGATTAAAATAATTAAAAATTGCAAAACTAAAATATTAAATATTATTATTATACAATTATAAAAAATAATTTGAAAAAAATATTTTTTTTTTATTTTTTAAAATATAGTGTAAACATATTTTAAAAATCAAAATAACTTTTATAGTTTTATATTTTTATTCAAATTATTTTTTATACTTGTATAATAATATTTATTTTTAAAAATATTTTAATCTTTTGAAAAATTATTATTTTTAAATAAATTTCGAAATTAAAATATTTTTTTATATTTTTATTTTTTTTTGAAAATTTAGATTTTTTTTTGTTTTAAGATATTTTTTAAAAATTTTAAAATTTAAAATTTTCAAGAATTGACAAATAGTATTATCATGTTACGACACGTGTCAAAAGAAATTTTCAAAAAAATTTGTTAAAGTTAACTGTCAACATTTGTCAAAGGGTCAAATTGATTTTATTTCTTGAGTTTAGGAGTTTAATTGAGTGCAAAAAAAGGGTTTAATTGATTTTTTTTGTAAAAAAGTAGGGGCTTATTGAACCCTTAAGCCAAATGTATATAATATGAAAATACTTTCAATATAATTAGGACACAACACGATAGATGAATACAATATAGGTACATGAACATTCGTATCTACACATAACAAAGGCAATGTAGTAATTTAAGGACTTGTTTGAATAAAGTATAGTAATACAAGAGCTTTCTTAGTATATTACCCTTTATTCTAATACGGTGTCATGTTCATGTCCGTTGGCATATTAAACGAACATACAAATATTGTTCATAGTAATTTTTTAATTTAATAAATGAACATAAACGATCGTTATACAAACGATTCACAAACAGTTTGTTTCAAAAAAATATACATTAATGATATATTTTTCTAAACAAAAATAATGACAAACATAAATTTTTTAATGCCGTTGACATGAAATTTCGCATGATATTTCATGAATACTTTATGAATTTTTCATTTGAACTATTTATAATTTTTTAAAAGTTAAATTATTTATCGATATGATATATAAAATAAATAATTTTATATTAGTATGAAACACATTTGATCTATCATGGGTATTGTCACTTTAAAACTTGTTAAAATTAAATGTTGCAGTCAACATTCTCATTAAAAAACAATTTGATTCTTTTTATAAAAAGTTGAGGAATAAATTTCTCTATAAAAAGTAAGGATTAAGTTAGCAAAAAATATAAACATTAAGACAAGGATGGATACATGCCTTTATGTTAGGGGTAAGCTTATAAAAGTTTAGGGAAGCAAAAATATATTTTCAATAGAAAATGTATAGAAAGTTCCTAAAAAATTTCTAAATTATATTCAAACTTTAAATTTTCAGGGAGTGACCGTCCCCTCCAGCTCACCTCGGCCCATCCCTGCTTTAAGGGTTAAAATTGCCCGTATGACAAAAGAACAAAAATAAATTGATATGTAAAATAAGGGTTTTGAGGGTGAGAATTAACATTGATAAAATTGGTAATAATTGATAGTTCATTAACTAACTACAATTTTACAAAAAGATTTTTTATTTATTTTTAGTTCGTTAATTTCGTGGTTTATGTTAATTAATCATTAGTTATAGTTTGGAAAATTAATGGAAGTGAAATTTAAAACATAAATTAATGATTTGTTTAGTTTATTCATGGATATAATATTTCGGGATGGGGAGAGGTTGGAAGTTTGGGGTAAAATATAAATAGTTACAAAATGGACCATCAGACTTTAATGGTTAAGAAATCAATTTAAATATTAAGAATCAAGGTTAAATTTATCTAATTTTGAAATTGACAAGGTCTTAATGAGTATGTAAAAAATATTTAAGTTGAGAAATAAAGATCAATGTTTAATGTATCTAGTTTCAAAATTACTAGGGATGTAACCCCCGCGTCCCGGTTTGGTCGGACGACCGATCCGAGTGGGCTACACGGGGAAAACCGAAGCGAAACCCGTTAAGGTTCCTCCTCGGTTAACGACTCAGAAAATTTCTTTTAACATTATCTTGTCTATAGGCATGATTAAATCCTATGTGGAGCACAACAGCGGGAAAAAGCAACAATTCAACACCGACCAACCAAGACGATACATTAAACAGTTCATTTTAGCCCTTTACAGCAGGCTGTATCGAAACGCCCTTAGGGTGTTTCGATACGCCTTGACTTAGTCAACAGGTCAGGGTCAACCATGAGGAGACCGTTTTGAAACAGGGGTGACCCGTATCGAAGCGACCCTGACGGTCAACTTCTCGTGGTCAACGAGTTTTGACCGTTTCGAAACATCAAAGGCCCGTTTCGGAACACCTTTATCTCGTCAATTTCTCAAAATTCCAGTAGCTAAAATGTACCGAAACAGCCCCTATCCGTTTCGAAACGCTTGGCCAAATACAAAGGGACTGTATCGAAACAGGGTAGCCTGTTTCGATACGCCCCCTGTCTGCAGACTCATTTTGGCTGTTTTAAGGCATAAGGGTGCCCCAAAACACCACCAAAACACCCAACAACACTCTAACAATTAAACCTAAGGCAATCCAACTATATTAGCATGCTTTAACTTCATTAAAACGAAATTAAACACCAAGGCATAACATCACAAGTCATGCATTCATACAACTCATTTAAGGAGTTAGGCATTCACAAGGCCAACACTTAGACAAAAACAAGATAACAATATACTAGCAAGGTTTCAAGCAAGGCATACATCTCAAGCCAAATAACAAGCACAAAAGAGGAGTCTAACATGCTCCTAAGCAACATCAACCACAACATAATCCAAAAGCAACATAATAAGATTACATGTCCCATTGATTGACCATTACATCTTAATTTAAAAGTTCATACTTGGTAGCTACACAAGCACCACAAGCACACTTGGAGGCCCCCTTCTTGCTCCTAGCAACCCCACGAACTAGGGATCTGCATTGTCGAACAAAGAGAGAGCGTAAGCAATAAAGCTTAATGAGGGTAAGCTCTTTAAAAATAAACCTCGACAATGCAGGGTCCGAGCACGATCTTAGCCAAGGCAAAACACATAATTAACAAGAATCCTCAAGAGCACAAGTTAAGATGCATGAACAATATCCAAATAAATGTCATGCTCATAAGCTCTATTCCACAACACATGTAATCACATATGAACATCCAAATAAGGATCATAATCCACAACACATTGATACACATATCAATCAACATTGGCACCTAGCTATGACCCGAATACGCGGATAAATACGTTGGAACTCACATCCAACAACCACTTTACCTCACGGTGGGATTACACTCATCACCGGTCTCGCGGAGGGGATTCCACTCATCCTCACGCCCCGTCAATGGGATTCCACTCATCATCGACTATATATAAATGCAATTTTCGGGCGAACCCGTACTCCACCTTGGTGACTCAACGCCACCAAGGCCACGCGCGACTTTTGAATCATGTGTACACACTAACATCCTAATGATCGATCATTTGTACTCAAGCATACTAGAGCCAACATTTAACTCATTCCACATTATTCATTTCAATCAATTTCCGCGCTTAGCACGTACTCACCATGATCACAATCATGAACCATTACCATGCATGCCTTAAGCATCATAAATCATGCCTCATCTCACATGTATACACAATATACATAAATCAATCATATCACAAGTCATACGAGGCATACACATCCACATATATAAGTTCATCCAAAGGCTCTAGATCAAGTTTAGGATTAGGCTACCACCTTAATCCTAACTCTAGGTGGGTCTACCAAGCCCATCCTAGTCCACATACTCGAACCAACCATTAAAAAAACCATGTAAAACGTTTAACCACTCACCTAAGCTTCCAAACTCCAAGCCAAGCAAGCAACCACTCTCACAATCCCGGATTTCTTCCCGAAGCTTCTCCAACACCAATTTCCGCTTCTAAACAACCTCAAACACATTTCAAACAATTCCAAATCAGCCCAACATCAAAAGACCAACCCGGAATACAATTCAATCACAAATTTCAATGTTGCAAGCTATGAACCAATCCCATTTTTAGCAAACTCGGGTAGCCCCTAAACCATGTCCAAAAACCATGTTTCCAACCTCCATTACACCCACCAATGATCCCAATTCAACCCCTATCCATAATACTATCAATAGCCTATCAAAACCCACCTAAAACAACCCTCAAAACTCACCCAAAACCCTCCAAAAACCCCATGTTTACCCAAATCCGAAAATTGCTCTAAATCATTCAAAATTCACATATGTTATACCATTTGACCTCTATACTTCATAACTAACCATATTAATTCAAAACATTTAACTTAACAACATAAAGTTTCCATTTTTAATCAAAATCTTCCAAAATTCCATTTTTCAAAACTTCCATGAAAATCAAAATAAATGGTACTTTTAAAGAGAGGGAGTTGAGGGGAAGTCAAAGACGTTATTACCTTTCAAAATGAAGTTGAAATGGATGAGAAGTGAAATGAAATAGTAACTTGAAGAGGGGAGAGCTCTTTCACGTTGGAGAAGGAAGAGGAAGAGAGTGAATAGTGATTATTTGTGAAAAGGGGGGGATTTAAATTGAAGGATGGGTAAATTACCAAAAGGCCATTAATGAATGGCTATTCCCTTGTTCTTTAAAAAGCTCTTCAACTTGCAATTAAATCAATTTGGTCCCATTTCAAATATTTATTTTGAAACCCGAAATTTTAAAGGATCGTTTTTAGTTATAACCCGAGCCCAAATAATATTAAAATATTATTTTCACCTAACCCTTAAACCCAGGTGTTACAACTCTCCCCCACTTAAGGAATTTCGTCCCCGAAATTACCTGATGGAAACAAATACAGAAACTGCTCAACCATATCCGCTTTCCTCTCCCACGTGGCCTCTTCCACGCCTCTATGTCTCCACAACACCTTGACCAACTCTATGGTCTTGCCACGCAACACCTTGCTATCAGAAGCAAGTATCTCAACATGCTCTTCATTATAAGACAAATCCGGATTCAACTCTATCTCCTCAACGAGCATAACATGAGAAGGATCCGATCTATATCTCCTGAGCATAGACACATGAAAGACATCATGGATCTTCTCTAACTCAGAAGGTAACCTCAAACGATAAGCTACAGGCCCAATCCGCTCAACTATCTCATACGGACCAATGAACCTCGGACTCAACTTGCCCTTTCGGCCAAATCTCATTACCATCTTCCACGGAGATACTTTCAGAAACACTTTCTCACCCACGGAGTACTCAATCTCTTTCCTCTTCAAATCCGCATAAGACTTATGACGATCGGAAGTCGTTTTCAAACGGTCACAAATCAACTTCACCTTGTCGGTAGTCCCCTTAAGCAAGTCTGGAATAGGTAACAATCTCTGACCTGTTTCAGCCCAACAAATCGGAGTCCTACATCGTCTACCATACAAAGCCTCATAAGGAGCCATCTGAATACTAGACTGATAACTGTTGTTGTAAGCAAACTCAACTAACGGTAAGTGCTTCTCCCAAGAACCCTGGAAGTCAATCACATAACAACGAAGCATATCCTCTAGAATCTGTATCACTCGCTCTGACTGCCCATCGGACTGCGGATGATAAGACGTACTGAAATGCAAACGGCTACCTAGAGCACTATGCAAGCAACCCCAGAACCTCGAAGTAAATCTAGGATCCCTATCTGAAACAATGGACTTCGGAACTCCATGAAGTCTCACAATCTCGCGGATGTACAAGTTTGCCAACTTGTCCAAGGAATCCGTAGTGTACACTGCTAGGAAGTGAGCACACTTAGTGAACCTATCGACAATCACCCACACTGAATTTTTCTTCGAAGGAGACAAAGGCAACCCCGACACGAAATCCATGGTGATCCTCTCCCATTTCCATTCCGGAATCTTCAAAGGCTGTAACAAACCTAAAGGAACCTGATGTTCTACCTTCACTCTCTAACAAACCATACAACGGCTCACATACTCGGCTACATCTTTCTTCAAACCAACCTAGAAGTAATCATTCTTCAAGTAACGATACATCTTGGTACTACCCGGATGCATAGAAAAGGGACTCGAATGTGCTTCACCCAGAATCTAACGTCTCAACTCAACATCTTCCGGCACAACAATCCTATCTCTAAAGCACAACAAGCTCTCACCACTGAAACTATACTCGGTCGGTCTTCCCTCGGTTGTGTCCTGAACATGAGGAACTAAAGTCACATCTTGCAACTGCTTCTCTCTAATCAACTGAATCAAAGAAGGCTTCACTTGCAACTCGGTGATCAACCCACCATCATCGGACACACTCAATCTAGCAAACATAGCTCTCAACTCAATGGCCACTTTCCTACTCAAAGCATCGGCTACTACATTCGCTTTACCCGGACGGTACTCAATGGTCAAATCATAATCTTTTAGCAACTATAGCCATCTTCTTTGTCTCAAGTTCAACTCTTTTTGTGTCATCAAATACTTCAAGCTCTTGTGATCGGTGTAAACTATACACTTCTCACCATACAAATAATGACGCCAAATCTTCAATGCAAACACAACTGCGGCTAGCTCTATATCATGAGTAGGATAGTTCTTCTCATGAATCTTCAGTTGTCTGGAAGCATAAGCAACAACTCTTCTTTCTTGCATCAAAACACATCCTAAGCCTATGTAGGAAGCATCACTGTAAATCACAAACTCTTTACCTGAAACAGGTTGCACTAACACTGGAGCATTTGTCAAAGCTTCTTTCAATTTCTCAAAGGCCTTCTGTCTCGCATCTGACTATTCAAACTTAACTCCTTTTTGCAACAATTTAGTCAAAGGAGCAGCTACTCTAAAGAAACCATCAACAAATCTCCTATAATAACCGGTTAATCCTAGGAAACTCCTAATCTCGGTCACGGACTTAGGTTGTTTCCACTCAACAATCGCCTCAATCTTCGATGGATCAACTCGGATACCTTCGGCCGAAACAACATGGCCAAGAAATACAACCTCTCGAATCCAGAATTCACATTTACTAAGCTTCGCATACAACTGATTGCTCAACAATCTCTGTCAAACAAATCTCAAGTGCTCGTCATGCTCTTCTTCTGTCTTCGAGTACACAAGTATGTCACCAATGAAAACAACTACGAAACGGTCTAGATAGTCTCTAAAAATTCTGTTCATCATGTCCATGAATGCTGCAGGTGCATTCGTGAGCCCAAATGACATCACAAGAAACTCATGGTGACCATATCTAGTCCTAAAAGCTGTCTTCGGAACATCACACTCTTTCACTTTCAACTGGTAGTACCCGGATCTCAAATCTATCTTCGAGAACACTGAAGCACCTCTCAACTGATCAAACAAATCATCTATGCGAGGCAACGAATACTTGTTCTTCACGGTCAACTGATTCAACTGCCTGTAGTCAATACACATGCGCATACTACCATCTTTCTTTTTCACAAACAACACGGGAGCACCCCAAGGAGAACTACTAGGCCTAATGAAACCACGATCTACTAATTCTTGCAACTGACTCTTCAATTCTTTCAACCCTTTCGGAGCCATACGATACGGAGCTATCGAAACTGGATTAGACCCTGAAACAGTCTCAATCACAAACTCAACATCTCTGTTAGGAGGTAAACCCGGCAACTCTTCAGGAAACACATCCGGAAAGTCACATACTGTTCTGATATCTTTCGGTCTAGCTTCACTCATATTCGCATTCATAACATAAGCTAAGTAGGCTCCACATCCGGAGTCCATCAACCTATGAGCCTCTAAAGCTGACACCACATTAGACAAGAACATAATGTTCTCGCCTACTACCACTACCTCGTAGTCATCAGAAAGCTTCAAAGAAATTCTCTTCGTCTCAAAATCCACACTAGCTCGGTGCTCAACTAACCAATCCATACCCAAAATAATATCAAAGCCATAGAAAAGAAGTTCCATCATATCAACAAAAAACACATGACCCTGAATCTTCAATGGACATCTCCTATACATACGTCTAACCACAACTGTCTCACCAAAAGAACTAGTAACATGCATACCTACATCTAAAATCTCAACAGGGATATCTAACTTCTGTGCATGGTCACTCAAAATGTAGGAATGTGTAGAACCCGAATCAACCAAAGAAAGCAAAGACATAGACTGTAACTCAAAATTACCTGCTATCACATCAGTGTCGTTCCCGGCCTCTCTCTGAGCATAAACTCTCGCTGGTCCTTCCGCCTCTGGCTGCACTGCCACAACATGAGCAAGGTTCCTCTGAGCATCTACCCTAGGTGCATCAGCCCTAGGCCGGAAGTAGCCACGACCGCACCCACGGCCTTTCTAAAAATCATTCGCTCTCGCAAGAGCCTGAGCAATGTTCGGCGCCTGTGCCGCCTGATGCGGAAAATCCCTCCTAAAGTGGTCCCTCGAACAACAGTTCCAACAAGCATGAAAGTTACCCCAACACTCACCAGCGTGCTGTCTCCCATAACGGGTGCACTCGGGCAACCGCCCTCCTCCTCTATGGCCCTGATGACCCCTACCATGATGGCCACCGCCACGTCTATGGTCAAACTGATGTCCGCCACCTCTGTGCCTCTTGGCATCTCTACCATCAAAGTGGTTATGTCTCTTACCAGAACTAGAACCACCAGACCGTTTGGCCGAACCCAAACTGTGCTCTAAATCCTTGGCCCTCGCGACCAATACATCAAAGTCTGAGTAGTCAGAAGCTAGCGTGTACCTCTAAATCTCCTCACTCAACCCATAGCGGAAACGGTTACAGCGTTCCACTTCAGTAGGAACCAACTCTGGAGCATACTGACTCAAGCGAACAAAACGGATCTCATAGTCAGTCACAGAAGCATCTCCCTGAGTAAGGGCTATAAACTCTCGCTTCTTCTCATCCAAGTACCTCGGTCCCAAGTACCTCTCCCGGACAGCGGTCTCAAAGAAATCCCAGTCAATCTCTTCCTCTGGAACCCCAGTAGTAATGGTGACCCACCAGGTGTAGGCATCACCCTGAAGCAAAGATATCACACAGCCCAATCTACGTGCGCCCGCATAACCCATCTGAGCCAAGATACGAACTGTCTTCTCCAACCATAACTCCGACCTCTCTAGAGTGGATCCCTTGAACTCTTCGGCCCCCAAGCTACGGAGCCTCTCTAAAGGTAGACTAGCATCGTCACACCTAGGCTGAGCTGCAGCCTGAGCTCCCGCAACCACGGCCTGAAATGCTCCCGCTATAGCTTGCACTAGCGGAGTCATATCAATTCCAGCTGGACCTTGGCCACCTTGAGGTCCCTCTCCTCCGGCTCCATCCTCGCCCCCAACTCCAGGCGGAGGAGGTGGTGGTGGTGGAGGAGCGCCAACTCCCGCGGCCACCGGCCCTTCTATGTGAGCCTTCACACCAAACACTGGCTCAACAGGAGCCGCAACACGTGGTTCCTGAAGAACCACCCTCGGCCTACCCCTCGGCCTAGACATTGCTCTCAAACAATAACTACAACCACAACAAACAAAATATACAAGATCGGGTTAGCAAGGCAAGGCTTCCAAGTGCTCAAGTACGTTTCCCTCACTTAAAAATTCTTTTCCGATGTAATAGTAGCAATGGGACTCCCAAACAACATGCTTTGAAAGAAAATAATCAACATACTTGTCACACAAGCAATCATACTTACAAAGCAAGCAAACACCGTGCATATCAATTTAAAACATAAACTTACCTCACTTACCTGCCCAAGGTCTCGGTAACCTTAGGCTCTGATACCAACAAGTGTAACCCCCGCGTCCCGGTCTGGTCGGACGACCGGTCCGAGTGTGCCACACGGTGAAAACTGAAGCGAAACCCGTTAAGGTTCCTCCTCGGTTAACGACCCAACAAATTTCTTTTAACATTATCTTGTCTATAGGCATGATTAAATCCTATGTGGAGCACAACAGTGGGAAAAAGCAACAATTCAACACCGACCAACCAAGACGATACATTAAACAGTTCATTTTAGCCCTTTACAGCAGGCCGTATTGAAACACCCTTAGGGTGTTTCGATACGCCTTGACTTAATCAACAGGTCAGGGTCAACCATGAGGAGACCGTTTCGAAATAGGGGTGACCCGTATCGAAACGACCCTGACGGTCAACTTCTCGTGGTCAACGAGATTTGACCGTTTCGAAACATCAAAGGCCCGTTTCAGAACGCCTTTATCTCGTCAATTTCTCAAAATTCCAGTAGCTAAAATGTACCGAAACAGCCCCTATCCGTTTCGAAACACTTGGCCAAATACAAAGGGACCGTATCGAAACAGGGTAGCCCGTTTCTATACGCCCCCTGTCTGCAGACTCATTTTGGCTGTTTTAAGGCATAAGGGTGCCCCAAAACACCACCAAAACACCCAACAACACTCTAACAATTAAACCTAAGGCAATCCAACTATATTAGCATGCTTTAACTTCATTAAAACGAAATTAAACACCAAGGCATAACATCACAAGTCATGCATTCATACAACTCATTTAAGGAGTTAGGCATTCACAAGGCCAACACTTAGACAAAAACAAGATAGCAATATACTAGCAAGGTTTCAAGCAAAACATACATCTCAAGCCGAATAACAAGCACAAAAGAGGAGTCTAACATGCTCCTAAGCAACATCAACCACAACATAATCCAAAAGCAACATAATAAGATTACATGTCCCATTGCTTGACCGTTACATCTTAATTTAAAAGTTCATACTTGGTAGCTACACAAGCACCACAAGCACACTTGGAGGCCCCCTTCTTGCTCCTAGCAACCCCACGAACTAAGGATCTGCATTGTCGAACAAAGAGAGAGCATAAGCAATAAAGCTTAGTGAGGGTAAGCTCTTTAAAAACAAACATCGACAATGCAGGGTCCGAGCACGATCTTAGCCAAGGCAAAACACATAATTAACAAGAATCCTCAAGAGCACAAGTTAAGATGCATGAACAATATCCAAATAAATGTCATGCTCATAAGCTCTATTCCACAACACATGTAATCACATATGAACATCCAAATAAGGATCATAATCCACAACACATTGATACACATATCAATCAACATTGGCACCTAGCTATGACCCGAATACGCGGATAAATACGTTGGAACTCACATCCAACAACCAATTTACCTCACGGTGGGATTACACTCATCACCGGTCTCGCGGAGGGGATTCCACTCATCCTCACGCCCCGTCGATGGGATTCCACTCATCATCGACTATATATAAATACAATTTCCGGGCGAACCCGTACTCCTCCTTGGTGACTCAACGCCACCAAGGCCACGCGCGACTTTTGACTCATGTGTACACACTAACATCCTAATGATCGATCATTTGTACTCAAGCATACTAGTGCCAACATTTAACTCATTCCACATTATTCATTTCAATCAATTTCCGCTCTTAGCACGTACTCACCATGATCACAATCATGAACCATTACCATGCATGCCTTAAGCATCATAAATCATGCCTCATCTCACATGTATACACAATATACATAAATCAATCATATCACAAGTCATACGAGGCATACACATCCACATATATAAGTTCATCCAAAGGCTCTAGATCAAGTTTAGGATTACGCTACCACCCTAATCCTAACTCTAGGTGGGTCTACCAAGCCCATCCTAGTCCACATACACGAACCAACCATTAAAAAAACCATGTAAAACGTTTAACCACTCACCTAAGCTTCCAAGCTCTAAGCCAAGCAAGCAACCACTCTCACAATCTCGGATTTCTTCCCGAAGCTTCTCCAACACCAATTTCTGCTTCTAAACAACCTCAAACACATTTCAAACAATTCCAAATCAGCCCAACATCAAAAGACCAACCCGGAATACAATTCAATCACAAATTTCAATGTTGCAAGCTATGAACCAATCCCATTTTTAGCAAACTCGGGCAGCCACTAAACCATGTCCAAAAACCATGTTTCCAACCTCCATTACACCCACAAATGATCCCAATTCAACCCCTATCCATAGTACTATCAATAGCCTATCAAAACCCACCTAAAACAATCCCCAAAACTCACCCAAAACCCTCCAAAAACCCCATGTTTACCCAAATCCGAAAATTGCTCTAAATCATTCAAAATTCACATATGTTATACCATTTGACCTCTATACTTCATAACTAACCATATTAATCAAAACATTTAACTTAACAACATAAAATTTCCATTTTTAATCAAAATCTTCCAAAATTCCATTTTCCAAAACTTCCATGAAAATCAAAATAAATGGTACTTTTAAAGAGAGAGAGTTGAGGGGAAGTCAAAGACGTTATTACCTTTCAAAATGGAGTTGAAATGGATGAGAAGTGAGATGAAATAGTAACTTGAAGAGGGGAGAGCTCTTTCACGTTGGAGAAGGAAGAGGAAGAGAGTGAATAGTGATTATTTGTGAAAAAGGGGATTTAAATTGAAGGATGGGTAAATTGCCAAAAGGCCATCAATGAATGGCTATTCCCTTGTTCTTTAAAAAGCTCTTCAACTTGCAATTAAATCAATTTGGTCTCATTTCAAATATTTATTTTGAAACCCGAAATTTTAAAGGATCATTTTTAATTATAACCCGAGCCCAAATAATATTAAAATATTATTTTCACCTAACCCCTAAACCCGGGTGTTACAAGGGACCTAAGAAGAAATTAAACTCAATTTTTTTAGTTTGGATTAAGGCTTAATTTGCTTAGTTTCAAAATTACTAAGGGACTAAGAAGTAATTAAATTCTTTTTTCTTTTTGTTGGAAAACAAGGCTTAATTGCCTTAGTTTCAAAACTACTATAAACCTAAGAAATAACTTAACCTAAAAAAATGGGAGCCAACACCCCCACAAAAATTTTAATATTTATGTTTTGAGCCATTTTCCCTGTATATGCTCTTTTTATTGATCGTAAATTTTATTATGTTCACTAACAGATGAAGTATAGTGTTTAGTGGTTACTACATTCGGGTCTCATCCACGATGACTTTCGAATCTCTGATGTACAATTTGTGTTATCGATGCAAACCAGACAACGATATTTGCATTTACTTTACTTGAAGGTCAAGTATTGACATGCTTAAAGTATGTCAAACTATTCGTGTCAACCCCCCTTTATATGATCTTAAAGCTGGAATCATACAGTTAAAATCGAGTCGAAAATCTTTTACGTGTAGCTTAAGATTCGTTCGAACGACGGTTGTACTCAATTAAGAAATACATGGGAGGAAAGTTCTTGACTAGTTTTAAAAAAAAAGTCAAACACAAACAATACGAAGAGCTTTGGCCAATGATGTGAATAGAAAATTCTGCTCATTTTCTGTACCTCTATTTATGCCCCATCATTAAAAAATAAATTTAGAATTATGATTTAAGGCTAGCGCTTAGAATTATGGTTTAGGATATTAGGTGTAGGGTTTATTTAGTATTTATAATTTAAAATTTAAAATAAATACTTAAATTTAATATTTTATAATATTAGCAAAAAAGCATAGGATTTTTGTCCCAATAATGCTCTCACTAGTCCTTCTGGAGCCTTTCAATGTCTGAAATCAAACTAAATGAAATCCTAAATGAGTGACAAATCTCTCATAAATTGCCCTCTATTAACCTTCCCATACAATATGTTCTAAAAAAATATTTTATTTACGGATTAGACATACAAACTTTGATACGAATACGACAGTAAAAGTCATAAAATTATTAAATATTCGTGCAAGAGGTCCTAAGTTGAATTTTCGAAATGCCCCTTTTATAGCAATATTAGAATTATGTTCACAAGTGAACAAACAATTCTGAAGCAACTTCTATGTATTTCACTGGAAAAGATTAGATATGTCATTGCCTGAAAAAGAAAAAAAAATGAACATGGAACACACAAACATTTGAGGGCAAATGCAATTGTAACGGGAACTCATTTAGAATTAGTCCATTTAAAGTTTTTTTTTTCTGTTCGAATACACGTTGGATACTTGTACTTTTAAAGAAAAACAAAGGCAACATAATCATCAAGCATGATAAGATGCATACAGGCTTAAGTATGTGTACATATGAAACAATAAAACATATAGTTTGATCGAACTACCAACACACACAAGTCTAATTACACCAAATCATCCTAGATCAGGGACTGTGAAGTACTCATCATCGTCATCCGGTATCTCCATTCTAGGCTTCTTAAGAGGCATAGAATATTTGGTAATACGATACAAGTTTGGATTTCTCGCTTGCGGTATCAAAAGTTGAGGAACTTCGGCCGGTGCTAAAGCCCTCCTGAGGCAATTGATCAATGAAAAGACCAATGTCTGCTAGCCATTCAAGCTCTCCTAGCTCAGACTGCTCTTTCAAAAGTCCATTTAAAGTTAACAAATTGGAATCCTTTCAAAAAATGCAAATAAATAAATGCTGAACATGATAAATAGTAAAATAAGGCATTTGGTCTAATCGTACTATTCTCATCTAGGGTATGAGAGGGGTCCCAAATTCAAATCTTGGAATGACTCGGAGCTGAAATCTGCCTAACAAAGGGGGAATTGAATAAAAAGAACAAATCCATGTCAGACACATACCTATATCCGAATCCAAGTAACATAGATCTAAAGATGTTGTCATACACCTCGGGGAAAGTTAATTACAACATTACATAATGTGACTGAGTTTCTTCATAGCTGCCTAATTGTTATGTAATTTTGTTTTTTTAACACAGTTTGAAGAAAAATTCAAAAGTCTCAAATCTAAGAGCATAATAAACTTGCAACCTGTCTATTTAGCAGTCACACTGAATTGGTTAAAGGAAATTATTAAATTTAGGAAATTCATAAACAACAGATGTTTTGCCTTCTAGTGTATTCAGATTCTGAACTAACAAGTATGACTGGAATCATAATATAGATAAAAGCTACAACCTGGTTTTACTGCGATTTTAAAAGCCACCAGCATCCAGTTTCAGCAAGGCAACAATACATTGTACCATATAAAACGTAAAAACGTTGGTCTCTAGTGAAAATTAACAGGAGTTCTAAGAAAAAATGGACTGATACCTAGAAATCAAGAATAGGGCACTTGGTCTAGTGGTATGATTCTCGCTTTGGGTGCGAGAGGTCCCGAGTTCAATTCTCGGAATGCCCCAATGCCTTCTTTAGCCAAAGGCTATCAATAAACAAGATAAGCTCAAACAATTTAGTTGATCAGAGATTTATCAATAAACAAAGAAAATATTGCACTACTCTTGAAAAATCAGTCCCCCTATAGATGTTATAAGCTTGGTGAATGCATGATTCGTTTCGGATCTAAACTAGAATAACCAAATGGCTTTAGCAGCCAGCTAAAGACTAAACTAGATATCACCTACACAACTTGCATCAAGAGATATTCGAGCATTCAGTATGCAAAGTCCCCCTAGAAATCTTTTTCACCTTTTCTGAATTTTTACTAATTGATCAGATTCCAACCTCAAGGCAACTTCTATACTAATGTGTCCCCAAAAACGAAGACTTTACCATTCAACCTTTTTCCTTTTTACAGCTAAAGTAATTAGCATTTGTGCAAATAGAAGACTTTACTAATCAACCTTTAGAGCCTTGTAGATACAAGGTTACTTCTTACTAGTGAACAATTCTTCATAACTGCTAATCATCCGGTATGTTTGTCCACATACGATTACGAACAAGCAATTCTGAAGCACCTTTCTATGTATTTCACTGGAAATATAGCTCAGAAACAATTTAGTTGAACAGTCTTTATCAATAACAATAAACAAAGAAGGGTATGCACTATTGTTGAAAATTCTACACATATAAACATTATAAACATTTGGACATTTGGTCTAGTGGTATGATTCTTGCTTATTAGGGTGCAAGAGGTCCTGAGTTCAATTCTCGGAATGCCCCCTCTTTTTTTCTCTTTTTTATTAGTTAAGCTTTACAATATGAAATATAAATCAAAAGTGTCGAACCAGCAGTTTGTTGCTAAATATATTGAAAAAGGATATTATTAGCAAGTTGCGACAGCTAACAACGGACCTGTAACTCATCAGGAAAGGTTAGATATGCCGTTGCCTGTAAAAGCAAGCACACGCACATGGAGAAAACAAATATTTGAGGGCATATGCAATTGTAAGGGGAACTTGTTTAGAATTTTTCCATTTAAAGTTGACAAATTGGAATCCTTTTAAAAAATGCTAAACATGATAAATAGTAAAGTAAGGCATTTGGTCTAAAGGTATGACTCTTATCTAGGGTGTGAGAGGTCCCAAATTCAATTTTTGGAAAAACACAGAGCTGAAAACTGCCTAACAAAGGGGGAATGAAATAAAAAGAACGGATCCATGACTGACACATGCCTATATCTGAATCCTTGTAAGGTACATCTAAAGATGTTAACATACAGGTCGGGAAAAGCTTATTAGAACATTACATTTTGAGACTGGGTTTCTTCATAGCTGCCTAAATGTTATGTAGTTTTGTTTTCTAAACCATTTTAAAGAAATATTCAATCTAAAATCTAAGAGCATAATAAACTTGCAAACTATCGATTTAGCAGTCAGACACTTAATTGTTAAAGGAAATTTATAAACAATAGATGTTTTGCCTTCTAGTGGATTCATATTCTGAACTAACAAGTACCGATCACAAAATAGATGAAAGCTACAACCTGGTGTTGGAGCGATTTTAAAAGCCACCGGCATCCAGTTTCGGATAGGCAACAATACACTGCCATATAAAATATAAGAGTGGCAAACATTGGTCTCTAGTGAAAATTAACAGGAGTTCTAGCAGAAAAGGATTGATAAGTGAAAACCAGATAGTATAACTTTTAGGAACAGGGCATTTGGTCTAGTGGTATGATTCTCGCTTCGGGTGCGAGAGGTCCTGAGTTCAATTCTCGGAATGCCCCAAAAAATTTTAGCTGAATGTCAAAACAAATTCAAACTTATCTTCAATGCTCTTTAAATAAACAAAATTGTTCTCGTTAAGCTCGCCAAAAATTTTACCTTGTTTTTTTATAAACAAGAAAAAAATGTGAGGCCTGAGGAGATAAATAAACGAACCTACCGTGACCGAGTTAGAGATGAAGTCAATATTTGAGTGTGAGACTTTTTTTTGTTTCTCAACAATCTTCAAAGGAGAGAATGACTTAAGAATTTCAGGATTTTAAATTTCAATCGTATTTTTTTTATATGGGAAGTGAAAACTGAAGATTTTCCCATTTTCTAATTTTATACATAAAGTAATAATAATAAAAAAAGAAATACTTTAATAAAAAAAGGAACGACTCATTATTATAATTTAATTTCTTATTAATAAAAATTAACTTTTTTAATTCTCGGGAAATACAAAACGTTTTGGAAATTTGAAACCAAAATATTATGAGTAAATTATCTAGCAAATCACTGAAATTTTCTAGAGTTTTCAACTGGTATTTAAACTTCTTGGAACATAAATTTTTAAGGCAGCCACCAAAAATTCATAAAAAAATTATTAAAAAATAACAATCTCCCCACAAACTTATCGAGTCGAGTTGGGCCGTGCTCGAATTAACTCGCTAAGATCTCAAGTCGAGCTCGATTTCAAGTTGAGTCAACTCGAGTCTAGCATTAACCGAGTTTTAACCGAGTCGAGCTCGAGTTGTTTGTGAGCTGCTCAACTCAATAAGCACCCCTACACACCTATAAATGCTATAAACATTTCAAATAATGAATTGGGCATTTGGTCTAGTGGTATCATTCTCTTTTTTGGGTGCGAGAGGTCCCAAGTTTGATTCCCGGAATGCCCCTTTTATCTTTAACTTTTTTTAGGTATCTTGCATTGCCATTTGAAACCACTAGGCAAGAGGAATATGGATCAAAGTCATTTTTCACAGCAGTAATTGTTTTCTGACAAGACTATATACAATGAGTTGCAAAACTTAATTAAATAAGTAATAACCTATGTTGAGCAGCTATTCTTCCTGCTTGGTGATCTCAAAGTTTTCAGATAAAAGAAAAGGAAGCACATAAACATGTAAGGAACCAAAATTTGAGGAGCAGGCTTAAATAGGTCTTTACCAAAAGCAAAAACTAGTTAATAAGAAAGCCAAATGTCTGGTTTTTAATAGACACAAAATCTAATTTCTTCTCTTTTGTGCAGTCACTACAACAAACAAAGTGGTAAACAAAGATACCAAGCTTGGTCGATATATGATTCGTTTCGGATCCCTAGAAGAATAACCAAATGGCTTTAGCAGCTAGAGACTAAAGTAGATATCACCTACACAGCTTGCACCAAAATGATATTCAAGCATTCAGTATGCAAAGTCCTGGAAATAAAAGGTAATGAGGATTTAGGACACGACACTTACCTATCATTCAACATCTCCCTAATCATTCAATAACCTCATCTTTAACCATTATCTTAAGCATCAAGTTACTATTCAAACATCATAACAACACACTGACAAGGCGCTAGCATCTCCTCATCAAAATTTATCAGGATATTGAAGAAAAATATAATAAGTAAAACCTAATCATGATTAAGATTGAAGATTGGGCATTTGGTCTAGTGGTATGATTCTCGCTTTGGGTGCGAGAGGTCTCGAGTTCGATTCTCGGAATGCCCCTCTTTCCTTTTTTCCTTTTTAGTTATCTTGCATTGCCATTTGAAACCATTAGGCAAGAGGAATCTGGACCAAAGTCATTTTTCATAGTATTAATTGTTTTCTGACAAGACTATATACAATGAGTTGCAAACGTTAATTAAATAATCAACAACCTATATTGAGCAGCTATTCTTCTTGCTTGTGATTTCAAAGTTTGCAGATAAAAGAAAAGGCATTACATAAGCCTATAAGGAACCAACATTTGAGGAGCAGGCTTAAACAGATCTTTATGGAAAGAAAAACTAATTAATGAGAAAGCCAAATGTCCGGTTTTTTATCGACACAATCTGATTTTCTTCTCTTTTGTGCAGTGACTACACTAAACAAAGTGGTGAACAAAGGTACAAAGCTTGGTCAATGTATGAATCGTTTCAGACCTTTAGTAGAATAGCCAAATGGCTTTAGCAGCTAAACAGTAAAGTAGATCTCACTTATAAAGCTTGCAACAAAAAGATATTCGAGCATTCAGTATGAAAAGTCCCGGAAATAAAAGGTAATCAGGACACGACACTTACCTATCATTCAATAACTCCCTATTCATCCAATAACCTCATCTTTAACCATTATCTTCAGCATCAAGTTAGTATTCAAATATCTTAACAGCATGCTGACAAGGCTAGCATCTCCTCATCAAAATTTATCAGGATCTTCAAGAAAATATATAATAAGTAAAACCTAATCATAATTAACATCAAAGATTGGGCATTTGGTCTAGTGGTATGATTCTCGCTTTGGGTGCGAGAGGTCCGGAGTTCAATTTGGAATGCCCCTTTTATCTTTAACTTTTTTTAGGTCTGTTGCATTGCCATTTGAAACCACTAGACAAGAGGAATCTGGACCAAATTCATTTTTCACAGCATTAATTGTTTTCTGATAAGACTATATACAATGAGTTGCAAAACTTAATTAAATAAGTAACAACCTATGTTGAGCAACTATTCTTCCTGCTTGTGATCTCAAAGATTTCACATAAAAGAAAAACAATCACATAAACATTTGAGGAGCAGGCTTAAATAGATCTTTACCAAAAGCAAAAACTAGTTAATGAGAAACCAAATGTCTGGTTTTTGATAGACACAAAATCTAATTTCTTCTCTTTTGTGCAGTCACTACACTAAACAAATTGGTGAACAAAGGTACAAAGCTTGGTCAATGTATGATTCATTTCGGATCCTTAGTAGAATAACCAAATAGCTTTAGTAGCTAGAGACTAAAGTAGATATCACCTACACAGCTTGCACCAAAAAGATATTCAAGCATTCAATATGAAAAGTCCAAGAAATAAAAGGTAATCAAGACAGGACACTCACCTATCATTCAACATCTCCCTAATCATCCAATAACCTCATCTTTAACCATTATCTTAAGCATCAAGTTAGTACCCAAACATCATAACAACATGCTGACAAGGCGCTAGCATCTCCTTATCAAAATTTATCAGGATATTGAAAAAAAATATATAATAAGTAAAACCTAATCATGATTAACATCAAAGATTGGGCATTTGGTCTAGTGGTATGATTCTTGCTTTGGGTGCGAGAGGTCCCGAGTTCGATTCTCGGAATGCCCCTTTTTCTTATTTTTCGTTTTTAGGTATCTTGCATTGCCATTTGAAACCATTAAGGCAAGAGGAATCTGGACCAAAGTCATTTTTCAAAGTATTAAATGTTTTCTGACACGACTATATACAATGAGTTGCAAACGTTAATTAAATAATCAACAACCTATATTGAGCAGCTATTCTTCTTGCTTGTGATTTCAAAGTTTGCAGATAAAAGAAAAGGCATTACATAAGCATGTAAGGAACCAGAATTTGAGGAGCAGGCTTAAACAGATCTTTATGGAAAGAAAAACTAGTTAATGAGAAAACCAAGTGCCCAGTTTTCTATCGACACAATCCAATTTTCTTCTCTTTTGTGTAGTGACTACACTAAACATAGTGGAGAACAAAGGTACAAAGCTTGGTCAATGTATGATTCGTTTCGGATCTTTAGTAGAATAACCAAATGGCTTTAGCAGCTAAAGCGTAAAGTAGATATCACCTACACAGCTTGCATCAAAAAGATATCCGAGCATTCAGTATGCAAAGTCCCGGAAATAAAAGGTAACCAGGTCACGACACAATCCAATTTCTTCTCTTTTGTGCAGTGACTACACTAAACATAGTGGTGAACAAAGCTACAAAGCTTGGTCAATGTATGATTCGTTTCAGATCTTTAGTAGAATAACCAAATGGCTTTAGCAGCTAAAGAGTAAAGTAGATATCACCTACACAGCTTGCATCAAAAAGATATCTGAGCATTCAGTATGCAAATCCCGGAAATAAAAGGTTATCAGGACACCACACTTACCTATCATTCAATAACTCCCTATTCACCCAATAACCTCATCTTTAACCATTGGCTTAAGCATCAAGTTAGTATTTAACATCATGACAACATGCTGACAAGGCTAGCATCTCCTCCTCAAAATTTATCAGGATCTTGAAGAAAATATATAATAACTAATACCTAATCACGGTTAACGTCAAAGATTGGGCATTTGAATTTTGGTTTAGTGGTATGATGTGCTAGAGTTCCCGAGTCCGATTCTCGGAATGCCCCCCAAAAATCCCTTCTTTGTTTCACTTTTATCGTAATTTTCACAACTTGAAATAATTGATCAGATTCCATCATCGAGTCAATTTCTATACTAATAAAGAACTTAATAATGAATTCCAGATCTGTTCTCTGAAAAGATTCCTCAATCCTCATAAAAAAAAGTACCTAACATAAATAAATAATAAAATTAATTTCAATGCCTGCACAAATGGGGACATTTTAACCTAATTTCACTAGAGCTAAACCACTCAAACAGGGTCATTAAACAAACAGAAATTTTTGCAAAACTTAAAAAAATTGAAAATCATCAGGCAATATACTTTTACGTACTACTGAGAAAGTAATCACCATAAAGCAGTTACCTGTATACAGCTTGAAAACGAGACTTGTAAAGCTCCATAATCAGACGATCGGTGGTTTCTCGCTGGAACCGGTGGAGCAAGGAAACGTGTTATCGACAAAAGGGAAGACAAGGGTCAAAATGGAGTCCACCGTCCACGGCCTAATACAGGCAACATAATCCCTAAACTAAATCTAATTTAAAATAACAATTTAGGCCGCGCCATCCAAATTTTGATTAAATTCGATTTTTTTAATTCTGTGTTATTTAAATTGTTCAAGTTGTTCAAATTAATTGCATTTTTTAACTCAATTAAGGCAATAAAAGAACCGAACTTTCAGCCAACACTTCATAAATTGTTTGGTGGGAAGTTTATTTATTTGTTAAACGAACGAACATTAATATAATTTTTTATTCGTTTAATTAAATGAATGAACACGAAGAAAGAGCTCATTCATTCATTTACGTTCGTAAACGTTCAGTAATCCGTTCGTTTATGTTTGTTTGAATTTATTCACATATGTCCATTTATATTTATTATTTTTCATAAAATAATAACAAATGTATTATATTTAAAAAATAAAAACATGTATTGAAAAAATGAAATAAAAAATTAAACAATACTCAATGTACGTGACTTCAGACTTCTTAAGAAAAAAATCAAACAGTACTCAATGTTTGTTTCCGTTCGTTTGTGTCCGTTTATCATTTTAATGAACGGTGTAGATGTTTCTTTTGAAATTGGAAAAACGAAAACCGAAAAAGAAATGAGAATTTGACACATTCAATTTTAGAGTGGTTTGACCTTCTAACCAAGGTTTACTTCCACAACCTTAACATCCACACTAAGGATTTCTCGATTCGCTAACAATGAATTCTTCCTTTGTACAGGCTAAAAAGCTAACATTTACATCCTTATATTTTCACGGGCTAAGATAGAACCCTCTCCCTAATTTTTATAAGGATCAAATAGAACCTATCCCTTAGTTACGAGGTCTTGACTAGGGATGGGCACGGGTCGGGTCGGGTTTTTGGCCCACCCGAACCCGACCCGAAAACAAATACCCTAAACCCGCACCTAACCTGACCCGAACATTTTCTTTAAAAAAAATCCAACCCGACCCGACCCGAAAATAAATATATTAAACTCGACCAGACCCGACCTATAGAAAAAAATTAATTTTAGAGACTTAATTGTAAAAAAATAATTTTAGAGGACTTAATTGTAAAAATATAATTTGAGGGACTAAATTGTAGATAAAAATTCAATTTGAAGGACCTAATTATCAATATATATATATATATATATATATAATGATGGGGTATTATTATAAATATCCCTAAAAAATTTAGGGGGAAATTGTACAATTAGTTCTGCGTCGGGTCGGTCGGATATTTTCTACCCTAAACTCGAACCTACCATTAATAAAAACATGACTCGGCCCAACTCGAACCCTATTTTTCATTAAAGTTTTCGACCCGATCGGGTCGAAATCCGACCAGATTGGGTAAATTACCCATCCCTAGTCTTGACATTTGTAAACATAATACCTCTCTAGGTGTGTGTTTACACATTTTGGCTCACTAGGATTAGACTAAAAAATTACAAGAGATAAAAAAATATACAAAGAAAACTCTACTCTCTTAATCTTTAAGCTTGGATGTTCTCCCTCTTATTCTTCAAGTGTCTTTGGCTTGTATTTATTGAGTGGAATGAAAAACTACCCATTGGAGATGAAAAGTAGCCATTAAAAACTAATCATTGGGAACTTTAATTCTAGTCATAAATGCATTTTTACAACCTTGGGTATCGGTACTCGAAAGTGGGTATCGGTACCTGCCAAAACAAGAAAGAATTGTTGCACATAAATGCAAAGCGTACCGGTACATCCATATTGGTACGGTACTTCGAGTATCGATACAGAGGCTTCTGTATCGGTACGCGAAGTGCTCTCTGGAAATCAAAATGTTTTTGCTTATCTGTACGAGGAAAGATCGTACCGATAGGAGCAATCAATTTTTGACTTTTAAGACATTTTAAAAATTTGTTTGAGTCAAAAATCTTTTCAAAAACCTTTCAAATGTATTTTTCAAGTTGAATGGACCTTGAATTAATTTTGCAATATTTGTTCAAGTCCAAAAACATTTTTCATTGAATTATATCAAAATAAATATCTCAACAATCTCCCCCTTTTTGATATATCGAAACCATATGAAAAATTATTTTTGAAAATGCTCCACCTTAGAAAAATAATTTTAGAAAAAGAGAATATTAGAAAAATATTTAAGCTCCCCTTTTTCTTTTTGAAATTATTTTTTTTTCAAACTTATCTCTTCCCCTTTTTGTTATATCAAAATAGATCTGGCAAACTTGACCCGAGACTATAGACCCGAGAACTGTTTTACCCGAACTGAGACTTGAAATCGACCCTAACACGAAGACCCGAATTTGATTCGAAACCCGAAATAAATTGAACCCGAACCGAATTTTAGTGTAACCGAAAATGGACCCGAATCGATTTTCAACCGAATCTAATGGAACCGAACCAATTTTCAACTGTAACGCCCCAGTTTTGAGCCCAGAGATTTCTAGTTTGTTGAGTTGTCAATCGATTGCAAATTGCCAATAGGTGGTGAATTGGCGATTAAAATTTGAAGGGAGAAATTGGATAAATGAAAAATTGGACACAAGGCTATTTATAGTGGTTCAAGTTCCTAAATGAACTCTACCTCCACTACCTTAGCTCCCACTAAGGATTTTCAACCAATCCACTAATTGATTCTTCTCTTTTCTTGGATAAGGAGGAAACTTTACAAGACCGATTAAGCTTTCTAGCCAAAGCTTAATACAACTCACTCTTTACAAAGAAGGAATTTGGTAAACCTTACAATTACCTCTCAAAGGTTGATGTTTACCCAAATACAATCAATCACACCCCAAACTTTCAATAAAAATTACAATGAAAAACTCAATTGAGTTAGGTACAAAGATTTGACTCTAAATGATCAAGGTTTGGATTTGAATGCTTTGATGTTGCTTGAAGGCTCAATGGTTGTTGTTGTAGCTTTAGAGACTTGTTTTTATACATTCTCATTAATTTCTAGCCGTTTGGGTGGTTGAGCTCATCAATAGAGCTATTGAGGCTCTCTCTTCCCTCCATAAATGCAGTTTTGCAACTACCCGTATCGGAACACGGTACCCTTGTATCGAAACGGACACTCAAAAAAGAAAGAGTCGTTATGTGTAAAATGGGACCATATCGAAACAGTTAGAGACTGTATCGAAACAATAAAGGCAAAAAGGAAGGCCGTATTGAAACGGATAAGGTCTGTATCGAAACGTTTTGAAACTGTCAATTGGTGTTTCGAAACAGCTTAGGGGTGTATCGAAACGCTTAACCAAATATTCAAAACCAATTTTTGACAAGTAACAGCTAGTTCATTTAATGCCTAATTTTAAAATTACTTAACCCTTGTATCGAAACGAGTGTGAGCCGTTTCGAAACGATACTCAAAAATCAAAAGCTCGGATGAAGGTCGTATCGAAATGGGTTTGAGTCGTTTCGAAACATATGTCTCTAGTGGCAAAATGTATTGAAACACTTTGAGGGTGTTTCGAAACGCCCGGGCGATTTTGTATATTTTGACTTTGAAACACTTAGAAAATTTTATGGGGTTTAAGTTTTGACTTCAAAACATTTTAAGTATAAATTGTACTTGTCAAAATCAAGTATTTTTATTACTTAAAAATTTATTTACTTTGTAATTTAGTCCTTGAATTACTTGTTATATCAAAATCAAATATTAGTTTTACATAGGTTGATTAGACGGTCTGGTGGACCGGGATTAGAGATTCGAGTCAGATTTGGGATAAAAATCGGAATAAATATTTTTGAGTGAGATAAAAATATGGAAAATATCTTAAAATCAATATTTAATATATGTATATTTTTGGTAAAGACAATTTTGAAAAATCGAATTCAGAAATTGGACATTTTGGGATAGAGACCAAAATGTAAAGAATGCAAAATTGTTTTATAAAAGGGTCAAAACTTAGAATCTTTAAGGAGTTAATTTACCAAATGTTTTAATCTAATTTTTCTCTCGATTTGGATTATTTTAAATGAGTTTTAATTAGTGAATTAAATGTAATTTAATAAAAGAGAAGTAATTATTTCTTAAAATCACATTTGATGCAACTTTTTTCTCAAAGTTCCTTCAGCCAAACACTCTCTTTTCATCAAAGATTTCAGGTAATTTTCTTTATTTTTTAAACTTTTGAATTCTAATGATTCTTCAATCTTGTTTTCCAAAATCTCATTGTTTTCCTTTGTTTTTCAAGAGTAAAACATCCAATTGAGAGGAAATTCACTCATTGGAGGTAAGGTTCGTTCTTCTCCTCCTCTAATGAATGGTTCTTTACTGAAATTTTAAAGTATTTGATCCTTGTTTAATGTTTTCTAATGAATTTTAATGATTTAATTATGGAAAATTGGTTAAGTCAAGGTTTAATTGATGAGATTAAGTGGTTTTCATTTTGGATCTATTTTGTTGAGTTCTTGATTGGTTCTAATCATGTTTTTGATGTTTTATAATGTTAATAAGTTGGTTTTAACAATGGAATCTCGAAACTAGGTGAATCTCTAATTTTCTAGGTTGTTAGTTATGAGTTTTTGAGTTGTGGTTGTTTTATGAATGTTGGAGGTATAATGATGTTATTAGATTGTTTTTTGATGTTAATTGAAAGTAATTGATGGATTAAACCTTTAGGTTTTGTCTGGGTTAAGATTGGAAGGTGTTTGATGTTGATTCTGGTTGTTGTGGAGGGGTTTTTGGTTAGAGTTGTTGTGGATTAATGTTGCTGAGTCTTTGAATGCATTTATATGCATTGAATACTCTGTTTTTGTGTGGTTAAAACAGGGGAGGTAGATCCTCAAGCTTGTGGTACCGTTTCGGAAGCTTTGGAGGAGTAGTTCGCATCGACGAACAAGATTTTGCGTAGTCGGTGAGTGAGAACGTGGAATTCAGCTTTAAAATGGTTTAAAAGTTATTTTGGGAGTTTAAATTAAGCTTGAAACACTGGTTTAAACTCGGAAGTAAGTATGACGAGATTTCTCCCTCAGTTGTGTTTTGGCGAAATTGGTTTTATGCACTTGTTTTTGAGTTACATGGTACCTACTGTTTAAGCATGTTTAAAGTATGATTTATACTAATTTTGATCATATATTGATGTTGGGTGCATTTGGAAAATGGTCCATGTAAGTATGAGGAATACTTGTAAATGCATAGTTTAATGCATTGGAAATGGTTCTGAAATGTTGCATATAAAAACAGTGAGGTACATGGTGCACTATAATAATCATGTTGGGAGGTTCAATTGATCAACCAAGTAGCCAAGAGGGGTGAATTGGTTTTAAGGTGACAGAGATGGAAGCTATGGAACTAAAAATTGGACACAATGACTTATAGTGGTTCAAGCTTCTAACCAAGCTCTACATCCACTACCTTAGCTTCCCACTAAGGATTTTCAACAAATTCACTATTAAATTTCTTCCCCTTTTCTAAGCTAAGGATGAAACCCTTTACAACACTCAAAGCTTCTACCCCAAAGCTTGAGCAAACCCTCTTTTACGAAGAGAAAATATTAAGCAAACTTAGAAAACCCTCTAAGGTATAATGTTTGCACAATTAAGCTCACTCACCCAAAACCTAACACTTGACCATGTATAACAATTAAGCTCACAAGTGTGTTCTATAAGGAAATTACCAATTAAAAGCAGAAAACACTTTTTCTACGCAATGAATGTTGGCAATATGTTTCTTGTTCTTCCATGGATGCTTGGAGGTGTCTTTTAAACCCTTTAATGGCTTCATGATCGTTACTAGACGTTGGAGGTTGTTTAGAGCCGCTGGGGACTTTAATTCCAACAATAAATGCATTCTGGGCAGGTCGGTATCGGTATGCGGGAAATCGATATCTGTACATGCCTTAAATAGAAAGAGCCATCGTAACGGTACACTAAAGTCTGTACCGGTACAAGCACTATGAGTAGCGATACGGGGACAAGCGTATCGGTACTCAATGCTTGTTTTTGACACTTTGTCTATATAAAATCATTTAAGACATGTCAAAACCCTTTGAAAACATTACAGACATATATTTCAAGTTTATGGACTTTTGAAATATTTTTACAAATTAGTTTAAGTCCAAAAACATTTTTCTTTAAGTTATATTACAATCAAATAACTCAACAATATCCCCATTTTTGATATAACGAAACCACTTGAAAATTTGTTTTTTGTGTGAAAAACCCCCCTTTGAAAATATTTTTAGAAAAAGAGAATATTTTTGAAAATATTTAAAACTCCCCATTTTCTCTTTGAAATTGAATTTTTCAAACCTACCCTTCCCCTTTTTATATCAAAAAATAATTTCAAAACTAAGTTTGAAATCACATTTAAGTTCAAAACACACCAAATGTTAGAAAAATTAGTAGCAATTGATAAAAATATAAATTGTTGGAGTAAAATGAAAAAAAATATCATGAAAGAATTTTTAAAATAGGCTCCCCCTTACTCAAGCATCAAGTAGATTGTTAGTCCAACAATTCTAGTGAAAAATGTAACAAAAACAATTTTAGAAGTTGTACAACTTAGTTATAAGTTCATACAAAGGCTCTATCAAGTCATAGATATACATTTTGATCACTTTTCTACACATTCTTCTCAAAACATAGCATTTAAACATACAAAAGCATGAATTTCACAAAATTCAACCAAACATTACAAGTTTAAGGCCAAACATAACAATCAAGCATAAAATGACAAAATCATGTAACTCATACAATTTGAGATTACCCCTAACTATATGCAATTAGGCACAACATGGAATCATACAAACATGCTTAGATCAACATGAAATTTAGACATGGAAAACACGATCAAGCAAAATTACATGAAATTTAAATTTTTCACTTGAATCAAGATATGATGTTAAGTCTTCCTTCTTCAAGTGTCATTCCTCTTTTGTATGTCACGGGCTTCTAATATTTGACTTTGATCATCAATGGCTCAAGTACACCTACAAAAGACAATCAAGTAATTTTTTGTATCCAAATTGCTTTGGATCCAACAGCATTAGTCCCAAATAACTTAGTTCCCTTAGGAATCCATTTTTCAATGTCTTCATTTTTCTTTGAAACAATGAGTCCTTTTGGGACCCAAATATTTTTAACACATTTTCCATTAAAAACATAGGGGAACTATATTGTCTTTGATAAAAATTTGTTTTAACATAATTTGTTTTAGAGCTACCTCCAATTTCACATTTTTGAACATTTTCATTAAACAATTTCTTTTTGAGGTCATCAATTTCTTTTTGACGATCCTCTTGAAATTTTAGAAGCAAGTTTTGTAAATCGATTTTTTTTTCACAAAAGCTTCAAACCCCGCTTCAAGTTCGAGATTGGTTTTAGAAAGCAATTCATTTTCAATTTTCAATTTTGAAATCAACTTTTTATTTTTAGAAAATGAAGCCTTGAATTTCAAAACCAACTCATCATATGCTTATTGTAACTCATCAAAAGTATAAGAATTTATAGTAGATGAGTTAGAAGTTACCCTTGAATCTTCTTTGATGGCCATGAGACAAAGGTGAGCTACCTCATTATCGGAGGAGTCCTCTTCATCACTCCATGTAACCACATATGCCTTCTTCGTATGGCTTGTAACCCCCTAAACCCGACCTAGAAGAAAATGCCGAATTTAGGAAGTCACAGTTGAAAACTTAACCTTCAAGGAAAATCAATTTAAAAATTATACATTAATTTAAAAAGAATATATAACAATAATTTAATAAATATCTTATAATAAATAAAACTTAAATGTCACAATTAATATCCAAACATTTAAATAAAATCTCTAAAATAAACCATGGTAAAAGAATGCTAAAATAATTTGAAAAACATAAATAGTCCCCAAGTATGAAATTACATTAATGTCTCAAAATAATAAATAATAATCTTAATAACTAAAAATAGTTTCGTACTAAATAATAAAATAAACGGATAAAATATGAGATCCTCCAAGTATCAGGTCGCCTAATGTCCAAAGATATCTATCAGAGGAAACTATGGGGGAGTAAGTTAAAGAGCTTAGTGTGTCTCTAAAGTGCAAGAAAACCATAGTCGTAAAACATAGTAATATTTTTTTTAAATTTTTTTAAAACATAAAACAAACTGTACAATATCACAAGCGTAATGCAATGCACTCAACTACGTCCGCCAAAGATGAGGAAGATTCCCATAACCTCATCTCTACATCAGCCATCCGAAGTGGAATTTAGCCCGAAGGGTGAACCAATGAACTTCCCTGTACAAATCCCAACCCATGCTCATATATATATATGGTGTTTAAAACTCAAATATCATAAACAAAGTTCCATAAATCCAATATTTCATAAACATATTTCATAAACCATAGTCCATAAATTCGTAAATCATAGTTTTGTAAATCCGGTGTCTCGTAAATCAAATTTTTCATAAGTCATAATTAAAACACATTTTGAAAAAGTGTGCATGTGATGACAAACAATCAAGCCATAGTGTATATCATAATCAAGCAAGGTGTAAAACCATATAAAAATCATTTATTTATAGCACCGGAAGAAACACACCTCAAGCAGCAATAACTCTAACGTCGAGAAGAACGTCCCTCATATTCAGTCCTATCACTTGGTCTAACTAAATCGGAACCTACGATATAAATTTCTACATCAAAATCTATCACTATACCACTAGATAAAAACATATACACTAATCTGAAAGAACACTCATGTATAGTCCTCTTAGTACGTGCACAGTTTGTTCGAACAAGCGGAGGAGGTGATAGTTCGTCAGATTGACAGTCGTAAAAATAATGATCACCTATACCAACACATTACAAAAAGGATGACCTGAATTTGGTTTCAAAGTCGGCTGAAGCGGGGGGTTAAGTCTGGACAGGGAACACAAGTGAGAAATTAGTGGTGTGCGATGGGGGTTTTAAACAAATTTACTGCAGCTTGGGGCGTTGGAATTTAGTGGGGGTTTGGGTTACTTGGGTGTTCGTTTAGGAAGATGGGTATAGAATAATTAGTTTATATATATATATGTAGAGTTTGACTAATAATAATTTTATTAGAATTATCATAATAAAAAATAGATAAAGTAAAGGGAAATCAAAATATATAAACATCAGGAAACCATGAAAACATTGTTTTTAATTAGTAAACGGGTAAATGCCACATGTGCTCCTTCGACTTTCATGATATTACATATTGACTTTCAAGTTCGATGAAAATTCTATTTAGCCCTTATAAAAATTAGGGTTCTGAATTAAAAAATTTCAATTGTTAGGGTTTTCAATTAGGGATTTAAAAATTTAGGGTTTTCAAATTAGGAAAATTTCAAGGTGTTACATGGCTTGATCCCTTCCTGTTGAAACGAGGGCAATCATAATTGGTATGCCCCGACTTCTTGCACTCGAAGCGTGTGATGGGATCCTTCTTCTTCATTATTGATTCATGCATTGATTCTTCCTTTTTGTATTTCATGAATCAGGCTAATTTCTTGAAGAGCTTGGCCATCTCTTCTTCTTCACTATCTTCTCCACTTGAATCTTCTTGTTGGCTTGTGGAGGATTTGATAGCAACAACATTCACGTTAATACCTTGCTCGATCTTCTTATCCTCTATCTTCTTCTCTTCCTTCTTCTCATATTCTCTTCTTTTCTTCATAATTTCATGAGTGAGAAGAGACCCCATAAGAGAATCAAGCTTCAAGGTCTTGATATCCTTGGCTTCGATTATGGCGGTCTTCTTTGAGTCTCATGAATCGGGAAGAGAATAGATAAACTTTCGGAAAAGCTTGTCTTCTAGAAAGATTTCTCCATACCATTTAAGTCCATTGGTGATTACGGAGAATCTATCGAACACCTTGGTGATGTCTTCATCCGGTTCCATCTTGAAGTTCTCATACTCAAGGTTAAGAAGACCAATCTTGGTCTCTTTTACTTTGTTTGTTCCCTCATATGTGAGTTCAAACTTGTCACATAATTCCTTGGCATCTTCACAAGAAGAAACTTTGGCATACTCTTTCGGGAAAAGTGCACAAAAGAGAATGTACAATGCCTTCGCATTAAGTTCTATCTTCTTGCGATCATCCACACTCCATTCTGCCTTGCTTCTTTGTAGTACAAACGAACCATCAAGAACAATATCCCAAAGACGATAGTCTTTGGCTCTCATGAAGTACATCATCTTATTCTTCCAATAGGAGTAGTTGGTCCCGTCATAGAATGGTGGTCTATAAATGGATTACGCCATGAACTCCAATTGATGTAGGAATGACTTGAGCTCTTTGAGGATTGACTCTTAGGATGTTAATCCAAAAAAGATACCTCGCTCAGGTACCAATTGTTAGGAGGCTAAATTGATCAACCGAATATCCAAGATGAGGGTGAATTGGTTTTAAGGTGATAGAGGTGGAAGCTATGGAAGTTCAAGCTTCTAACCAAGCTCTGTATCCACTACCTTAGCTTCCTACTAAGGATTTTCAACAAATTCACTATTGAATTTCTTCTCTTTTTCTAGGCTAAGGAGGAAACCCTTTACAACACTTAAAGCTTTTACCCCAAAGCTTGAGCAAACCCTCTTTCAAAAGAGAAAAGATTTAAGTAAACTTAGAAAACCCTCTAAGGTATAATGTTTGCACAATTAAGCTCACTCACCCAAAACCTAACACTTGAGCATGTATAACAATTAAGCTCGCAAGTGTGTTCTACAAAAAAATTGACAATTAAAAGCACAAAACACTTTTTCTATACATTGAATGTTGACAATGTGTTTCTTGTTCTTCCATGGATGCTTAGAGGTATCTTTTAAACCCTCTAATGGCTTCATGACTGTTACTAGCTGTTGGGTGTTGTTTAGAGTCGTTGGGGACTTTAATTCTATCAATAACTGCATTCTAGGCAGGTCGGTATCGGTACATGCGTTAAACAAAAAGAGCCGTTGGGTATTTAATACACAAGGGTATCTGTACAAAACCATTTGTATCGGTACGTTTGAAACCGTACCAGTATAGATTTATGGACTTTTGAAATATTTTTGCAAATTAGTTAAGGCCAAAAACATTTTTCTTTAAGTTATATTAAAATCAAATATCTCAACAAAGTCTCCTCGGGTGTTGAGGGGTTTATGTGTATCGGATACTCCACCATGAGTACCCTAACGGTCGAGGGATTATATGGTACCGAAAACTCTCGTTAGTGGATTATGCATCTAACCGATGATTGGGTTGAGATGGTACCCGGTTGAGATTGTATGAAGTGTTGTGAGGACGCTTGTTGAATCCGTGTATCCTATGTAATGTTTTGTGAAGTGGAACTTGGTTTATGATCACCTGAAAGTCAATATAATTGATAATGTATCATGTTGATGGATTATGTATATTATACATGTTTATTCTTTAAGCCTTGTATATATGTTGTTATACATAGGAAAGCTTAAATCGAGGGATTGCAAATGGGATTTTGCTGTTGATCCATGATACATGTTGCAAATGGTTTAATATGCATATTTTTGGAAATGTTAAGTGCATGATTTATAAGGCATGATGTTTTGGAAGATGTTTAAAATGAAATTTTCAAGTGGTTTCGATAACCTGTTTTAAATGCATTGATGTTTTTTTTGTTTTTGTGCACTCCTCACTAAGTCTAGTGTGCTTACGCTCTCTTTTTCCATCAATGCAGAGAATTAAAGGTGGGAGGCAGCGAGCAAGCGAAGGGGAATCTAAGGACTTGAACTATTTGAAAGTGTGATTTTTGAACTAGACTAGTAGTAATAAAGGCAATGGGATTCATTGTTGTTTCGGAGGGTTATTTGCTAAACTCTCGTTTCATGCAAGTTTATATTGTTGTTGTGGAGTTGTACGAGGCTTTATATGTTCGATTTTGATGTGGATTTACGTTTCGTGCGTTGGATGGATTGGTTTTTAGGAAGTATGCCTCTAGATCTATGATTGAAGTATGTTGCTATGTTTTGATCATGTTTCTTTGATATTCTGGCATAGATTGATCTTTAGTTTAGAGGTGTACATGTTTATGGCTTGTTAAAGCATGTTTGGATCCATGACTATATGAAAAACCAGAAAAATTGAACATTACAGGTCTAAGCGTATCGATACGGGTAAGTGTATTTTTGTTGGGCATATCGATACGAGGGATGGTGTATATGTACATTTTTAGCTACTAGAATCTAGAATTTTGGAAATGTGTTAGTGTACCGATACACTTGCTCGTGTATCGATACGGGCTGCAGATATTTCAGTCAATGTGATATTTGAGAGTTTCTAGTTCTTTCATTTTAGTTTCTAGTTCTTATGAATGCAATTGAGTGAGTTTGGATGATCATTTTGAGCCGAAATTTGGTATGTAAGCATGAAACACGACTAATTGAGTATTCATAACTTTGAAACTAATTAATTCCTTATAATTTCCTAGATTTTCAATTTGGTCCCTAATCTATAACTCTAGGTAATTTGATGTCTTTTTGACGCCCAATTCAATTGATATTTCACCCGCTGCCAGCATGCTCACCTTAGGTTATAATGTTGCATCTAAATAAGATAAAAATAAAAAATTGCATAATTGGAGATAACTATTTACGGGTTTGTTTCAGCAAATCCAATGTAGCTCGCTCGGTTCGGTTTGATGTCTAAAAAGGGTCAAGGGGGTTATATCAACCGAACCGAATGGACGCGAACCGAAAGTAATCCTAAATAAAGTAAATATATTAAAGTAACTATTTACATCACCTCGCCATGATCCTGGATCTGGTGACTAAGTCACAAACGGACGGCGGACGAGGCCGGAAAATGCAAGAAACAAAAGCGGCAAGTAAAGGTTTTTGTCGGAACTTCAACTCGAACTTCACGGCGAACGGCGTAGAGACTTGGCGAGTGGTGCTCGGGGTTGAATGCGAAACGGGACAACGAACACGCCGGTGTGGGTAGTGATAGCCACGATCAGACGGTCTGGGAGATTAGACGTCAGATGAGTATGGGTGGCTAGGGAGAACTTTTGGTATTCCATATATTTTTTAATCTAGTGAGGCATTCATTATCGTAGGGGAATTTTACAAACTCTACTTATCTTCAATATAGGGTGTTACACATACTTTAAAATTAATCTAATAATGATTTTTATCAGAGATGGCTTTAGCCCTGATGGATAACGCTTTAGCCCATAATGCCCAAGGGCGCGAATTCGAACCGCCATAGCAACTTATCCATTTTCCCTCTAAATCTTTAATCTAAACGATTAAAACTTTTGGGGTTTTACAACTCTCCTCCCCTAAAAAAAATTTCGTCCCTAAAATTTACTAGAGTTAGAAAATGCAGAAGCTGCTCTTTCATCAATTCTTGTACTGAAACTTATCCATCAAAGTTTCCTTGTTTCTCGAGACTCTCAAACGATCACGGATCAATCTGGCAGTATCCTCAGTTTCTCGGAATGACTTGGACCCAAAATCTTCCCATCATACATCTCGGACCAACTAATCAGAACACAGTATTTGAATCCATACTGAACTCTAGACGGTGCCAAGCAAACACTTGTCTCATAACTTTTATTATAAACGGTTTCAGTCAGAGATAAGAAACCTTTCCGACTACCACAAAAGTCAATCATACAACCCAAAGGTATATCTTCCAGAATCCGAATTATCCTGCCGTGTTAACCACCAATTTGCAGATGAAAAGCTATAACTGAAGTTCAGACGAGTACTCAAGGCCTCCAACAATGCCTTCCCGAATCAGTATGTAACATCAAATTTCAGTCAGGGATGATATATAACAAAATATCATGCCACATTTTCAACAAATCGATCAAACATAACCAAGGTTTGAACAAATATCACTTACCTTATGCGCAACATTCAGAAAACTGCCTCTTTCATATATAGTACAACCACCACAGAATCTACAATCCCGCCAGGCTTACAGACATCCTTTTAATTTCATAATACTTCTATCAGATTCCCACCAGAACACTTTTAAACATAATCATTATTATCAAATAGTCTTACATGAAATCTTATATCAGTCATCTCACTTAATCAAACATTCATTTCAATCTAAATCAAATATTCAATTTAACATGTATGAACTATCTCGGGTTTATTTATCCAAATTCAAATCCATCAAATTAATTCAAATCACAGATGAACGTTACATGCATTCCTTTCTATTGCTAAATGAGTTATTATGGACAAAATGGTTAGATGCACTTATTACATGGAAAAGGATTCAACATCGGAGTTCCGTCTCAGAGAAGTACGGTTTTGACCTAGGGGCATGTATAAACCAACACCCTATGACAGACGATCGGCCAATCTTGTAACACCCGCGTCTTAGGCCTAGGAGTTAACCGGGTTTTAGTCGGGCTAAATAAAAATGTTAATTAAGACAACTCAACTTCAGAACGTGACCTAATTAAGTTTAATTTAAAAGAGGAGGACTCATAATGCAATTTGCCCAAACTTTTTGAAAAAGGATGAAAACTTTTTCCATTTTGTCATCTTTTCCCCTTTCTTCCCCAAAACCCATGAAAAAACCTCCCTCCTCTCTTTCAAAACCTCTCAACTAGCAAAACCCTATTCCATTCATTTTCAACTCCAATCCAAGGGCTTTTTGAAAGGTAAAGTCATTTTCTTAATCTCCTCTTTACCCTCTATTTAACCATTGTCTTAGAATTCAAAAATGTGGGGGTTTGGAAAATTAGGGTTTATGAGGAAAATTGGATTTTATTGGGGTTTTTCAATTTGTCTTAAGAAATTGTGTTGGGGTTTTTGTTAATCATGCTAAAATACACAACATATATGAATTTGATCAAGTTTGGGTGAATTTTCGTAGTGGGTCTTTAGGTCCAATTTTAGGGTTTGAAAAATGGGGTTTTTGAGAGGATTTGTGTGGGAATTGAAGGGCTGATGGTCTATCTATGTTAGGAGGGTGATTTGGGATATTTTGGAAGTCATTTGGGTGCTTGGAATTGGGTATTTCAGCCCTTGGTTGTGGGAGTCCGAAAATTGGGTTTTTGAGATGTTATGTGTTTTAGAAATTGTGGAAATTGAGTTGTGTTTTGCACAGTGGATTGACGGTTGAATTAGCATTGATTTGAGAAGTGATGTATGTGTTTTGTTTGGCTTGAAGCAAGGGGAAACGTGGAAGAAGCTTCAGGATCGAATCCGAGAATTTGAAGGTTATCGCTTGCTAAGTTTTGGAGCTTGGGAGCTTAGGTGAGTGGTTGTTTTCTTTTAAAGGTTTTAAATTAGTTGGTTCGAGTATATGGACTAGGTTGGGCTTGGTAGACCCACCTAGAGTTAGGATTAGGGTGGTAGCCTAATCCTAAACTTAATCTAAGCCTTTGGATGAACTCAATTATATGAATGTGTGTGTGCCTTGTATGCCATGTGATATGGATGTTTATGTATATGGTTTTATACATGTGAGTTGAGGCATGAATTGTATTGCTTAAAGCATGCATGGTGATGGTTTATGATTGTGTCCATAGTGAGTGCGTGCTAAGCACGGAAATGATTGAAATGTGTGATGTGGAATGAGTAAAATATTGGCACTAGTATACTTAAATACAAATGATCGATCATTAGGATGTTAGTGTGTACACATGAGTCAAAAGTCGCGCGTGGCCTTGGTGGCGTTGAGTCACCAAGGAGGAGTACGGGTACGCCCGGAAATGGTATTTAATTATAGTCGGTGATGAGTGGAATCCCATCGACGGGGCGTGAGGATGAGTGGAATCCCCTCCGCGAGACCGGTGATGAGTGCAATCCCACCGTCAGGTAATGGTTGTGTAGTTGGATATGAGTTCCAACAGTTGTCCGCGTATTTGAGTCATAACTAGGTGCCAATGTTGATTGATATGAGTATCAATGTGTGGAGATATATGAGCTGTTTGGATGTTTATATGTATTTGCATGTATGGTAGTATTGAGCTCATAATTGTAGCATACATGTGATATATTGCTCATGCATCTATACCTTGTGGACTTTTGGTAAGTGTAAATGGCTTTGGATAGATCGTGCTGGACCCTGCAATGTTGAGGTTTGTTTTTTGAGCTTACCCTCACTAAGCATCATTGCTTACGCTCTCTTTGTTCAACATTGCAGATCCTTAGTTCGTGGGTTGCCCGGGCAAGAGGAGGGCCTCTAAGTGTGGTTTTGGATTGAATTCACTAAGTATGGATTTTAAATTTTAGACATGTAATGGTGGAGCAATGGGACGTGTAATGTTTTGTGGTTGTTGTTGGTTGATAGGAGCATGTGTAGACTCCTTTATATTTATGGCTTTTGCATGGTTGTGTTGCCATGGTGAATGTTAACTTATGTCTACTTGCTTGCTTGATATGTTGGGCTATGCTTTAAGAGCTTTTACTTGTGCTTGAATGACGTTTGATCGAATGCATGTAATTGAGATGTGGCCTTGGTTTTAAGCATGTCTAAATATTGTTGAAGCATGCTTGTATGATTGCTATACCTTAATTTGTCTTGTATTGATGTTGCTTGGTGTTGTGGAGGTGTTTTGGGGCATTCTTGTGCCTCAAAACAGCCCAGGAAAATCTGCAGATAGGGGGCGTTTCGGAACGGGTCCCCGTGTTCCAAAACGGACCCTGTGTAAATGGCATGCCGTTTCGAAACGGATGAGGGTCGTTCCGGAACGTTTTCGCTACTGGAATTTTGAGAAATTGGCGAGATGAAGCCGTTCCGAAACGGGCCTTTGAAGTTCCGAAACGGTCAAATCTCGTTGACCACGAGATATTGACCGTCAAGGTCGTTCCGATACGGGTCACCCCTGTTTCGGAACGGTCACCTTGTGGTTGACCCAGGCCCGTTGACCAGGTCAGGGCGTTTCGGAACACCCTATAGGTGTTTCGAAACGGCCTGCTATAATGAAGAAAAAAATGGACTGTTTGCTTTTGTTTGGTCGGTAAACGTTTCTTTGTTTGTAATCTTCCGCTGTTGCGCTTCACATAGGGACTTAATATGCATCTAGATAAGATTAAAGTTAAAAGAAATTTTTGGGTCGTTAACCGAGGGGAAGCCTTAACGGGTTTCGCTTCGGTTTTCCCCGTGTGGCCCACTCGGACCGGTCATCCGACCAGACCGGGACGAGGGGGTTACACTTGTTGGTATCAGAGCCTAAGGTTACCGAGACCTTGGGCAGGTAAGTGAGGTAAGTTTAAGTTTTTAAGTTGAATTGCACGGTGTTTGCTTGTTCTGCAAGAATGGTTGCTTATGTGACAAGTATGCTGATTGTTTTACTTTTAAGCATGTGTGTGTGGGTCCCATTGCTACTATTACATTGGAAAAATGATTTTTAAGTGAGGAAACATACTTGGACACTTGGGAGCCTCACCTTGCTAACCCAATTTGTGTGTTGTTGTTGTGGTTGTAGTTAATATCTGAGAGAGCAATGTCTAGACCGAGAGGTAGACCGAGGTTGGTTCGTCAGGAACCGCGAGTTGTGGCTCCCGTTGAGCCGGTAGTTGGTGCGGGAGCTCACATAGAAGGACCAGGGGCAGCGGGAGTTGGCGCTCCTCCACCCCCTCCACCACCACCACCTCCTCCACCGGGAGTTGGGGGCGAGGATGGAGCCGGGGGAAATGGACCTCAAGGTGGCCAAGGTGGCCAAGGTCCAGCTGGGATTGATATGACTCCGCTTGTGCAAGCAATAGCGGGAGCATTCCAGGCCGCAGTTGTGGGAGCCCAGGCTGCAGCTCAGCCTAGGGGTGATGATGCTAGCTTACCGTTGGAGAGGCTCCATAGCTTAGGGGCCGAGGAGTTTAGAGGATCTACTCCGGAGAGGTCGGAGTTATGGTTAGAGAAGACAGTTCGTATTTTGGCTCAGATGGGTTGTGCGGGCGCACGTAGATTGGGTTGTGTGATCTCACTGCTTCAGGGTGATGCCTACACCTGGTGGGTCACCATCACTACCGGGATTCCAGAGGCCGAGATAGATTGGGATTTCTTTGAGTCTGCTTTCCGGAAGAGGTGCTTAGGACCGAGGTACCTAGATGAGAAGAAGAGAGAGTTCATGGCTCTCACTCAGGGAGATGCTTCAGTGACTGATTATGAGATCCGCTTTGTTCGCTTGAGTCAGTATGCCCCAGAGTTGGTTCCTACTGAAGTGGAACGCTGCAAACGATTCCGATACGGATTGAATGAAGAGGTTAAGAGGTACACGTTGGCTTCTGACTACTCAGACTTTGATGTGTTGGTCGCGAGGGCCAAGGATTTGGAGCATAGTTTGGGTCCAGCCAAACGAGCTGGTGGTTTTGGATCTGGAAAGAGGCATAACCACTTTGATGGTAGAGATGCTAAGAGGCACAGAGGTGGCGGACATCAGTTTGATCAGAGACGTGGCGGTGGCCACCATGGTAGGGGCCATCAGGGCCATAGAGGAGGAGGGCGCTTGCCCGAGTGTGCACAGTGTGGGAGACAGCACACTGGAGAGTGCTGGGGTAACTTTCATGCTTGCTGGAACTGTGGTTCGAGGGACCACTTTAGGAGGGACTGTCCGCGTCAGGCAGCTCAGGCACCGAACATTGCCCAGCCTCCTGCGAGAGGTAATGATTTTCAGAGAGGCCGTGGGCGCGGTCGTGGCTACTTCCAGCCGAGGGCTGATGCACCTAGGGTAGATACTCAGAGGAACCTTGCTCATGTTGTGGCAGTGCAGCCAGAGGCGGGAGGACCAGCGAGGGTTTATGCTCAGAGAGAGGCCGGGAACGACACCGATGTGATAGCAGGTAATTTCGAGTTACAGTCTATGTCTTTGCTTTCTTTGGTTGATTCGGGTTCTACGCATTCCTACATTCTGAGTGAGCATGCACGGAAGTTAGACATTCCTGTTGAGATCTTAGATGTAGGTATGCATGTTACTAGCTCTTTTGGTGAGACAGTTGTAGTTAGGCGTATGTATAGGAGGTGTCCACTGAAGATTCAGGGTCATGTGTTCTCAGTTGATATGATGGAACTTCCCTTCTATAGTTTTGATATCATCTTGGGTATGGACTGGTTGGTTGAGCATCGAGCTAGTGTGGATTTTGAGACAAAGAGAATCTCCTTGAAACTCTCTGATGATTACGAGGTAGTGGTAGTGGGCGAGAACATTAAGTTCTTGTCTAATGTGGTGTCAGCTTTAGAGGCTCATAGGTTAATGGACTCTGGATGTGGGGCCTATTTAGCTTATGTTATGAATCCGAATATGAGTGAAGCCAGACCGAAGGATATCAGAACAGTGTGTGACTTTCCAGATGTGTTTCCTGAAGAGTTGCCGGGTTTGGCTCCTGACAGAGATGTTGAGTTTGTGATTGAGACAGTTTCAGGGTCTAGTCCGGTTTCGATAGCTCCGTATCGTATGGCTCCGAAAGAGTTGAAAGAATTGAAGAGTCAGTTGAAAGAATTATTAGACCGTGGTTTCATTAGACCTAGTAGTTCTCCGTGGGGTGCTCCAGTGTTGTTTGTGAAAAAGAAAGATGGTAGCATGCGCATGTGTATTGACTATAGACAGCTGAATCAGTTGACTGTGAAGAACAAGTATCCGTTGCCGCGTATAGATGACTTGTTTGATCAGTTGAGGGGTGCTTCAGTGTTCTCGAAGATAGATTTGAGATCCGGGTACTACCAGTTGAAAGTGAAAGAGTGTGATGTTCCGAAGACAGCTTTTAGGACTAGATATGGTCACTATGAGTTTCTTGTGATGCCATTTGGGCTCACGAATGCACCAGCAGCATTCATGGACATGATGAACATAATTTTTAGAGACTATCTAGACCGGTTTGTGGTTGTCTTCATTGATGATATACTTGTGTACTCGAAGACAGAAGAAGAACATGATGAACACTTGAGATTTGTTTTACAGAGGTTGTTGAGCAATCAGTTGTATGCGAAGCTTAGCAAGTGTGAATTTTGGATTAGAGAAGTTGTATTTCTTGGCCATGTCGTTTCGGCCGAAGGCATCCGAGTCGATCCATCGAAGATTGAGGCTATTGTTGAGTGGAAACAACCTAAGTCCGTGACCGAGATTAGGAGTTTCCTAGGACTAGCTGGTTACTATAGGAGATTTGTGGATGGCTTCTCTAGAGTAGCTGCTCCCTTGACTAAGTTGTTGCAAAAGGGAGTCAAGTTTGAATGGTCAGATGCAAGACAAAAGGCCTTTGAAAAATTGAAAGAAGCTTTGACGAATGCTCCAGTGTTAGTGCAACCTGTTTCAGGTAAGGAGTTTGTGATTTACAGTGATGCTTCCTACGTAGGCTTAGGATGTGTTTTGATGCAAGATAGGAGAGTTGTTGCTTATGCTTCTAGACAGTTGAAGATTCATGAGAAGAACTATCCTACTCATGACATAGAGCTAGCCGCAGTTGTGTTTGCATTGAAAATTTGGCGTCACTATTTGTATGGTGAGAAGTGTATAGTTTACACAGATCACAAAAGCTTGAAGTACTTGATGACACAGAAAGAGTTGAACTTGAGACAGAGGAGATGGCTAGAGTTGTTAAAAGATTATGATTTGACTATCGAGTACCATCCGGGTAAAGCAAACGTAGTAGCCGATGCTTTGAGTAGAAAAGTGGTCGTTGAGCTGAGAGCTATGTTTGCTAGATTGAGTGTGTCTGATGATGGTGGTTTGATCACCGAGTTGCAAGTGAAGCCTTCTTTGATTCAGTTGATTAGAGAGAAGCAGTTGCAAGATGCGAGCCTAGTTCCTCATGTTCAAGACATAGCCGAAGGAAGACCGACCGAGTATAGTTTCAGTGGTGAGAGTTTGTTGTGCTTTAGAGATAGAATTGTGGTACCGGAAGATGTTGAGCTGAGACGTCAGATTTTGAGTGAAGCACATTCGAGTCCCTTTTCTATGCATCCGGGTAGTACCAAGATGTACCGAGATTTGAAGAATGATTACTATTGGGTTGGTTTGAAGAGAGATGTAGCCGAGTATGTGAGCCGTTGCATGGTTTGGCAGAGAGTGAAGGCAGAACATCAGGTTCCTTCAGGTTTACTACAGCCTTTGAAGATTCCGGAATGGAAATGGGAGAGAATCACCATGGATTTTGTATCGGGGTTGCCTTTGTCTCCTTCGAAGAAGAATTCAGTTTGGGTGATTGTCGATAGGTTCACTAAGTGTGCTCACTTTTTAGCAGTGAACACTACGGATTCCTTAGACAAGTTGGCAAACTTGTACATTCGTGAGATTGTGAGACTTCATGGAGTTCCGAAGTCTATAGTTTCAGATAGGGATCCTAGATTTACTTCGAGGTTCTGGAGTTGTTTACATAGTGCTTTGGGCAGTCGTCTGCATTTCAGCACATCTTATCATCCGCAGTCCGATGGGCAGTCAGAGCGAGTGATACAGATCCTAGAGGATATGCTTCGTTGTTGTATAATTGACTTTCAGGGTTCTTGGGAGAAGCACCTACCGTTGGTTGAGTTTGCTTACAACAACAGTTATCAGTCTAGTATCCAGATGGCACCTTATGAGGCCTTATATGGTAGACGGTGTAGGACTCCGATTTGTTGGGCTGAGACAGGTCAGAGATTATTACCTATGCCAGATTTGCTTAAAGGAACCACAGAGAAAGTGAAGTTGATTTGCGACCGTTTGAGAGCAGCTTCCGATTGGCAGAAGTCTTATGCAGATCTGAAAAGGAAGGAGATTGAGTACTCAGTTGGTGAGAAAGTATTTTTGAAAGTATCTCCGTGGAAGAAGGTGATGAGATTTGGCCGTAAGGGCAAGTTGAGTCCGAGGTTCATTGGCCCTTATGAGATAGTTGAGCGGATTGGGCCTGTAGCTTATCGGTTGAGGTTACCTTCTGAGTTAGAAAAGATCCATGATGTCTTTCATGTATCTATGCTTAGGAGATATAGATCAGATCCTTCGCATGTGATGCCCGTTGAAGAAATAGAGTTGAATCCGGATTTGTCTTATAATGAAGAGCCCGCAGAGATACTTGCCTCTGATAGCAAAGTGTTGCGTGGCAAGACCATAGAGTTGGTCAAGGTGTTGTGGAGACATAGAGGGGTGGAAGAGGCCACTTGGGAGAGGAAAGCGGATATGGTTGAGCAGTTTCCGTATTTGTTCCCACCAGGTAATTTCGGGGACGAAATTCATTAAGTGGGGGAGAGTTGTAACACCCGCGTCTTAGGCCTAGGAGTTAACCGGGTTTTAGTCAGGCTAAATAAAAATGTTAATTAAGACAACTCAACTTCAGAACGTGACCTAATTAAGTTTAATTTAAAAGAGGAGGACTCATAATGCAATTTGCCCAAACTTTTTGAAAAAGGATGAAAACTTTTTCCATTTTGTCATCTTTTCCCCTTTCTTCCCCAAAACCCATGAAAAAACCTCCCTCCTCTCTTTCAAAACCTCTCAACTAGCAAAACCCTATTCCATTCATTTTCAACTCCAATCCAAGGTCTTTTTGAAAGGTAAAGTCATTTTCTTAATCTCCTCTTTACCCTCTATTTAACCATTGTCTTAGAATTCAAAAATGTGGGGGTTTGGAAAATTAGGGTTTATGAGGAAAATTGGATTTTATTGGGGTTTTTCAATTTGTCTTAAGAAATTGTGTTGGGGTTTTTGTTAATCATGATAAAATACACAACATATATGAATTTGATCAAGTTTGGGTGAATTTTCGTAGTGGGTCTTTAGGGCCAATTTTAGGGTTTGAAAAATGGGGTTTTTGAGAGGATTTGTGTGGGAATTGAAGGGCTGATGGTCTATCTATGTTAGGAGGGTGATTTGGGATATTTTGGAAGTCATTTGGGTGCTTGGAATTGGGTATTTCAGCCCTTGGTTGTGGGAGTCCGAAAATTGGGTTTTTGAGATGTTATGTGTTTTAGAAATTGTGGAAATTGAGTTGTGTTTTGCACAGTGGATTGACGGTTGAATTAGCATTGATTTGAGAAGTGATGTATGTGTTTTGTTTGGCTTGAAGCAAGGGGAAACGTGGAAGAAGCTTCGGGATCGAATCCGGGAATTTGAAGGTTATCGCTTGCTAAGTTTTGGAGCTTGGGAGCTTAGGTGAGTGGTTGTTTTCTTTTAAAGGTTTTAAATTAGTTGGTTCGAGTATATGGACTAGGTTGGGCTTGGTAGACCCACCTAGAGTTAGAATTAGGGTGGTAGCCTAATCCTAAACTTAATCTAAGCCTTTGGATGAACTCAATTATATGAATGTGTGTGTGCCTTGTATGCCATGTGATATGGATGTTTATGTATATGGTTTTATACATGTGAGTTGAGGCATGAATTGTATTGCTTAAAGCATGCATGGTGATGGTTTATGATTGTGTCCATAGTGAGTGCGTGCTAAGCACGAAAATGATTGAAATGTGTGATGTGGAATGAGTAAAATATTGGCACTAGTATACTTAAATACAAATGATCGATCATTAGGATGTTAGTGTGTACACATGAGTCAAAAGTAGCGCGTGGCCTTGGTGGCGTTGAGTCACCAAGGAGGAGTACGGGTACGCCCGGAAATGGTATTTAATTATAGTCGGTGATGAGTGGAATCCCATCGACGGGGCGTGAGGATGAGTGGAATCCCCTCCGCGAGACCGGTGATGAGTGCAATCCCACCGTCAGGTAATGGTTGTGTAGTTGGATATGAGTTCCAACAGTTGTCCGCGTATTTGAGTCATAACTAGGTGCCAATGTTGATTGATATGAGTATCAATGTGTGGAGATATATGAGCTGTTTGGATGTTTATATGTATTTGCATGTATGGTAGTATTGAGCTCATAATTGTAGCATACATGTGATATATTGCTCATGCATCTATACCTTGTGGACTTTTGGTAAGTGTAAATGGCTTTGGCTAGATCGTGCTCGGACCCTGCAATGTTGAGGTTTGTTTTTTGAGCTTACCCTCACTAAGCATCATTGCTTACGCTCTCTTTGTTCAACATTGCAGATCCTTAGTTCGTGGGTTGCCCGGGCAAGAGGAGGGCCTCCAAGTGTGGTTTTGGATTGAATTCACTAAGTATGGATTTTAAATTTTAGACATGTAATGGTGGAGCAATGGGACGTGTAATGTTTTGTGGTTGTTGTTGGTTGATAGGAGCATGTGTAGACTCCTTTATATTTATGGCTTTTGCATGGTTGTGTTGCCATGGTGAATGTTAACTTATGTCTACTTGCTTGCTTGATATGTTGGGCTATGCTTTAAGAGCTTTTACTTGTGCTTGAATGACGTTTGATCGAATGCATGTAATTGAGATGTGGCCTTGGTTTTAAGCATGTCTAAATATTGCTGAAGCATGCTTGTATGATTGCTATACCTTAATTTGTCTTGTATTGATGTTGCTTGGTGTTGTGGAGGTGTTTTGGGGCATTCTTGTGCCTCAAAACAGCCCAGGAAAATTTGCAGACAGGGGGCGTTTCGGAACGGGTCCCCGTGTTCCGAAACGGCCCCTGTGTAAATGGCCTGCCGTTTCGAAACGGATGAGGGTCGTTCCGGAACGTTTTCGCTACTGGAATTTTGAGAAATTGGCGAGATGAAGCCGTTCCGAAACGGGCCTTTGAAGTTCCGAAACGGTCAAATCTCGTTGACCACGAGATATTGACCGTCAAGGTCGTTCCGATACGGGTCACCCCTGTTTCGGAACGGTCACCTTGTGGTTGACCCAGGCCCGTTGACCAGGTCAGGGCGTTTCGGAACACCCTATAGGTGTTTCGAAACGGCCTGCTATAATGAAGAAAAAAATGGACTGTTTGCTTTTGTTTGGTCGGTAAACGTTTCTTTGTTTGTAATCTTCCGCTGTTGCGCTTCACATAGGGACTTAATATGCATCTAGATAAGATTAAAGTTAAAAGAAATTTTTTGGGTCGTTAACCGAGAGGAAGCCTTAACGGGTTTCGCTTCGGTTTTCCCCGTGTGGCCCACTCGGACCGGTCATCCGACCAGACCGGGACGAGGGGGTTACAGATCTACCCAGAAAGACGCAACTCTGAGCTCTAATACCACTAAATGTAACCTCCTAGACCCGGCTATGCGACACACCTAAATCTAAGATGTCACATTAGGGTCACCGGAGCGACCCGCATAAAAAATTTCAAATAAAACAAGTTGTCAAACCATTTAAAATCATAAATCAAGTTAGGAATCAAAATACAATTTTTAGAAATCATACAGACAATGAAACAAAAATTTTGATACAAGATACTAATACAAGTTCCAGACTCAAATATGAAACAAGACGTGACATACATGTCCCCTAATTACACTGGTACTGTACTCCACTAGCAAAGCCGAAGGAACTCCCATGCCGATATTGATAACTGCAACATGTTCGATCTTAACCTGTGGTGGTAAAAACAACGTGAGCTTCGAAAAGCTCAGTAATACAATACTACCAAAAGATGCTATAGGCAACATGCATGTATAAGGCAAAGCATAAAGCTGTCATGATGTATTGGGAAACAACAGACTCAAATTATGATTCGATATCTCAGATAAGCGTTATATCAGAAGGTAAAAGAGTTGTTCTTTATTTGATCACACGAGTATTAGGAGATAAGTCTATAGCCAGAGATTCAGAAGAGATCTAGATTACAGAAGTTGAATTAATGAATTTAGTGTGGTTCATTAAACGCATATTGTAAGCATACTGAGAGTTTCAAACTTTGGTACATTAATTCAGTAGGGTGGATTTTAGAAGAGGTTAGAAAGTTTTATTTTAATTACCTGACTACCCTCCAATCGTACATCAAATTGCAGTATCATCAGTACTATATCCAGAAAGACTTACCCTAGGCCCATTGGACGTAGGAGCATACAGAAAGACTCCCCTAGGCATGTTGGGCGTATAGGATATCTTAGGTCCAGAAGGGCTTACCAACGCTGAGCCTACAGATCTTCTATCATATCCCAGATAATATACCCCAGATAAAGTAAGTTTTTTATCAAGTAAACAGTAATATCAGAAAACAAATATCAGATATATTTTATATCAGAAGACATATGTCAGATTTATTTTTGTATCTAAAGACGGATATCATATATATCTCTGTATCAGAAGATAGAAGCAAAGAATTGTGCTTTCATTATGGATAACAGAGTCATAATTTTAATTTAGAGCAGTATCGGTACAGTCTTTTCTCGTATCGATACACAAAAACATTTTGATTTCTAGAGAGCACTTTGCGTACCGATATGGAAGCCTTCGTATTGGTACCTGAAGTATCGTACCGATATAGATGTATCGTGTACTGGTACGCTCTGCATCTATATGCAACAATTCTTTCTTGTTTTGGCAGGTACTGATACCCATTTTCGGGTACCGATACCCAAGGTTTCATAAATGTATTTATGGCTAAAATTAAAGTCCCCAACGACTAGGTTTTCATTCCACTCTATAAATACAAGCCAAAAACACTTGAAGAATATGAGGATGAACATCCAAGCTTAAAGATCAAAAGAGTAGAGTTTTTCATTCTATATTTTTTTTCTCTTGTAATTTTTTAGTTCAATCCTAGTGAGCCAAAATGTGTAAACACCCATCTAGAGAGGTATTATGTTTACAAATGTCAAGACCTCATAATTGAGGGATAAATTCTAGTTGATCCTTATAAAAACTAGGGAGAGGGTTCTATCTTAGCCCATGAAAAGATATGGATGTAAATGTTAGCCCGTTAGCATGTAAAAAGGAAGAATTCGTTGTTAGTGAATTGAGAAATCCTTAGTGTGGATGCTAAGGTAATGGATGTAGACCTTGGTTGAGAAAGTCGAACCACTCTAAAATCGACCGTGTCAAAATGTCCATTTTCTCAGTTTTTATTTTCCCAAATTGAAATGAAACCTCTAACCCTTCAACGACTAATTATTCGGTTGAAGACATCAAGCCTTTCAATTGGTACTAGAGAGGGACTCAAATCGACAATCTAACAACCATTGAGGAGATCCTAGAAGTGCTCGATCCATTTCTACATTCAATCGACCTTGAAGAGCTAATTTGTTTGACACCAAGCTCAAGGAATCAAAATGAATCAGTTTTCTTCCTCTCAATTGCAATGGTGGCATGCTCACACATTAAAGATGGGTAATCTCTAAGCTTAATCTTTTAGTTTATTTCTTTGGTTTTCTTATTTTTAATGATAAAATGTTCATGCATATTTAATTGTTAAATTTTTATAAATGAATGACGTCGAAAGAGTTCTTATGCATAAGTGTGTTTAACATACTCATTCTTATTTTTGCATAAACTCTAAAATAACTTGGATAAATTGAATTTCATGGATTTTTAAAGTTGATCATTTTTATTGAAATTCAATAATTTACTTCAGTGTCAAAGTATTTTTTAGCTAAATTTAAAAATGGAATCCACGTATTAAGGGGGTTTTTTTTCAAAAGAATCAACTTACTCTCTGTTTTTATTTTTGAACATTAAAGATTGAATTATTTTTGAAATAGAGGTGGTAAACGGGTCATTCGGTTTGAGTTAGGCTTGGGTCATTTGGGGTCTGACTACGTTTGGTTTAAGTTTAGTTCTGGTCGATTCGGGTCTGGTTCAATTTTAGTTTGAGTCTATGGTGATTTCGGTTCGGGTATCGGGTCAGGATGTTTGTAACACCTCAAAAGTTTTAATGATCTAGATTAAAGATTTAGAGGGAAAATGGATAAGTTGCTATGGAAGTTCGAACTCACGCCCTTGGGAATTGTGAGCTAAAGCGTTATCCATCAAGGCTAATGCCATCTCTAATAAAATTCAGTTTTAGATTAATTTAAAGTATGTGTAACAACCTATATTGAAGATAAGTAGAGTCTGGAAAATTCCCCTACGATAATGAATGCCTCACCAGATTCAAAAATATCTCGAATACCAAAAGTTCTCCCGAGCCACCCATACTCGTCTGACGTCCGATCTCCCACACCATCTGAATGTGGCTATCACCACTCACATCGGCGTGTTCGACGTCCCATTCTGCCCTCAACCCCGAGCACCACTCACCGAGTCTCTGCGTCGTTCGACGCGGAGTTTGAGTTGAAGGTCCGACAGAAAACTTTACTTGTTGCCTCTATTACTTACGTTTTTCGGTCTCGTCCGCCGTTTGTTCGCAACACATCCACTAGATCCGAGCTCCTGACGAGGTGACAAGAAAAACCCAACCAACCAATCATTCGTCTGACGCTGGGAGGGGACTCATCGGTGCTATACCACTTTCGATTGTTTCCCCTCTATTTTGGTTAAATCTGGTAAGTATTCCGGCTTGTTTCGTGTTTTTGATGTATGGGTTGGATTATTGAGCTAATGAGCACTTGTTTTCCGACAGAACTACGACATTTAGAGTCACCGGCGAGGTTGTTGGCGATTGGGGTAAGTGGGCTTGAACCGGCCTGAACCGGTCTATACCAAACCTAATCTAAGCCCATTAACCAAACTTAACCAGAACTGGCCCAAACCCGGCAGCCCAATCTGTCAACCAGAACCCGAGTTCGACCCGACCCACATCTGTTAGACCTGACATGGTCGAGTTAGCCTGTCGAGACAACTCGTCCAAGTCAGCTCAGTGAGTCAGTTCGCTTGAGCCAACTCGGTTGACTAGTTGACTGCTGACGTCAGCGTTGACCGTTGACTTTGACCAAAAGTCAACTTTTCCAAAAACTTTATTTTATGTTTTTCGACGTCATGGGTCCTTTTTGAAGCCCGTTTTGCAAAATTCTGACCTGAAAGCCTATGAATCTAACCTTGAACCCGAGACTGCTTATGTATTTAATCATTCAGTTAACAACAATGTGAATAAGGTCTGACCATGGAATTTGTATAATTGAAGGTATTCACATTCCTCGTATCCGTGTTGTTGGAGGACATCAAATTCGAGTTCGAGAGTGATCGAATGGATTATTATGGTTGACCGATATAACAAGGATTAAAGGTAATATATTACCACCTTATGCATGCTTTTAAAACTTGCTGGTATTTGGTTAATGCTTGTACGACCATGATTGAGCATATGGTTAATTCTACTTCTGCCAATCAATTAAGAAATATGAATAGTAATGGCCAAGGCAAAAATATTCGAATAAGAGATTTGATAAATCGAAAAGGACTTCCGAGTTTAGTAAACGATTAATAAAATAGTTGATCTCTAAGTCTGATTATTTTTAGTAAAAGGACAAATGTCGGAAATATTTTGATGATGAATAACGAAAATACCCTTGAGGTGCAAGAATGACTAAAATACCCCTAACAATAAAAAACCTGGGAAGCTACACTTAATCTGGTAAGACATTTGATGCATCTGAAAACGTCGAGTTACTTTGGATGTTATGGTAAGAGGTTTTAAACCTTCGAGATTGTAAAGTACTTGATTTTGCTAGAATTCTGAACAAGTCTCCGAAGATAAATTCACGAAAAATATTCGTATGTATGAATTAATCAATGTGGCGTAAAAGACTGAGTTGATTGAAATGACTAAAAAGGATTGAAAATATTGATAAGGCTGAAATGGTTGGAATAACCGTAGTGACCAAAAGACTGAAATATCCTCGGCACCAATTGCCAAATTAATCGAAATGATTGATACATCCTCGAGTTCTGAAATGAACGAAAAATTGGAAGGACCGAAAGGCTCTAAATAATTGAACCACCTTCGAGCATCGAGTGTCTAAAATGCCTTCGAATACTAAAATGACTAAAAATACATCTAAGACTCGGAATAAGAAATACCAATAAACCAAACAAATGTAATGGCTTTGAACACGGTAATACACGACATGTATTTGTTGGTCGTTTATGATATTAATGTGATACTGGGAGAGTACCATATGAAGGCAAGTTCGATTGATTTGTAGAATGTATATAATCAATGGTAAGAGTAACCTGCTATTCGAAGGTACGTTCGATACTATGGAATGAGTACTCGGGTGCAATGCACATGATCGAATACTTGAGAAGTATCGCTTAAATACATGTTTGTTTTCTCGTTGTGCGTTCAGTGGTGGATTGGCAAAGACAATCTATTCTGTTATATTTTGTAGCCAGTTCTGCGAAATGAATACTTAAGGTGTACCTATCCGGTTAAATAATGAGCATTGTTTTGATGAGTCTCAATTGATTTAAAGGGACTCAGAAATCTAATGAGCAATTAGAATTCCTAAATTCTGTACATCACCCTTTATACTTTGTTGGTTTAAATTATCAAATTACCTCTAAAGATCAGAATGACCATAATGCTCTCAGAAGCTCTAATGATTGAAACAATCATGATATATCTGAAATCTCAATAATCCTGATGCTTCAACTTTAGAATATCTGGTCTGAGTAGTTAGTATCGAACTCCCTTTTTATAGGGACCTCGTTCTGAAATCATTCTAAAATTGTCAGATGTTCAATGTTCTCTTTCTGATAGTTACCAACTACGAGAATAAATTGGACCATATGGAGTGTTCCATGTGTCCATGAATATTTTGTTTATTTTAAACCATCAAAATTATTTTTCAAGTTGAATAAACCTTGAATTAATTTTGTAATATTTGTTCAAACCCAAAAAAATTCATTGAATTATATCAAAATAAATATCTCTACATTAAGGATCACTTAAACTTTAAAATCATCAAAAACCATACACAAAACATAAATAAAATGTGATATAAATTCATATTAATATCTTAAAATTTATATGAAACATACCGCTAATATATAAAAATTTATAGGCTTAAGGATTCACTAATCCCCTAAACTTTTTTTCCACTCAATTAAGACCTCAAAATCGAGAAAAAAATCAATTTGACCCTTTGACCATCGTTGACCTTTAACTTTAACATTTTTTTTATTTTTTAAAATATATAAAAAATAGAAAAAATATAAAAAATTTCTGGAAAATTCTAAAAATTATTTTAAAGATATAAAAAATAAATTTTAATTTATAAATTTATTTAAAAATAATATATTATAATTTTTAAAAAGATTAAAATAATTAAAAATTGCAAAACTAAAATATTAAATATTATTATTATACAATTATAAAAAATAATTTGAAAAAAATATTTTTTTTTATTTTTTAAAATATAGTGTAAACATATTTTAAAAATCAAAATAACTTTTATAGTTTTATATCTTTATTCAAATTATTTTTTATACTTGTATAATAGTATTTATTTTTAAAAATATTTTAATCTTTTGAAAAATTATTATTTTTAAATAAATTTCGAAATTAAAATATTTTTTATATTTTTATTTTTTTTTTGAAAATTTAGATTTTTTTTTGTTTTTAGATATTTTTTAAAAATTTTAAAATTTAAAATTTTCAAGAATTGACAAATAGTATTATCATGTTACGACACGTGTCAAAAGAAATTTTCAAAAAAATTTGTTAAAGTTAACGGTCAACATTTGTCAAAGGGTCAAATTGATTTTATTTCTTGAGTTTAGGAGTTTAATTGAGTGCAAAAAAAGAGTATAATTGATTTTTTTTTTGTAAAAAAGTAGGGGCTTATTAAACCCTTAAGCCAAATGTATATATTATGAAAATACTTTCAATATAATTAGGACACAACACGATAGATGAATACAATATAGGTACATGAACATTCGTATCTACACATAACAAAGGCAATGTAGTAATTTAAGGACTTGTTTGAATAAAGTATAGTAATATAAGGGCTTTCTTAGTATATTACCCTTTATTCTAATACGGTGTCATGTTCATGTCCGTTGGCATATTAAACGAACATACAAATATTGTTCATAGTCATTTATTTAACTTAATAAATGAACATAAACGATCGTTATACAAACGATTCACAAACAGTTTGTCGAACGTTCTGTTCATTTACACCTTACCACTTTTATCTTTATATTTTTATTTCAAAAAATATATAACGATAAACTTAACCAATATTTACGCATTTTGTTGTTTTGTGTCTTATTTTTTAGTTAAATTTTACCTAGTCTTTCAAAAAAATATACATTAATGCTATATTTTTCTAAACAAAAATAATGACAAACATAACTTTTTTAATGCTGTTGACATGAAATTTCGCATGACATTTCATGAATACTTTATGAATTTTTCATTTAAACTATTTATAATTTTTTAAAAGTTAAATTATTTATCGATATGATATATAAAATAAATAATTGTATATTAGTATGAAACACATTTGATCTATCATGGGTATTGTCACTTTAAAACTTGTTAAAATTTACTGTTGCAGTCAACATTCTCATTAAAAAACAATTTGATTCTTTTTATAAAAAGTTGAGGAATAAACTTCTCTATAAAAAGTAAGGATTAAGTTAGCAAAAAAGTGTAAACATTAAGACAAAGATGGATACATGTCTTTATGTTAGGGGTAAGCTTATAAAAGTTTAGGGAAGAAAAAATATATTTTCAATAGAAAATGTATAGAAAGTTTCTAAAAAATTTCTAAATTATATTCAAACTTTAAAATTTCAGGGAGTGACCGTCCCCTCCAGCTCACCTCGGCCCATCTCTGCGTTAAGGGTTAAAATTGCCCGTATGACAAAAGAACAAAAATAAATTGATATGTAAAATGAGGGTTTTGAGGGTGAGAATTAACATTGATAAAATTGGTAATAATTGATAGTTCATTAACTAACTACAATTTTACAAAAGATTTTTTTTATTTTTAGTTCGTTAATTTCGTGGTTTATGTTAATTAATCATTAGTTATAGTTTGGAAACTTAATGGAAGTGAAATTTAAAACATAAATTAATGATTTGTTTAGTTTATTCATAGATATAATATTTAGGGATGGGGAGAGGTTGGAAGTTTGGCGTAAAATATAAATAGTTACAAAATGGACCATCAGACTTTAATGGCTAAGCAATCAATTTAAATATTAAGAATCAAGGTTAAATTTATCTAATTTTAAAATTGACAAGGTCTTAATGAGTATGTAAAAAATATTTAAGCTGAGAAATAAAGATCAATGTTTAATGTATCTAGTTTCAAAATTACTAGGGACCTAAGAAGAAATTAAACTCAATTTTTTTAGTTTGGATTAAAGCTTAATTTGCTTAGTTTCAAAATTACTAAGAGACAAAGAAGTAATTAATTTTTTTTTCTTTTTGTTGGAAAACAAGGCTTAATTGCCTTAGTTTCAAAACTACTATAAACCTAAGAAATAACTTAACCTAAAAAAAATGGGAGCCAACACCCCCACAAAAATTTTAATATTTATGTTTTGAGCCATTTTCCCTGTATGTGCTCTTTTTATTGATCGTAAATTTTATTATGTTCACTAACAGATGAAGTATAGTGTTCAGTGGTTACTACATTCGGGTCTCATCCACGATGACTTTCGAATCTCTGATGTACAATTTGTGTTATCGATGCAAACCAGGCAACGATATTTGCATTTACTTTACTTGAAGGTCAAGTATTGACATGCTTAAAGTATGTCAAGCTATTCGTGTCAACCCCCTTTTTATGATCTTAAAGCTGGAATCATACAGTTAAAATCGAGTCGAAAATCTTTTACGTGTAGCTTAAGATTCGATCGAACGACGGTTGTACTCAATTAAGAAATACATGGGAGGAAAGTTCTTGACTAGTTTTAAAAAAAAAGTCAAACACAAACAATACGAAGAGCTTTGGCCAATGATGTGAGTAGAAAATTCTGCCCATTTTCTGTACCTCTATTTATGCCCCATCATTAAAAAATAAATTTAGAATTATGATTTAAGGCTAGCGCTTAGAATTATGGTTTAGGATATTAGGTGTAGGGTTTATTTAGTATTTATAATTTAAAATTTAAAATAAATACTTAAATTTAATATTTTATAATATTAGCACAAAAAAGCATAGGATTTTGTCCCAATAATGCTCTCACTAGTCCTTCCGGAGCCTTTCAATGTCTGAAATCAAACTAAATGAAATCCTAAATGAGTGACAAATCTCTCATAAAATGCCCTCTATTAACCTTCCCATACAATATGTTCTAAAAAAATATTTTATTTACGGATTAGACATACAAACTTTGATACGAATACGACAGTAAAAGTCATAAAATTATTAAATATTCTTGTTTAGAGTGCAAGATGTCACGGGGTCAGAGTCTTCACGCAGGGACAACTCCCCCGTGCGGCAACCCAGGGCTCCCATAAGCCCGGGCTCAGCCTTTTCCATTCAATGCTTACTGGTTTCGCCCTCCCATGGGCTCATCAGGGAAGCGGGGACAGCTCCCGACCAGTGTGGTGCCTAACCAGCACGCCCTGCCCCAAGGACCGAACGGCTGTACGGCACGTACTACACCCTTAATGCTATCCCGCATCCCGACTTTAAGCACAACCAGCAAGCATCTCGTCACGGTCTTGCCTATCACGCAAACGGACCGTGACAATCTCCCCCACTCAATTCATGCACGCCCTCGTGCATGGGGAGAAATCTCGTTCCCACATCAATGGGGAACCAACCCAGATCGAGTGTGCAATTCCCTGCCTGCTCGCCCTCATTACCGAGGTTCTGCGAGTGCTTGGCGAACTTTCGCTGTAGCTTCCTGCCTACCCTACCTCGTCTCAGTCTCTTTCTAGAGGTCCCACTCGCGGACACCACTTCACCGGGTGTGAGGCTAACGCTCGTCCACTTGACCCGCTACGCGCAGCACATGGAGCGCTTGGTAAGCTCACAGCTAGCACACGACCTGCTCTGATACCATCTGTCACGGGGTCAGAGTCTTCACGCAGGGACAACTCCCCCGTGCGGCAACCCAGGGCTCCCATAAGCCCGGGCTCAGCCTTTTCCATTCGATGCTTACTGGTTTCGCCCTCCCATGGGCTCATCAGGGAAGCGGGGACAGCTCCCGACCAGTGTGGTGCCTAACCAGCACGCCCTGCCCCAAGGACCGAACGGCTGTACGGCACGTACTACACCCTTAATGCTATCCCGCATCCCGACTTTAAGCACAACCAGCAAGCATCTCGTCACGGTCTTGCCTATCACGCAAACGGACCGTGACAAAGAGGTCCTAAGTTGAATTCTCAAAATGCCCCTTTTATAGCAATATTAGAATTATGTTCACATGTGAACAAACAATTCTGAAGCAACTTCTATGTATTTCACTGGAAAAGATTAGATATGTCATTGCCTGAAAAAGAAAAAGAAAATGAACATGGAACACACAAACATTTGAGGGCAAATGCAATTGTAACGGGAACTCATTTAGAATTAGTCCATTTAAAGTTTTTTTTTTCTGTTCGAATACACATCGGATACTTGTACTTTTAAAGAAAAACAAAGGCAACATAATCATCAAGCATGATAAGATGCATACAGGCTTAAGTATGTGTACATATGAAACAATAAAACATATAGTTTGATCGAACTACCAACACACACAAGTCTAATTACACCAAATCATCCTAGATCAGGGACTGTGAAGTACTCATCATCGTCATCCGGTATCTCCATTCTAGGCTTCTTAAGAGGCATAGAATATTTGGTAATACGATACAAGTTTGGATTTCTCGCTTGCGGTATCAAAAGTTGAGGAACTTCGGCCGGTGCTAAAGCCCTCCTGAGGCAATTGATCAATGAAAAGACCAATGTCTGCTAGCCATTCAAGCTCTCCTAGCTCAGACTGCTCTTTCAAAAGTCCATTTAAAGTTAACAAATTCGAATCCTTTCAAAAAATGCAAATAAATAAATGCTGAACATGATAAATAGTAAAATAAGGCATTTGGTCTAATCGTACGATTCTCATCTAGGGTATGAGAGGGGTCCCAAATTCAAATCTTGGAATGACTCGGAGCTGAAATCTGCCTAACAAAGGGGGAATTGAATAAAAAGAACAAATCCATGTCAGACACATACCTATATCCGAATACAAGTAACATAGATCTAAAGATGTTGTCATACACCTCGGGGAAAGTTAATTACAACATTACATAATGTGACTGAGTTTCTTCATAGCTGCCTAATTGTTATGTAATTTTGTTTTTTTAACACAGTTTGAAGAAAAATTCAAAAGTCTCAAATCTAAGAGCATAATAAACTTGCAACCTGTCTATTTAGCAGTCACACTTAATTGGTTAAAGGAAATTATTAAATTTAGGAAATTCATAAACAACAGATGTTTTGCCTTCTAGTGTATTCAGATTCTGAACTAACAAGTATGACTGGAATCATAATATAGATAAAAGCTACAACCTGGTTTTACTGCGATTTTAAAAGCCACCAGCATCCAGTTTCAGCAAGGCAACAATACATTGTACCATATAAAACGTAAAAACGTTGGTCTCTAGTGAAAATTAACAGGAGTTCTAAGAAAAAATGGACTGATACCTAGAAATCAAGAATAGGGCATTTGGTCTAGTGGTATGATTCTCGCTTTGGGTGCGAGAGGTCCCGAGTTCGATTCTCGGAATGCCCCAATGCCTTCTTTTAGCCAAAGGTTAAAAACAAATTCAAACCTATCTTCAATGCTTTTCAATAAACAAGATAAGCTCAAACAATTTAGTTGATCAGAGATTTATCAATAAACAAAGAAAGTATTGCACTACTCTTGAAAAATCAGTCCCCCTATAGATGTTATAAGCTTGGTGAATGCATGATTCGTTTCGGATCTAAACTTAGAATAACCAAATGGCTTTAGCAGCCAGCTAAAGACTAAACTAGATATCACCTACACAACTTGCATCAAGAGATATTCGAGCATTCAGTATGCAAAGTCCCCCTAGAAATCTTTTTCACCTTTTCTAAATTTTTACTAATTGATCAGATTCCAACCTCAAGGCAACTTCTATACTAATGTGTCCCCAAAAACGAAGACTTTACCATTCAACCTTTTTCCTTTTTACAGCTAAAGTAATTAGCATTTGTGCAAATAGAAGACTTTACTAATCAACCTTTAGAGCCTTGTAGATACAAGGTTACTTCTTACTAGTGAACAATTCTTCATAACTGCTAATCATCCGGTATGCTTGTCCACATACGATTACGAACAAGCAATTCTGAAGCACCTTTCTATGTATTTCACTGGAAATATAGCTCAGAAACAATTTAGTTGAACAGTCTTTATCAATAACAATAAACAAAGAAGGGTATGCACTATTGTTGAAAATTCTACACATATAAATATTATAAACATTATACATATCAACATTGGGCATTTGGTCTAGTGGTATGATTCTTGCTTAGGGTGCAAGAGGTCCCGAGTTCAATTCTCGGAATGCCCCCTCTTTTTTTCTCTTTTTTATTAGTTAAGCTTTACAATATGAAATATAACTCAAAAGTGTCGAACCAGCAGTTTGTTGCTAAATATATTGAAAAAGGATATTATTAGCAAGTTGCGACAGCTAACATCGGACCTGTAACTCATCAGGAAAGGTTAGATATGCCGTTGCCTGTAAAAGCAAGCACATGCACATGGAGAAAACAAATATTTGAGGGCATATGCAATTGTAAGGGGAACTTGTTTAGAATTTTTCCATTTAAAGTTGACAAATTGGAATCCTTTTAAAAAAATGCTAAACATGATAAATAGTAAAGTAAGGCATTTGGTCTAAAGGTATGACTCTTATCTAGGGTGTGAGATGTCCCAAATTCAATTTTTGGAAAAACACAGAGCTGAAAACTGCCTAACAAAGGGGGAATGAAATAAAAAGAACGGATCCATGACAGACACATGCCTATATCTGAATCCTTGTAAGGTACATCTAAAGATGTTAACATACAGGTCGGGAAAAGCTTATTAGAACATTACATTTTGTGACTGGGTTTCTTCATAGCTGCCTAAATGTTATGTAGTTTTGTTTTCTAAACCATTTTAAAGAAATATTCTATCTAGCAAATACTTTAATAATAATAAAAAAAGAAATTTTCCCATTTTCTAATTTTATACATAAAGTAATAATAATAAAAAAAGAAATACTTTAATAAAAAAAGGAAAGACTCATTATTATAATTTAATTTCTTATTAATAAAAATTAACTTTTTTAACTCTCGGGAAATACAAAACGTTTTGGAAATTTGAAACCAAAATATTATGAGTAAATTATCTAGCAAATCACTGAAATTTTCTAGAGTTTTCAACTGGTATTTAAACTTCTTGGAACATAAATTTTTAAGGCAGCCACCAAAAATTCATAAAAAAATTATTAAAAAATAACGATCTCCCCACAAACTTATCGAGTCGAGTTGGGCCGTGCTCGAATTAACTCGCTAAGATCTCAAGTCGAGCTCGATTTCAAGTTGAGTCAACTCGAGTCTAGCATTAACCGAGTTTTAACCGAGTCGAGCTCGAGTTGTTTGCGAGCTGCTCAACTCAATAAGCACCCCTACACACCTATAAATGCTATAAACATTTCAAATAATGAATTGGGCATTTGGTCTAGTGGTATCATTCTCTTTTTTGGGTGCGAGAGGTCCCAAGTTTGATTCTCGGAATGCCCCTTTTATCTTTAACTTTTTTTAGGTATCTTGCATTGCCATTTGAAACCACTAGGCAAGAGGAATATGGATCAAAGTCATTTTTCACAGCAGTAATTGTTTTCTGACAAGACTATATACAATGAGTTGCAAAACTTAATTAAATAAGTAATAACCTATGTTGAGCAGCTATTCTTCCTGCTTGGTGATCTCAAAGTTTTCAGATAAAAGAAAAGGAAGCACATAAACATGTAAGGAACCAAAATTTGAGGAGCAGGCTTAAATAGGTCTTTACCAAAAGCAAAAACTAGTTAATAAGAAAGCCAAATGTCTGGTTTTTAATAGACACAAAATCTAATTTCTTCTCTTTTGTGCAGTCACTACAACAAACAAAGTGGTAAACAAAGATACCAAGCTTGGTCGATATATGATTCGTTTCGGATCCCTAGAAGAATAACCAAATGGCTTTAGCAGCTAGAGACTAAAGTAGATATCACCTACACAGCTTGCACCAAAATGATATTCAAGCATTCAGTATGCAAAGTCCTGGAAATAAAAGGTAATGAGGATTTAGGACACGACACTTACCTATCATTCAACATCTCCCTAATCATTCAATAACCTCATCTTTAACCATTATCTTAAGCATCAAGTTACTATTCAAACATCATAACAACACACTGACAAGGCGCTAGCATCTCCTCATCAAAATTTATCAGGATATTGAAGAAAAATATAATAAGTAAAACCTAATCATGATTAAGATTGAAGATTGGGCATTTGGTCTAGTGGTATGATTCTCACTTTGGGTGCGAGAGGTCTCGAGTTCGATTCCTAGAATGCCCCTCTTTCCTTTTTTCCTTTTTAGTTATCTTGCATTGCCATTTGAAACCATTAGGCAAGAGGAATCTGGACCAAAGTCATTTTTCATAGTATTAATTGTTTTCTGACAAGACTATATACAATGAGTTGCGAACGTTAATTAAATAATCAACAACCTATATTGAGCAGCTATTCTTCTTGCTTGTGATTTCAAAGTTTGCAGATAAAAGAAAAGGCATTACATAAGCCTATAAGGAACCAACATTTGAGGAGCAGGCTTAAACAGATCTTTATGGAAAGAAAAACTAATTAATGAGAAAGCCAAATGTCCGGTTTTTTATCGACACAATCTGATTTTCTTCTCTTTTGTGCAGTGACTACACTAAACAAAGTGGTGAACAAAGGTACAAAGCTTGGTCAATGTATGAATCGTTTCAGACCTTTAGTAGAATAGCCAAATGGCTTTAGCAGCTAAACAGTAAAGTAGATCTCACTTATAAAGCTTGCAACAAAAAGATATTCGAGCATTCAGTATGAAAAGTCCCGGAAATAAAAGGTAATCAGGACACGACACTTACCTATCATTCAATAACTCCCTATTCATCCAATAACCTCACCTTTAACCATTATCTTCAGCATCAAGTTAGTATTCAAATATCTTAACAGCATGCTGACAAGGCTAGCATCTCCTCATCAAAATTTATCAGGATCTTCAAGAAAATATATAATAAGTAAAACCTAATCATAATTAACATCAAAGATTGGGCATTTGGTCTAGTGGTATGATTCTCGCTTTGGGTGCGAGAGGTGTGGAGTTCAATTTGGAATGCCCCTTTTATCTTTAACTTTTTTTAGGTCTGTTGCATTGCCATTTGAAACCACTAGACAAGAGGAATCTGGACCAAATTCATTTTTCACAGCATTAATTGTTTTCTGATAAGACTATATACAATGAGTTGCAAAACTTAATTAAATAAGTAATAACCTATGTTGAGCAACTATTCTTCCTGCTTGTGATCTCAAAGATTTCAGATAAAAGAAAAAGAATCACATAAACATTTGAGGAGCAGGCTTAAATAGATCTTTACCAAAAGCAAAAACTAGTTAATGAGAAAGCCAAATGTCTGGTTTTTTATAGACACAAAATCTAATTTCTTCTCTTTTGTGCAGTCACTACACTAAACAAATTGGTGAACAAAGGTACAAAGCTTGGTCGATGTATGATTCATTTCGGATCCTTAGTAGAATAACCAAATAGCTTTAGCAGCTAGAGACTAAAGTAGATATCACCTACACAGCTTGCACCAAAAAGATATTCAAGCATTCAATATGAAAAGTCCAAGAAATAAAAGGTAATCAAGACAGGACACTCACCTATCATTCAACATCTCCCTAATCATCCAATAACCTCATCTTTAACCATTATCTTAAGCATCAAGTTAGTACCCAAACATCATAACAACATGCTGACAAGGCGCTAGCATCTCCTTATCAAAATTTATCAGGATATTGAAAAACATATATAATAAGTAAAACCTAATCATGATTAACATCAAAGATTGGGCATTTGGTCTAGTGGTATGATTCTTGCTTTGGGTGCGAGAGGTCCTGAGTTCGATTCTCGGAATGCCCCTTTTTCTTAGTTTTTCGTTTTTAGGTATCTTGCATTGCCATTTGAAACCATTAAGGCAAGAGGAATCTGGACCAAAGTCATTTTTCAAAGTATTAATTGTTTTCTGACACGACTATATACAATGAGTTGCAAACATTAATTAAATAATCAACAACCTATATTGAGCAGCTATTCTTCTTGCTTGTGATTTCAAAGTTTGCAGATAAAAGAAAAGGCATTACATAAGCATGTAAGGAACCAGAATTTGAGGAGCAGGCTTAAACAGATCTTTATGGAAAGAAAATCTAGTTAATGAGAAAACCAAGTGCCCAGTTTTCTATCGACACAATCCAATTTTCTTCTCTTTTGTGTAGTGACTACACTAAACATAGTGGAGAACAAAGGTACAAAGCTTGGTCAATGTATGATTCGTTTCGGATCTTTAGTAGAATAACCAAATGGCTTTAGCAGCTAAAGCGTAAAGTAGATATCACCTACACAGCTTGCATCAAAAAGATATCCGAGCATTCAGTATGCAAAGTCCCGGAAATAAAAGGTAACCAGGACACGACACAATCCAATTTCTTCTCTTTTGTGCAGTGACTACACTAAACATAGTGGTGAACAAAGCTATAAAGCTTGGTCAATGTATGATTCGTTTCGGATCTTTAGTAGAATAACCAAATGGCTTTAGCAGCTAAAGAGTAAAGTAGATATCACCTACACAGCTTGCATCAAAAAGATATCTGAGCATTCAGTATGCAAATCCCGGAAATAAAAGGTTATCAGGACACCACACTTACCTATCATTCAATAACTCCCTATTCACCCAATAACCTCATCTTTAACCATTGGCTTAAGCATCAAGTTAGTATTTAACATCATGACAACATGCTGACAAGTCTAGCATCTCCTCCTCAAAATTTATCAGGATCTTGAAGAAAATATATAATAACTAATACCTGATCACGGTTAACATCAAAGATTGGGCATTTGAATTTTGGTTTAGTGGTATGATGTGCTAGAGTTCCCGAGTCCGATTCTCGGAATGCCCCCCAAAAATCCCTTCTTTGTTTCACTTTTATCGTAATTTTCACAACTTGAAATAATTGATCAGATTCCATCATCGAGTCAATTTCTATACTAATAAAGAACTTAATAATGAATTCCAGATCTGTTCTCTGAAAAGATTCCTCAATCCTCATAAAAAAAAGCACCTAACATAAATAAATAATAAAATTAATTTCAATGCCTGCACAAATGGGGACATTTTAACCTAATTTCACTAGAGCTAAACCACTCAAACAGGGTCATTAAACAAACAGAAATTTTTGCAAAACTTAAAAAAATTGAAAATCATCAGGCAATATACTTTTACGTACTACTGAGAAAGTAATCACCATAAAGCAGTTACCTGTATACAGCTTGAAAACGAGACTTGTAAAGCTCCATAATCAGACGATCGGTGGTTTCTCGCTGGAACCGGTGGAGCAAGGAAACGTGTTATCGACAAAAGGGAAGACAAGGGTCAAAATGGAGTCCACCGTCCACGGCCTAAAACAGGCAACATAATCCCTAAACTAAATCTAATTTAAAATAACAATTTAGGCCGCGCCATCCAAATTTTGATTAAATTCGATTTTTTTAATTCTGTGTTATTTAAATTGTTCAAGTTGTTCAAATTAATTACATTTTTTAACTCAATTAAGGCAATAAAAGAACCGAACGTCCAACCAACACTTCATAAACTGTTTGGTGAAAAGTTTGTTTATTTGTTAAACGAACGAACATTAACATAATTTTTTATTCATTTAATTAAATGAACGAACGAGAAGAAATAGTTCACTCATTCATTTACGTTCGTAAATATTCGGTAATCCGTTCGTTTATGTTTGTTTGAATTTATTCACATACATCCATTTATATTTATTATTTTTCATAAAATAATAACAAATGTATTATATTTAAAAAATAAAAAACATATTTTGAAAAAATGAAATAAAAAAATTAAACAATACTCAATATACGTGACTTCAGGCTTCTTAAAAAAAATTAAACAGTACTCAATGTTTGTTTCCGTTCATTTGTGTCTATTTATCATTTTAATGAACGAACTCGAACAAGCTACATTCCTTCACGAACGAACATGTTACATTCCTTTACGAACGGACACAGACAAAAAATTATATTTGTCACGTTATTCGTATTCATTTGCTTTTTCAATTAAAATTAAACAAATAAACATAAAATACGCATGTTCGAGTTCAATTTAGAATGCCCCTTTTATCTTTAACTCTTTTAGGTCTCTTGCATTGCCATTTGAAACCACTAGACAAGAAGAATCTGGACTAAATTCATTTTTCACAGCATTAATTGTTTTCTGATAAGACTATATACAATGAGTTGCAAAACTCAATTAAATAAGTAATAACCTATGTTGAGCAACTATTCTTCATGCTTGTGATCTCAAATATTTCAGATAAAAGAAAAAGAATCACGTAAACATTTGAGGAGCAAGCTTAAATAAATCTTTACCAAAAGCAAAAACTAGTAAATGAGAAAGCTAAATTCTGATTTAGGCCACGCCATAACCTCATCTTTAACTATTATCCATAACCTCATCTTTAACTATTATCTTAAGCATCAAGTTAGTACTCAAACATAACAACATACTGAAAATTAACAATTTAGGCCACGCCATCAAAAAATTCAATTAAATTAAAAAATGTTATTTTTTAATTTTTGTTATTTAAATTAGATTATTTAAATTGTTCGAGTTATTTATATTAATTAGGTTTTTAAAATTTTTAACTACGAGTTGAGTTTGTCTTTACAAAGTTTAAATAATTAAAATATTAAGGGTAAATTAAATGTGTTACTATCCAATTATGTGGTATGTCTTATTTTGACCATCTAACTAAAAGAAATAGACAATAACTTTATTAAACTTTTAAATTGTTCCTAATCAAACCACCACGTTAAGAGGATGTGACGTGACATTTAACAAAATTTTGTATAATCACGTATTTAGTGTATGTTAATTACTTATTGTATTAATTTAATCTTAATTTTAATTTAACTAAATAAAAATTAATCAACCAATAAAATAGCAACACGTGACATCACCCGATTTGGTAGATGCATATAAAACTTTAATTCTTCTCTTTTGCAATAAATTCTCTTTTTTTTTTTCAATTTGGGTTGGACTTTCGATTTTTAGATTTTATCTTCTCATATCTCTACTTTTATATTTATTTATTTATTTATTTATTTTCTTCTAAGATTCCAATTTTTTATTATAAAAATAGAATCTAATTCGAATAATCATGACTTTTGAATTTATACATTACTCCATAAACTATTTGAATATAATGGTCTGATTTAATTTTCAATTTTATTAGTTTATTTCTTCAAAATTTAAATTCTCTAATAACTTTATCATAATTAAGCGCAATGAGTACTCAATAGACTTGCACACTGCTGGTTACCGTTAAGTGAAAGGCTCGATGTCTTCAACCAAAATTAGCGTCGATGAAGGGTGTAGATGTTTCTTTTGAAATTGGAAAAACGAAAACCGAAAAATAATGAGAATTTGACACATTCAATTTTAGAGTGGTTTGACCTTCTAACCAAGGTTTACATCCACAACCTTAGCATCCACACAAAGGATTTCTCAATTCGCTAACAATGAATTCTTCCTTTTTACAGGCTAAAAAGCTAGCATTTACATCCCTATCTTTTCACGGGCTAAGATAGAACTCTCTCCCTAATTTTTATAAGGATCAACTAGAACCTATCTCTTAATTACGAGGTCTTGACTAGGGATGGGCACGGGTCGGGTTTTTGGCCCACCCGAACCCGACCCGAAAACAAATACCCTAAACCTGCACCTAACCCGACCCGAACATTTTCTTTAAAAGAATCCAACTTGTCCGACCCGAAAATAAATATATTAAACTCGACCAGACCTGACCTATAAAAAAATAATTTTAGGGACTTAATTGTAAAAAAATAATTTTAGGGACTTAATTATAAAAATATAATTTGAGGGACTAAATTGTAGATAAAAATTCAATTTTAAGGACCTAATTATCAATATATATATATAAAGATGGGGTATTATTATAAATATCCCTAAAATATTTAGGGGAAATTGCACAATTAGTTCTGCGCCAAGTCGGTCGAAAATTTTCTACCCTAAACCCAAACTCATCCTTAATAAAAATATGATCCGACCTGAACCGAACCCTATTTTTCATTAAAAAAATCTGACCCGATCGGGTCGAAATCCGACCTGATTGGGTAAAATGCCCATCCCTAGTCTTGACATTTGTAAACATAATACCTCTCTATGTGTGTGTTTACACATTTTAGCTCACTAGGATTAGACTAAAAAATTACAAGAGATAAACAAAATATACAATGAAAACTCTACTCTCTTATTCTTTAAGCTTGGATGTTCACCCTCTTATTCTTCAAGTGTCTTTGACTTTGTTGAGTTGTGAGGAGCTCGATTCGTTCAACCGATATGGCTCACCAAGTGGTGGAGAGGTGGATTTTTGGGTGGAAGGGTTGTGGAAGCTAAAAAGAGAATTGACACAATGATTTATAGTGGTTCAACCTTCTAACCAAGGTCTATATCCACTACCTTAGCTCCCCACTAAGGATTTCCAAACAATTCCACTAATTGCTCTTCCCCTTTTCTAGGCTTAGGAGGAAACCCTTATACACCGATCAAGCTTTCTACCCAAAGCCTTGATCGAAACCCTCTTTACAAAGAGAAACAATAAGCAAACTTAAATCCCTCTAATAGGTATTTTTTTGCACAATTTAGTACTCACCCAAAACCTAAAACACTTGAGCAAATTTGACAATTTTGGCTCACTAGTGTTTGTATATACAATAAATGACAATTTAAGCTCTAGGACAATTCTTGATCATTTGTTGATTGACAATATGAGCATTAGCCTTTACTTGATGCTTGGAGGTCCCTTTTATACTCCTTGATGAGTTTATAGCCGTTGCTAGCCGTTGTGATTGAATTTGAGCCGTTGAGGACTTTAATTCCCACCATAAATGCAGTTCTGCAGCTCACCGTTTCGAAACGCTCGAACCCGTTTCGAAACACCTTTTAAGTAGAAAGAGCCGTTGCAGTCTGACAAGGACCCGTATCGAAACGCTCTAGTCCGTTTCGAAACACCCGTTTCGAAACGCCTGTCCCCGTATCGAAACGACCTGCATTTAAAAGTTAGTTGGGAAATAGTCGTTGGGGTTTATGACCGTTGTGGTCGATGCCACGTAGGCGTATCGAAACGACATAGCCCGTTTCGAAACGCTGGGCAAAAACCTTTTCCAGGGAAAGCCCGTTTCGATACTAGTATCGAAACGTTTTAGCTATTGGAATGCACCGTATCGAAACACCCTAAGGTGTTTCGAAACGCCTGGACAGTTTTGTGAAGTTTGGCTTTGAAAAACATGTTAAACCTTTTAAAAACATCCCTAAACATAGTTTCAAGTTATTTGGACTTTGGAAATTGTTTTAAATACTTTTTAAATCAGTCCAAAACATTTTTCAATTATTTTATCAAAACATTAGTTCTACAATCTCCCCCTTTTTGATATAATAAAACTAACTTGAAAAATTGTTTAGGATTCTCCCCCTTTAACTTTAAAAATGTGAATAAGAGAATTAAAGATATAAATCAAATAAAGCTCCCCCTTATTCATTTGAAAATTCAAATTTTCAAACCATTTCTCTCCCTTTTTGTTATATCAAAAAGAATTTAAAACATTAAGTTCAAGATGACAAATAGAGTTAAAAATTGACAAAAATAAGAATTTGGTTTTAAAATGGCTCCCCCTTACTCAAAGCATCATTAAAAATGTTATTCCAACATAAATGATCATCTAGTTGACAAAAAAAAAATAAATCAAATAAAATCAAAAGCAACTAGATTTTACCACACTTGAACCTAAGGTAGGATGTGAAGTCTTCCTTCTTCAAGTGTTCTTCCTTAGTGTGCATGGAGCTCCCCCTCAATGTTTGACTTGTTGAACATCTCCATCACACCTAGCAAAAGACAATCAAGTAATTTTTGGTATCCAAATTGCTTTGGATCCATGAATATTAGTAGCACATGGAATCTATTTTTCAATGTCATCCCTTTTAGTTGAAGTGGTTAGTCCTTTTGGGACCCAAACACTTCTAAAACATTTACCATTTTTGAATCTAGGGGCACTAGATTTTCTTACATAAAAATTTGATTTTCCAAAATTATTTTTCTTTTCAAGTTCTTTGGAAATCAAATCTTTTTCTTCTTGAACTTTTTGAAGCAATTTTTGTAAATTAAAACATTTTAGTTCAAACTCCTTGAGTTTTGCTTCAAGTTCAAGTTTGGTTTTAGAAATCAAATCATTTTGAATTTTAAACTTTGAAATCACTTTATTGTTTTTCAAAATGTGATTTTTAAAGTCTAAAACCAAATCATCATAGGCATCTTGTAATTCATCAAAAGAGTAAGAACATGAAGTAGATGAATTAGAAGTTACCCTTGAATCTTCTTCGATAGCCATAAGGCAAAGGTTGGCTTGTTCATAGTCGGTGGAGTCCTCATCACTCCAAGTAGCCACATGTGCCTTCTTCTTATGGCTTGAAGTGCTTGCCCTCTCCTTTTTCTTGGAATCTCGTTCAAGCTCTCTCAAGGCTTTCTTCATGAACGAGGCACACTTCTTGAAGAGATAGACTATCTCTTCTTCTTCATCCTCCTCTTCACTTGAATCAATGTGATGGCAAATGGAGGATTTGAGAGCCATGACACTTGCATTGATGCCTAGCCCTTTGATTTTCTTCTCTCCCATAGCTCTAATTTCTTCCCTCTTCTTCTCATCTTCTTTATTCTTCTTCATGATTTGATGAGTAAGGAGTGACCCCATGAGTTCATCAAGCTTCAAGGTCTTCAAATTCTTGGCTTCGATGATGGCGGTCCTCTTTGAGTCCCAAGACTCGAGAAGTGAGTAGATGAGCTTTCGAACAAGCTTCTCCTCCGGGATGGCTTCTCCATAGCCTTTGAGACCATTGGTGATAGTGGAGAACCTATCAAACATCTTCTCGATGTTCTCTTCCAGATCCATTTTGAAGTTCTCATACTCTAAGGTAAGGAGCCCAATTTTGATCTCCTTGACTTCATCGGTCCCCTCGTATGTGACTTCAAGCTTGTCTCATACCTCCTTGGCACTCTCACAGGAAGATATCTTCTCATAGATGGATGGGCCAAATGCACAAAATAGAATGTGCAAGGCTTTGCAATTTAGCTCCATCTTCTTGCGATCGTCGGCACTCCACTCCGCTTTGCTTCGTTGAGGCACGAACGAACCATCTTCAACTATGTCCCATAGCTTATAATCTCTAGATTTGATGAAGAACTCCATCTTTGTCTTCCAATGGGCATAGTGGGTTCCGTCAAAGAAAGGCGGTTTATCGATTGATTGTGCCATTTGAGCCGGTTGATGAAATAGTGATCGAGCTTGCCGGATCTTCTCAATAGAATGTGAATCCTCTTCGATTGAGCCAAGCTCTGATACCAATTGTTGATTTGTGAGGAGCTCGATTCGTTCAACCGATATGGCTCACCAAGTGGTGGAGAGGTGGATTTTTGGGTGGAAGGGTTGTGGAAGCTAAAAAGAGAATTGACACAATGATTTATAGTGGTTGAACCTTCTAACCAAGGTCTACATCCACTACCTTAGCTCCCCACTAAGGATTTCCAAACAATTCCACTAATTGCTCTTCCCCCTTTCTAGGCTTAGGAGGAAACCCTTATACACCGATCAAGCTTTCTACCCAAAGCCTTGATCAAAACCCTCTTTACAAAGAGAAACAATAAGCAAACTTAAATCCCTCTAATAGGTATTTGTTTGCACAATTTAGCATTTCCCAAAACCTAAAACACTTGAGCAAATTTGACAATTTTGGCTCACTAGTGTTTGTCTATACAATAAATGACAATTTAAGCTCTAGGACAATTCTTGATCATTTGTTGATTGACAATATGAGCATTAGCCTTTACTTGATGCTTGGAGGTCCCTTTTATACTCCTTTATGAGTTTATATCCGTTGCTAGCCGTTAGGATTGAATTTGAGCCGTTGAGGACTTTAATTCTGACCATAAATGCAGTTCTGCAGCTCACCGTTTCGAAACGCTCGAACCCGTTTCGAAACACCCTTTAAATAGAAAGAGCCGATGCAGTCTGACAAGGACTCGTATCGAAATGCTCTAGTCCGTTTCGAAACACCCATTTCGAAACGCCTGTCCTCGTATCGAAACGACCTGCATTTAAAAGTTAGTTGGGAAATAGCCGTTGGGGTTTATGACCATTGTGGTCGATGCCACGTAGGTGTATCGAAACGGCATAGCCCATTTCGAAACGCTGGGCAAAAACCTTATCCAGAGAAAGCTCGTTTCGATACTAGTATCGAAACGTTTTAGCTATTGGAATGCACCGCATCGAAACGCCCTAAGGTGTTTCGAAACACCTCGACAGTTTTGTGAAGTTTGGCTTTGAAAAACATGTTAAACTTTTTAAAAACATCCCTAAACATAGTTTCAAGTTATTTGGACTTTGGAAATTGTTTTAAATACTTTTTAAATCAGCCCAAAACATTTTTCAATTATTATATCAAAACATTAGTTCTACAGACTTGTATTTATTGAGTGGAATGAAAAACTAGCCATTGGAGATGAAAAGTAGCCGTTAAAAACTAGTCATTGGGAACTTTAATTCTAGTCATAAATGCATTTGTGCAACTTTGGGTATCAGTACTCGAAAGTGGGTATCGGTACCTTGCAAAACAAGAGAGAATTGTTGCACATAAATGCAGAGCGTACCGGTACATCCGTATTGGTACGGTACTTCGGGTATCGATGTAGAGGCTTTCGTATCGGTAAGCTAAGTGCTCTCTGGAAATCAAAATGTTTTTGCGTATATGTACGAGGAAAGACCGTACCGATACGAGCAGTCAATTTTTAACTTTTAAGACATTTTAAAAATTTGTTTGAGTCAAAAATCTTTTCAAAAACCTTTCAAATGTATTTTTCAAGTTGAATGGACTTTGAATTAATTTTGCAATATTTGTTCAAGTCCAAAAATATTTTTCATTGAGTTATATCAAAATAAATATCTCAACAATCTCTCCCTTTTTGATATATCGAAACCACGGGAAAAATTATTTTTGAAAATGCTCCACCTTAGAAAAAAATTTAGAAAAAGAGAATATTAGAAAAATATTTAAGCTCCCCCTTTTTCCTTTTGAAATTATTTTTTTCAAACTTATTTCTTCCCTTTTTTGTTATATCAAAATAGATCTGGTAAACTTTACCTGAGACCATAGACCCGAGAAGTGCTTTACCCGAATTGAGACTTGAAATCGACCCTAACACGAAGAACCGAATTTGATTCGAAACCCGAAATAAATTGAACCCAAACCGAATTTTAGTGTAACTGAAAATGGACCCGAACCGATTTTCAACCGAATCTAATGGAACCAAACCAATTTTCAACTGTAACGCCCTAGTTTCGAGCCCGAAGATTTCTAGTTTGTTGAGTTGTCAATCGATTGCAAATGGCCAAGAGGTGGTGAATTGGCGATTAAAATTTGAAGGGAGAAATTGGATAAATGAAAAATTGGACACAAGGCTATTTATAGTGGTTCAAGTTCCTAAATGAACTCTACCTCCACTACCTTAGCTCCCACTAAAAATTTTCAACCAATCCACTAATTAATTCTTCCCCTTTTCTTGGGTGAGGAGGAAACCTTACAAGACTGATTAAGCTTTCTAGCCAAAGCTTAATTCAACTCACTCTTTACAAAGAAGGAATTTGGTAAACCTTACAATTACCTCTCAAAGGTTGATGTTTACCCAAATACAATCAATCACACCCCAAACTTTCAATAAAAATTACAATGAAAAACTCAATTGAGTTAGGTACAAAGATTTGACTCTAAATGATCAAGGTTTGGATTCGAATGCTTTGATGTTGCTTGAAGGCTCAATGGTTGTTGTTGTAGCTTTAGAGACTTGTTTTTATACATTCTCATTAATTTCTAGCCGTTTGGGTGGTTGAGATCATCAATAGAGCTATTGGGACTCTCTCTTCCTTCCATAAATGCAGTTTTGCAACTACCCGTATCGGAACACGGTACCCCTGTATCGAAACAGACACTCAAAAAAGAAAGAGTCGTTATGTGTAAAATGGGACCATATTGAAACAGTTAGAGATCGTATCGAAACAGTAAAGGCAAAAAGGAAGGTCGTATCGAAACGGATAAGGTCTTTATCGAAACGTTTTGAAACTGTCAATTGGTGTTTCGAAACAGCTTAGGGTGTATCGAAACGCTTAACCAAATCTTCAAAACCAATTTTTGACAAGTAATGGCTAGTTCATTTAATGCCTAATTTTTAAATTACTTAACCCTTGTATCGAAACAGGTGTGAGCCGTTTCGAAACGATACTCAAAAATCAAAAGCCCAGATGAAGGCTGTATCGAAATGGGTTTGAGTCGTTTCGAAACATGTGTCTCTAGTGGCAAAAAGTATTGAAACACTTTGAGGGTGTTTTGAAACGCCCGAGCGATTTTGTATATTTTGGCTTTGAAACACTTAGAAAAATTTATGGGGTTTAAGTTTTTACTTCAAAACATTTTAAGTATAAATTGTACTTGTCAAAATCAAGTATTTTGATTACTTAAAAATTTATTTACTTTGTAATTTAGTCCTTGAATTACTTGTTATATCAAAATCAAATATTAGTTTTACTTAGGTTGATTAGACGGTCTAATGGACCGGGATTAGAGATTCGAGTCAGATTTGGGATAAAAGTCGGAATAAATATTTTTGAGTGAGATAAAAATATGGAAAATATCTTAAAATCAATATTTAATATATGTATATTTTTGGTAAAGTCAATTTTAAAAAATAGAATTTAGAAATTGGACATTTTGGGATAGAGACCAAAATGTAAAGAATGCAAAATTATTTTATAAAAGGGTCAAAACTTAGAATCTTTAAGGAGTTAATTTTCCAAATGTTTTAATCTAATTTTTCTCTCAATTTGGATTATTTTAAATGAGTTTTAATTAGTGAATTAAATGTGATTTACTAAAAGAGAAGTAATTATTTCTTAAAATCACATTTGATGTAACTTTTCTCTCAAAGTTCCTTCAGCCAAACACTCTCTTTTCATCAAAGATTTCATGTAATTTTCTTGATTTCTTAAACTTTTGATTTCTAATGATTCTTCAATCTTGTTTTCCAAAATCTCATTGTTTTCCTTTATTTTTCAAGAGTAAAACATCCAATTGAGAGGAAATTCACTCATTAGAGGTAAGGTTCGTTCTTCTCCTCTAATGAATGGTTCTTTACTGAAATTCCAAAGTATTTGATCCTTGTTTAATGTTTTCTAATGAATTTTAATGATTTAATTATGGAAAATTGGTTAAGTCAAGGTTTAATTGATGAGATTAAGTGATTTTCATTTTGGATCTATTTTGTTGAGTTCTTGGTTAGTTCTGATCATGTTTTTGATGTTTTATAATGTTAATAAGTTGGTTTTAATAATGGAATCCCCAAACTAGGTGAATCTCTAATTTTCTAGGTTGTTAGTTATGAGTTTTTGAGGAGTTGTGGTTGTTTTATGAATGTTGGAGGTATAATGATGTTATTAGATTGTTTTTTGATGTTAATTGAAGGTAATTGATGGATTAAACCTTTAGGTTTTGTCTGGGTTAAGTTTGGAAGGTGTTTGATGTTGATTTCGATTGTTGTTGAGGGGTTTTTTTGTTAGAGTTGTTGTGGATTAATGTTGCTGAGTCTTTGAATGCATTTATATGCATTGAATACTCTGTTTTTGTGTGGTTAAAATAGGGGAGGTAGATCCTTAAGCTTGTGGTACCGTTTCAGAAGCTTTGGAGGAGTAATTCGCATCGGCGAAAAAGATTTTGCGTAGTCGGTGAGTGAGAACATGGAATTCAGCTTTGAAATGGTTTAAAAGTTATTTTGGGAGTTGAAATTAAGCTTGAAACGCTGGTTTAAACTCGGAAGTAAGTGTGACGAGATTTCTCCCTCGGTTGTGTTTTGGCGAAATTGGTTTTATGCACTTGTTTTTGAGTTACATGGTACCTACTGTTTAAGCATGTTTAAAGTATGATTTATACTGATTTTGATCATATATTGATGTTGGATGCATTTGGAAAATGGTCCATGTAAGTATGAGGAATACTTGTAAATGCATAGTTTAATGCATTGGAAATGGTTTGAAATGTTGCATATAAAAACAGTGAGGTACATGGTGCACTATAATAAGCATGTTGGTAGCCTCAATTGATCAACCAAGTAGCCAAGAGGGGTGAATTGGTTTTAAGGTGACAAAGATGGAAGCTATGGAACTAAAAATTGGACACAATGATTTATAGTGGTTCAAGCTTCTAACCAAGCTCTACATCCACTACCTTAGCTTCCCACTAAGGATTTTCAACAAATTCACTATTGAATTTCTTCCCCTTTTCTAAGCTAAGAAGGAAACCCTTTACAACCCTCAAAGCTTCTACCCCAAAGCTTGAGCAAACCCTCTTTTACAAAGAGAAAATATTTAAGCAAACTTAGAAAACCCTCTAAGGTATAATGTTTGCACAATTAAGCTCACTCACCCAAAACCTAACACTTGACCATGTATAACAATTAAGCTCACAAGTGTGTTCTATAAGGAAATTAACAATTAAAAGCAGAAAACACTTTTTCTACGCAATGAATGTTGGCAATATGTTTCTTGTTCTTCTATGGATGCTTGAAGGTGTCTTTTAAACCCTTTAATGGCTTCATGATCGTTACTAGACGTTGGGGGTTGTTTAGAGTCGTTGGGGACTTTAATTCCAACAATAAATGCATTCTGGGCAGGTCGGTATCGGTACGCGGGACATCGATATCTGTACATGCCTTAAATAGAAAGAGCCATCGTAACGGTACACTAAAGTCTGTACCGGTACGAGCACTATGAGTAGCGATACGGGGACAAGCGTATCGGTACTCAATGCCTGTTTTGACACTTTGTCTATATAAAATCATTTAAGACATGTCAAAACCTTTGAAAACATTATAAACATATATTTCAAGTTTATGGACTTTTGAAATATTTTTACAAATTAGTTTAAGTCCAAAAACATTTTTCTTTAAGTTATATTAAAATCAAACAACTCAACAATATCCCCATTTTTTATATAATGAAACCACTTGAATTTTTTTTTGTGAAAAATACCCCTTAGAAAAATATTTTTAGAAAAAGAGAATATTTTTAAAAATATTTAAAACTCCCCCTTTTTCTCTTTGAAATTGAATTTTTCAAACCTACCCTTCCCCCTTTTTTATATCAAAAATAATTTCAAAATTAGTACCGATTGATAAAAATATAAATTGTTGGAGTAAAATGAAAAAATATCATAAAAGAATTTTTAAAATAGGCTCCCCCTTACTCAAGCATCAAGTAGATTGTTAGTCCAACAATTCTGGTGAAAAATGTAGCAAAAACAATTTTATAAGCCGTACAACTTAGTTATAAGTTCATACAAAGGCTCTATCAAGTCATAGATATACATTTTGATCATTTTTCTACACATGCTTCTCAAAACATAGCATTTAAACATACAAAATCATGGATTTCACTAAATTCAACCAAACATTACAAGTTTAAGGCAAAAACATAACAATCAAGCATAAAATGACAAAATCATGTAACTCATACAATTTGAGACTCCCCTAACTATATGCAATTAGGCACAACATGGAGTCATACAAACATGCTTAGATCAACATGAAATTTAGACAAGGAAAACACGATCAAGCAAAATTACATGAAATTTAAATTTTTCACTTGAATCAAGATAGGATGTTAAGTCTTCCTTCTTCAAGTGTCCTTCCTCTTTTGTGTGTCACGAGCTTCTAATATTTGACTTTGATCATCAATGGCTCAAGCACACCTATAAAAGACAATCAAGTAATTTTTTGTATCCAAATTGCTTTGGATCCAACAACATTAGTCCCAAATAACTTAGTTCCCTTAGGAATCCATTTTTCAATGTCTTCATTTTTCTTTGAAACAACGAGACCTTTTGGGACCCAAATGTTTTTAACACATTTTCCATTAAAAACATAGGAGAACTATATTGTCATTGATAAAAAAATTGTTTTAACATAATTTGTTTAAGAGCTACCTCCAATTTCACATTTTTGAACATTTTCGTTAAACAAATTCTTTTTGAGGTCATCAATTTCTTTTTGACGATCCTCTTGAAATTTTAGAAGCAAGTTTTGTAAATCGATTTTTTTTCCACAAAAGCTTCAAACCATGCTTCAAGTTCGAGATTAGTTTTAGAAAGCAATTCATTTTCAGTTTTCAATTTTGAAATCAACTTTTTGTTTTTAGAAAATGAAGCCTTGAATTTCAAAACCAACTCATCATAGGCTTATTGTAACTCATCAAAAGTATAAGAATTTAAAGTATATGAGTTAGAAGTTACCCTTGAATCTTCTTTGATGGCCATAAGACAAAGGTGAGCTGCCTCATTATCCGAGGAGATCTCTTCATCACTCCATGTAGCCACATATGCCTTCTTCGTATGGCTTGTAACCCCCTAAACGCGACCCAGAAGAAAATGCCGAATTTAGGAAGTCACAGTTGAAAATTTAACCTTCAAGGAAAATCAATTTAAAAATTATACATTAATTTAAAAAGAATATATAACAATAATTTAATAAATATCTTATAATAAATAAAACTTAAATGTCACAATTAATATTCGAACATTTAAATAAAATCTCTAAAATAAACCATGGTAAGAGAATGCTAAAATAATTTGAAAAACATAAATAGTCCCCAAGTATGAAATTACATTAATGTCTCAAAATAATAAATAATAATCTTAATAACTAAAAATAGTTTCGTACTAAATAATAAAATAAACGAATAAAATGTGAGATCCTCCAAGTATCAGGTCGCCTAATGTCCAAAGATATCTATAAGAGGAAACTATGGGGGAGTAAGTTAAAGAGCTTAGTGTGTCTCTAAAGTGCAAGAAAACCATAGTCGTAAAACATAGTAATATTTTTTTTTAAATTCTTTAAAACATAAAACAAATGATACAATATCACAAGCGTAATGCAATGCACTCAACTACGTCCGCCAAAGATGAGGAAGATTCCCATAACCTCCTCTCTACGTCAGCCATCCGAAGTGGAATTTAGCCCGAAGGGTGAACAAATGAACTTCCCCGTACAAATCCCAACCCATGCTCATATATATATGGTGTTTAAAACTCAAATATCATAAACAAAGTTCCATAAATCCAATATTTCATAAACATACTTAATAAACCATAGTCCATAAATTCGTAAATCATAGTTCTGTAAATCCGGTGTCTCATAAATCAAATGTTTCATAAGTCATAATTAAAACACATTCTGAAAAAGTGTGCATGTGATGACAAACAATCAAGCCATAGTGCATATCATAATCAAGCAAGGTGTAAAACCATATAAAAATCATTTATTTATAACACTGGAAGAAACAAACCTCAAGCAGCAATAACTCTAACGTCGAGAAGAACGCCTCTCATATTCAGTCCTATCACTTGTTCTAACTAAATCGGAACCTACGATATAAATTTCTACATCAAAATCTATCACTATGCCACTAGCTAAAAACATATACATTAATCTGAAAGAACACTCATGTATAGTTCTCTTAGTACGTGCACAGTTTGTTCGAACAAGCGGAGGAGGTGATAGTTCGTCAGATTGACAGTTGGAAAAATAATTATCACCTATACCAACACATTACAAAAAGGATGACCTGAATTTGGTTTCAAAGTCGGCTGAAGCGGGGGGTAAAGTATGGACAGGGAACATGAGTGAGAGATTAGTGGTGTGCGATGGGGGCGATAAACAAATTTACTACAACTTGGGGCGTTGGAATTTAGTAGGGTTTGGGTTACTTGGGTGTTCGTTTAGGAAGATGGGTATAGAATAATTAGTTTATATATATATGTAGAGTTTGACTAATAATAATTTTATTAGAATTATCATAATAAAAAATAGATAAAGTAAAGGGAAATCAAAATATATAAACATCACGAAACCATGAAAACATTATTTTTAATTAGTAAACGAGTAAATGCCACATGTGCTCCTTCGACTTTCATGATATTACATATTGACTTTCAAGTTCGATGAAAATTCTATTTAGCCCTTATAAAAAATTAGGGTTCTGAATTAAAAATTCTCAATTGTTAGGGTTTTCAATTAGGGATTTAAAAATTTAAGGTTTTCAAATTAGGAAAATTTCAGGGTGTTACATGGCTTGATCCCTTCCTGTTGAAACGAGGGCAATCATAATTGGTATGCCCCGACTTCTTGCACTCGAAGCATGTGATGGAATCCTTCTTCTTCATTATTGATTCATGCATTGATTCTTCCTTTTTGCACTTCATGAATCAGGCTAATTTCTTGAAGAGCTTGGCCATCTCTTATTCTTCACTATCTTCTCCACTTGAATCTTCTTGTTGGCTTGTGGAGGATTTGAGAGCAACAACATTCAAGTTAATACCTTGCTCGATCTTCTTATCCTCTATCTTCTTCTCTTCCTTCTTCTCCTATTCTCTTCCTTTCTTCATAATTTCTTGAGTGAGAAGAGACCCTATGAGAGAATCAAGCTTCAAGGTCTTGATATTCTCCATAGCATTTAAGTCCATTGGTGATTACGGAGAATCTATCGAACACCTTGGTGATGTCTTCATTCAGTTCCATCTTGAAGTTCTCATACTCAAGGTTAAGAAGACCAATCTTGGTCTCTTTTACTTTGTTTGTTCCCTCATATGTGAGTTCAAACTTGTCCCATACTTCCTTGGCATCTTCACAAGAAGAAACTTTGGCATACTCTTTCGGGCAAAGTGCACAAATGAGAATGTACAATGCCTTTGCATTAAGTTCTATCTTCTTGCGATCATCCACACTCCATTCCGCCTTGCTTCTTTGTAGTACAAACAAACCATCAAGAACAATATCCCAAAGACGGTAGTCTTTGGCTCTCATGAAGTACATCATCTTATTCTTCCAATAGGAGTAGTTGGTCCCGTCATAGAATGGTGGTCTATAAATGGATTGCGCCATGAACTCCAGTTGATGTAGGAATGACTTGAGCTCTTCGAGGATCGACTCTTAGGATGTTAATCCGATAAAAGATACCTCACTCTAGTACCAATTGTTTGGAGGCTCAATTGATCAACCAAATATGCAAGATGAGGGTGAATTGGTTTTAAGGTGATAGAGGTGGAAGATATAGAAGTTCAAGCTTCTAACCAAGCTCTATATCCACTACCTTAGCTTCCCACTAAGGATTTTCAACAAATTCACTATTGAATTTCTTCTCTTTTTCTAGGCTAAGGAGGAAACCCTTTACAACACTTAAAGCTTCTACCCCAAAGCTTGAGCAAACCCTCTTTCACAAAGAGAAAAGATTTAAGTAAACTTAGAAAACCCTCTAAGGTATAATGTTTGCACAATTAAGCTCACTCACCCAAAACCTAACACTTGACCATGTATAACAATTAAGCTCGCAAGTGTGTTCTACAAAGAAATTGACAATTAAAAGCACAAAACACTTTTTCTATACATTGAATGTTGACGATGTGTTTCTTGTTCTTCCATGGATGCTTAGAGGTATCTTTTAAACCCTCTAATGGCTTCATGACTGTTACTAGCCATTGGGTATTGTTTAGAGTCGTTGGGGACTTTAATTCTATCAATAACTGCATTCTAGGTATGTTTGTATCGGTACGTGAGACATCGGTATCTGTACATGTGTTAAACAAAAAAAGTCGTTGGGTATTTAATACACAGGGGTATCTGTACAAAACCATTTGTATCAGTACGTTTGAAACCGTACCAGTATAGATTTATGAACTTTTGAAATATTTTTGCAAATTAGTTTAAGGCCAAAACATTTTTCTTTAAGTTATATTAAAATCAAATATCTCAACAAAGTCGCCTCGGGTGTTGAGGGGTTTATGTGTACCGAATACTCTACCATGAGTACCCTAACGGTCGAGGGGTTATATGGTACTGAAAACTCCTGTTAGTGGATTATGCATCTAACCGATGATTGGGTTGAGATGGTACCCGGTTGAGATTGTATGAAGTTTTGTGAGGACACTTGTTGAATCTGTGTATCTGATGTAATATTTTGTGAAGTGGAACTTGGTCTATGATCACTTGAAAGTCAATATAGTTGATAATGTATCATGTTGATGGATTATGTATATTATACATGTTTATTCTTTAAGCCTTGTATATATGTTTTTATGCATAGGAAAGCTTAAATTGAGGGGTTGCAAATGGGATTTTGCTGTTGATCCATGATACATGTTGCAAATGGTTTAATATGCATATTTTTGGAAATGTTAAGTGCATGGTTTATAAGGCATGATGTTTTGGAAGATGTTTAAAATGAGATTTTCAAGTGGTTTCGATAACCTGTTTTAAATGCATTGATGGCTTTTTGTTTTTGTGCACTCCTCACTAAGTCTAGTGTGCTTACGCTCTCTTTTTTCATCAATGCAGAGAATTAAAGGTGGGAGGCAGCGAGCAAGCGAAGAGGAATCTAAGGACTTGAACTATTTGAAAGTATGATTTTTGAACTAGACTAGTGGTAATAAAGGCAATGGGATTCATTGTTGTTTTGGAGGGTTATTTGCTAAATTCCCGTTTGATGCAAGTTTATATTGTTGTTGTAGAGTTGTACGAGGCTTCATATGTTCGATTTTGATGTGGATTTACGTTTCGTGCTTTGGATGGATTGGTTTTTAGGAAGTATGCCTCTAGATCTATGATTGAAGTATGTTGCTATGTTTTGATCATGTTTCTTTGATATTCTGACACAGATTGATCTTTAGTTTAGAGGTGTACATGTTTATGGTTTGTTAAAGCATGTTTGGATCCATGACTGTATGAAAAACCAGTAAAATTGAACATTACAGGTCTAGGCATATCGATACGGGTAAGTGTATTTTTGTTGGGCATATCGATACGAGGGATGGTGTATATGTACATTTTTAGCTACTAGAATCTAGAATTTTGGAAATGTGTTAGTGTACCGATACACTTGCTCGTGTATCGATACGGGCTTCAGATATTTCAGTCAATGTGATATTTGAGAGTTTCTGGTTCTTTTATTTTAGTCTCTGGTTCTTATGAATGCATTTGAGTGAGTTTGGATGATCATTTTGAGCCGAAATTTGGTATGTAAGCATGAAACATGACTAATTGAGTATTCATAACTTTGAAACTAATTAATTTCTTATAATTTCCTAGATTTTCAATTTGGTCCCTAATCTATAACTCTGGCAATTGGATGTCTTTTTGACGCCCAATTCAATTGATATATCACCCGCTGCCAGCATGCTCACCTTAGGTTATAACGTTGCATCTAAATAAGATAAAAATAAAAAATTGCATAATTGGAGATAACTATTTACGGGTTTGTTTCAGCAAACCCAATGTAGCTCGCTCGGTTCGGTTTGATGTCTAAAAAGGGTCAATGGGCTTACATCAACTGAACCGAATGGACGCGAACCGAAAGTAACTCTAAATAAAGTAAATGTATTAAAGCAACTATTTACGTCACCTCGTCATGAGCCTGGATCTGGTGACTATGTCGCGAACGGACGACGGACGAGGCCGGAAAATGCAAGAAACAAAAGCGGCAAGTAAAGGTTTCTATCGGAACTTCAACTTGAACTTCGCGGCGAACGGTGTAGAGACTCGGCGAGTGGTGCTCGGGGTTTAAGGCAAAACGGGACAGCGAACACGCCGGTGTGCGCAGTGATAGCCACGATCAGACGGTGTGGGAGATCAGACGTCAGATGAGTATGGGTGGCTAGGGAGAACTTTTGGTATTCCATATATTTTTTAATCTAGCGAGGCATTCATTATCGCAAGGGAATTTTACAAACTCTACTTATCTTCAATATAGGTTGTTACACATACTTTAAAATTAATCTAATAATGATTTTTATCAGAGATGGCTTTAGCCCTGATGGCTAACGCTTTAGCCCACAATGCCCAAGGGCGCGAATTCGAACCGCCATAGTAACTTATCCATTTTCCCCTCTAAATCTTTAATCTAAACGATTAAAACTTTTGGGGTTTTACAACTCTTCTCCCCTAAAAGAAATTTCGTCCTCAAAATTTACTAGAGTTAGAAAATGCAGAAACTGCTCTTTCATTAATTCTTGTACTGAAACTTATCCATCAAAGTTTCCTTGTTTCTCGAGACTCTCAAACGATCATGGATCAATCTGGCAGTATCCTCAGTTTCTCAGAATGACTTGGACCCAAAATCTTCATATCATACATCTCGGACCAACTAATCAGAACACGGTATTTGAATCCATACTGAACTCTAGACGGTGCCAAGCAAACACTTGTCTCATAACTTTCATTATAAATAGTTTCAGTCAGAGATAAGAAACCTTTTCGACTACCATAAAAGTCAATCATACAACCCAAAGGTATATCTTCCATAATCTGAATTATCCTACCATGTTAACCATCAATTTTCAGATGAAAAGCTATAACTGAAGTTCAGACGAGTACTCAAGGCCTCCAACAATGCCTTCCCGAATCAGTATGTAACATCAAATTTCAGTCAGAGATGATATATAACAAAGTACCATGCCACATTTTCAACAAACTGATCAAACATAACAAAGGTTTGAACAAATATCACTTACCTTATGCGCAACATTCAGAAAACTGCCTCTTTCATGTATAGTACAACCACCACAGAATCTACGCTCTCGCCAGGCATACAGAGATCCTTTTAAATTCATAATACTTCTATCAGATTCCCACCAGAACACTTTTAAACATAATCATTATTATCAAATAGTCTCACATGAAATCTTATATCAGTCATCTCACTTAATCAAACATTTATTTCAATCTAAATCAAATATTCAATTTAACAAGTATGAACCATCTCGGGTTTATTTATCCAGATTCAAATCCATCAAATTAATTCAAATCACAGATGAACGTTACATGCATTCCTTTCTATTGCTAAACGAGTTATTATGGACAAAATGGTTAGATTCACTTATTACATGGAAAGGGATTCAACATCGGAGTTCCGTCTCAGAGAAGTACGGTTATAACCTAGGGGCATGCATAGACCAACACCCTATTACAGACAATCGACTGATCTACCCAGAAAAACGTAACTCTGAGCTCTGATACCACTAAATGTAACCCCCTAGACCCGGCTATGCGACACACCTAAATATAAGAGGTCACATTAGGGTCACCGAAGCGACCCACATTAAAAATTTCAAATAAAACAAGTTGTCAAACCATTTAAAATCATAAATCAAGTTAGGAATCAAAATACAATTTTTAGAAATCATACAGACAATGAAACAAAAATTTTGATACAAGTTACTAATACAAGTTCCAGACTCAAATATGAAACAAGACATGACATACATGTCCCCTAATTACACTGGTACCGTACTCCACAAGCAAAGCCGAAGGAACTTCCATACCTATGTTGATAACTGCAACATGTTCGATCTTAACCTGTGGTGGTAAAAACAACATGAGCTTCGAAAAGCTCAGTAATACAATACTACCAAAAGATGCTATAGACAACATGCTTGTATAAGGCAAAGCATAAAGCTGTCATGATGTATTGGGAAACAACATGCTCAAATTATGATTCGATATCTTAGATAAGTGTTATATCAGAAGGTAAAAGAGTTGTTCTTCATTTGATCACACGAGTATTAGGAGATAAGTCTATATCCAGAGATTCAGAAGAGATCCAGATTACAGAAGTTGAATCAATGAGTTTAGTGTGGTTCATTAAACGCAGATTGTGAGCATACTGAGAGTTTCAAACTTTGGTACATTAATTCAATAGGGTGGATTTTAGAAGAGGTCAGAAAGTTTTATTTTAATTACCTAACTACCCTCCAACCGTACACCAATATGTAGTATCATCAGTATTATATCCAGAAAGACTTACCCTAGGCCCATTGGGCGTAGGAGCTTACAGAAAGACTCCCCTAGGCCTATTGAGCGTATAGGATATCTTAGGTCCAGAAGGGCTTATCAACGCTGAGCCTGCAGATCTTCTATCATATCCCAGATAATATACCCAAGATAAAGTAAGTTTTTTATCGAGTAAACAGTAATATCAGAAAACAAATATCAAATATATTTTATATTAGAAGACATATGTCTGATTTATTTTTGTATCCAAAGACGGATATCAGATATATTTCTATATTAGAAGATAGAAGCCAAGAATTGTGCTTTCATTACGGATAACAAAGTCATACTTTTAATTCAGAGCAGTATCAGTACGGTCTTTTATCGTATCAATACGCAAAAACATTTTGATTTCTAGAGAGCACTTTGCGTACCGATATGGAAGCCTTTGTACTGGTACCCGAAGTATCGTACTGATATAGATGTATCGTGTACTGGTACGCTCTACATCTATATGCAACAACTCTTTCTTGTTTTAGCAGGTACTAATACCCATTTTCGAGTACCGATACCCAAGGTTTCATAAATACATTTATGGCTGAAATTAAAGTCCCCAACGACTAGTTTTTCATTCCACTCTATAAATACAAGCCACAGACACTTGAAGAATAAGAGGATGGACATCCAAGCTTAAAGATCAAGAGAGTAGAGTTTTTCATTCTATATTTTGTTTATCTCTTGTAATTTTTTAGTCCAATCCTAGTGAGCCAAAATGTGTAAACACTCACCTAGAGAGGTATTATGTTTACAAATGTCAAGACCTCATAATTGAGGGATAAGTTCTAGTTGATCCTTATAAAAACTAGAGAGAGGGTTCTATCTTAGCCCGTGAAAAGATATGGATGCAAATGTTAGCCCGTTAGCATGTAAAAAGGAAGAATCCATTGTTAGTGAATTGAGAAATCCTTAGTGTGGATGCTAAGGTAATGGATGTAGACCTTGGTTGAGAAAGTTGAACCATTTTAAAATCGACCGTGTCAAAATGTCCATTTTCTCAGTTTTTATTTTCCCAAATTGAAAAGAAACCTCTAACCTTTCATCAACTAATTATTTGGTTGAAGACATCAAGCCTTTCAATTGGTACTAGACATGGACTCAAATCGACAATCTAACAACCATTGAGGAGATCCTAGGAGTGCTCGATCCATTTCTACATTCAACCGACCTTGAAGAGCTAATTTGTTTGACACCAAGCTCAAGGAATCAAGATGATTTGGTTTTCTTCCTCTCAATTGCAATGGTGGCATGCTCACACATTAAAGATGGGTAATCTCTAAGCTTAATCTTTTAGATTATTTCTTTGGTTTCTTATCTTTAATGATAAAATGTTCATGCATATTTAATTGTTAAATTTTTATAAATGTATGACATCGAAAGAGTTTTTATGCATAAGTGTGTTTAACATACTCATTATTATTTTTGCATAAACTCCAAAATGACTTGGGTAAATTGAATTTCATGAATTTTTTAACTTGATCATTTTTATTGAAATTAAATAATTTACTTCAGTGTCAAGGTATTTTTGAGCTAAATTTAAAAATGGAATCTACGTATTAAGGGGGTTTTGTTTTTCAAAATAATCAACTTACTCTCTGTTGTTATTTTTGAGCATTAAAGATTGAAATATTTTTGAAATAGAGGTGGCAAATGGGTCATTCGGTTTGAGTTAGGTTTGGGTCAATTGGGGTCTGACTACATTTAGTTTAAGTTCAGTTTTGGTCTGGTTCAATTTTAGTTCGAGTCTATGGTGATTTCGGTTCGGGTATCGGGTCAGGATGTTTGTAACACCTCAAAAGTTTTAATGGTCTAGATTAAAGATTTAGAGGGGAAAATAGATAAATTGCTATGGCAGTTCGAACTCACGCCCTTGAGAATTGTGAGCTAAAGCGTTAGCCATCAAGGCTAATGCCATCTCTAATAAAATTCAGTCTTAGATTAATTTTAAAGTATGTGTAACGACCTATATTGAAGATAAGTAGAGTCTGGAAAATTCCCCTACGATAATGAATGCCTCACCAGATTCAAAAATATCTCGAATACCAAAAGTTCTCCCCAGCCACCCATACTCATCTGACATCCGATCTCCCACACCATCTGAATGTGGCTATCACAGCCCACACCGGCGTGTTTGTCATCCCATTCTGCTCTCAACCCCGAGCACCACTCGTCGAGTCTCTACGTCGTTCGATGCAGAGTTCGAGTTGAAGGTCTGACAAAAACCTTTACTCGTCGCCTCTATTAATTACGTTTTCCGGCCTCGTCCGTCGTTCGTTCGCGACACATCCACTAGATCCGAGCTCCTGACGAGGTGACGAGAAAAACCAAACCGACCAATCATTCGTCTGATGCCAGAAGGGGACTCATCGGTGCTATGCCACTTTCGATTGTTTCCCCTCTGTTTTAGTTAAATCCGATAAGTATTCCGGCTTGTTTTGTGTTTTTGATGTATGGGTTGGATTATTGAGCTAATGAGCTCTTGTTTTCTGGCAGAACTACAACATTTAGAGTCACCGGTGAGGATCTCGGTGAGCCGTCGGTGAGGTTGCTGGCTATTGAGGTAAGTGGGCTTGAACCGTCATGAACCGGTCTACACCAAACCAAATCTAAGCCCATTAACCAAACTTGACAAGAATCGGCCCAAACCCGACAACCCAATCTGTCAACCCGAACTCGAGTTCAACCCGACCCACATATGTTAGACCTGACATGATCGAGTTATCTCGTCGAGTCAACTCGTCCAAGTCAGTTCGCCTGAGTCAACTCGGTTGACTAGTTGACTGCTGACGTTAGCATTGGCCGTTGACTTTGACCAAAAGTCAACTTTTCCAAAAACTCTATTTTATGTTTTTCGATATCTTGGGTCCTTTTTGAAGCCCGTTTCGCAAAATTCTGACCTGAAAGCCTCTGAATCTAACCTTGAACCCGAGACTGTTTATGTATTTAATCATTCAGTTAACAACAATGTGAATAAGGTCTGACCATGGAATTTGTATAATTAAAGGTATTCACAGTTCCTCGTATCCGTGTTGTTGGAGGACATCAAATTCAAGTTCGAGAGTGATCGAATGGATTATTATGGTTGACCGATATAACAAGGATTAAAGGTAATACATTACCACCTTATACATGCTTTTGAAACTTGTTGGTATTCAGTTAATGCTTGTATGCTGATGATTGAGCATGTGATTAATTCTACTTCTTCCAATCAATTAAGAAATAAGAATAGTGTAATGCCCTGGTTTTGGGCTTAGATGTTTTAGAGTTTGAATCGGGTCGGTCGAGAATAATTCAAATCTTTAAGGGAGGTTTAGGGAACACCTAGTTCGGGGTGCTTTAAAAATATGGAAAAATATCTAAAAATCCTCCTTTATTATATAAATGATTATGGTGAAAACAATTTTACAAAATATGGTTTGGAAATACTACATTTCGGTGTAGTGACCAAATCGCAGTTTTTACAAAAGTTGACTAGTGATTGTTTTGTAAAGGATTGAAACTTTGATTCTTTAAGGAGCTAATTTTACCAAAATGTTTTTCATCAGATTTCTCTTTAATTTGGGAGTTTTTAATAATGTTTTAATTAAGGGAATAAAGGAGAATTAAAAAGAAAAATCTATTTTGACTTTTCATAACTACCTTACGTTAATTTTCTCTCATTTCATTTTCTCTCAACTTCCACTCAGCCAAACACATTTCCTTCATCAATTAACCTTTGATTTTCATCTCATTTGCTGAGATTTCATTCTTCTAAGGATTCCTAATATTTAGCTCATCAAAACCTCTTGTTTTTACCTTGGATTTTCAAGAAATCTTGCCCAAATTGAGGAGAAATCAGCCATTAGAGGTAAGCTTCGTCCTTCTCCTCTAATGATCTGTTCTTTACTGAAATTCCCTAGTTATCAATCCTTTGTTAATGATTTTTGAGTTGCTTTAATGTTAGAAACATGAAATTGTGGTAAAACTCAAGATTCTTGGAGAGATCTTGATGATTTTCGTAACTCTTGGTTAGGTTCTAATTTGAGGTTGATTTCTAATGTATTTTGGATGATAATTGATGTTATAAATGAGGTTTTATCAAGCAAATCCCGAATAGGTTTGGATTCCTAAGTTTTACATGTTAGATTTGTGGTTTTTGGGTGGTTTTGGTGTTCTGTTGTTGTTGGAGATATAAGGACGAGTTTATGGTGATTTTTGGTGTTGATTGAGGTTTAGAGATTATTAGAATTGATAGATCTTGGCTGGGCTTTGTTTTGGGGAAGTTTGGAGATGATTTCGGTTGTTTTTGGTAGCCGAAATGGTGTTTTTGAGTAGAGTAGTGAGTTTGTTTGAGTGGCTGGTGATTTCAATGCATGATGATGCATTAATCCTCTGCTCTTATGTGTAATAAATATGGGAGACATCTTTGGACGCTTTTGGTGTTGATCCGGAAGTGCTGGTAGCTTAGATATTGTTTCGGCAAGCAAGCGAAACGTAATCGGTGAGTACGAATAGTTTTAGAAGTCCTTGAGGGACAAAGAAACAATGTTTGGGGATTTAGGATTGGTTTGAAACACCATCCTAAGTCCGGAAGTAAGTATGGCTAGATTTGCTCTCAAATATGTGGTTGATGCCCCTAAATGCTTTTACATGCTCTTGTTTTGAGATAGACAAAAATTCCTACTATTTTATGCATGTTTTGTAGCATGAGATGATGCTTTGTAGAGTTTTCATGAGATAGCATGTTGTAATAAAGAGTTTTGAGATGTTGATTTAATGCAAAGCATGAGTTATGGTTTTGAAATGAGATGAGAAAGATTTGAAAAATGTTGCATCAAAACAGTAGGTGAGATGATGATTTTAATGTAATATATTGGCATAATTGATGAGATAATTACCGAATATAATTGGTCGACCAATAGGATGAGAGTGCACTATAAACTAAAAATTCGAACGTGTTCTTTGGAGTCGGGAAATGGGGGTAGTGCCATCCTGATCCAAAGTGAGAATCCGATGATGAGAGATACCATCGGGGTAGGACTTGGTGAAATACCTAAGCTTTATGGCAAAGAGAGATACCGCCATGAGAATCCGGTGATGTGAGATTCCACCGGGGTAGGACTTGACCTTGAGTCAATCTAATCCGCATATCCGAGTAAAGATGAAATATGAAATGCCAATATATGAGATTGTATTTGATTCACATGTACCAAATGTTGAGATGATTTATGCTGTGAGAAATGCATATGAGATTTATGGTATGAAATGCTTTTGTTTACATTAAGCATGTGTATGGCTTTTCCATGAGATTTGCATTGGTTTAATACATGAGATAGAATAAAGGTACATGTGTTTTCAAATGGAGAGTTGCTTTGAAATGGTTTTCAAGCATGAGATAGAATGAGCATGTCGTAGAAAATGGTTTTTGAGAAAGAGTTTTAAAGATGCATTGTTGTGTTGGTTTTCCTTAGAGCTTGCCTCACTAAGCAAATGTGCTTACGCTCTCTTCTACCAACAATGCAGATAATTGAAACGTCTTTGGGCAGCAAGGAGGCTAAGGACATCCAAGGAAGTGAGAAGCTCATGTATGGTGAAGTTTCATATACTTTAGTATTGATATTTGGCAATGGGTCCTATAGTTGGTTTTGGGAGATGTGTTTTGAACTCCCTATGGTTGTTGCAAGTTTAATATGGTTTTTGCGAATTGTAATTGTCCTTTTTGGTTTGGTTTGAGGTTTGAGGCTTTTATATGGTTCATGTGACTAGGAAGCATGCCTATAGACTCAATGTTCATATGTTTGATGCCATGCTTTAGCTTAAACTTCATAATAGTGATCTTTGATGTTCAATCATGTTGTTAGTGTGATATGGTGTGATTAGTGTTGTGTTTGAATGAGTAAAGAGGTGAAAAACCAGAAAATTGTATGGTTGCAGGGCAGGGTGTATCGAAACACCCTTATCTGTTTCGGAACAGGGGCTTAAAATGGCCATAGTGTTTCGGAACAGGTAAGAGTGTTTCGAAACACTTTAGCTACTGGAGAGCCCTGTTTTGATACTGGTCTCGGAACGCACCCGAGTAACGAAACGGTCAACCCTATTTCAATACGGCCGTTTCGATACCAGGGTCAGCATTTCGAAACGGTTTACCGTTGAACTGTATTTTGAATTGTTTCAAGTTCTCTTTTCTTACATTTTAGTCCTTGATGAATATGGATGCAATTGGTTGAGTTTGGAATATCCAATTAAGCTAATTTTTGACAGAGATGCATGAAATATGACTAATTACATATTAGTAAGCTTAAAATCTGCAAAGTCCTCGCAATTTGCAAAGTTTACGTTTTGGTCCCTAAAAGTGTAATCCTTACAATTGAATCCCTAAATGGCCTCTGATCGTTGTGCCTTTCCTTTCTATGAACTTGAGTGATCACATAGGTTAAACAATGCATTTAGAAATGATTAAAATAAAAAAGGGTCGTCAATCAAGGTTGACTTTCGAGTTGACTTTGGTTTTCCCCGTGTAATCTTCATAGTTCGGGTCAAGCGTCTAGGCCGGGCTAAGGGGGTGTAATCACTAATTTTGTTCAGGGTGTTAAACCCGTTTTATTTTCTTTTTAGTAATGGGCTTTGATATTATATATGTTGTGATTAAAAACCAAAAAAAAAGAAGAAAGGAAAAAAATTAAAAAACAGTATATATATTATCTATTATTACTATTATTATACTTATTTATCATATTTTTATTATTATAATACTATAAGTATTATATTATTATTATTACCTATTATTATTATATTTATTATTATCTGTTATTATTATTATTATTATTATTATTATTATTATTATTATTATTATTATTATTATTATTATTATTAATGCTTTCGAATAGAATATGAAAATTGAAAAAAAAACTACTAAGTAATATGCCCAAATAATAAAGCCCAAGTTTTTAATAATTTAAAGTCCATTACATTATAAAAAACCAAAAAATAAATAAATATACAAGGCCTGTTCTGGCCCAAATTAATAAACCCTAGTCTGCTAAAAACCCTAATCTAATATGCCCCTTGTCTTTGCAGCCGCCAAGCCATAACCGTTGGATCTAGAGGGGAGATCCAATGGCCCAGATGGCGTCTGACGCGAGAAACCCTAGCTGAGGCCCCAACAACCCTAGCGCCGCCACACGTCTACCGTCGGATCTGGATCAAGATCAACGGCTGGGATAGAAGCTCGGAAGCCTCCAGAACTTCCACGCGCCGCACGCGCGACTCCCCAGCAGCCCGCGCGTGGGCATCACAACCGAGCCTTTTCGAATCCTCCCGACGATCCGGATTACCCCACGTCGTCCTCTGGTCCCCCTCAGGCCACGTCTCGAGCAGTCACATGCAACACAAACAAACAAAGACATCAGAAACGCCCAGGAAACCGAAATCAGAAACAAATTGCAACAAACATTTTCAGAGGCAATCAACAGAAATCGTACAAATCAACAGCGATTTACAGCAATTTTACGCATTTTAGAAATAGAAAAATTTGTAATTTCAGGGCTATAAAAACCCGAGCAAGCAATGTAAAGAGGGGTTTTTTTAGAGAGGATTTGGAGAAGAGAGTTTTTTGAGAGGATTTTCAGAGAGCAAATTTGTAACCGGAAACTTCAATCAATACAAGCAGAGCACCTCAGTTTACGAGAGGTATCGCCTTCCCCATTTCGATTTCAGTTCGAATCGTAAAAAAAATAAAAAACATTTGGTTAGGTTTTTTTTTACATGCGTCGCTCCATCTCCCCTCTTCTTTCGCCCCTCTCCTCCGGTATTCGCGGTATGACAGTCCTAGCTTAATGGATGTTGATCGAATATTTGGGTTAAGTTTCACCGTCTCTAGCTAAGCGGAGGCGTAAAAATGAAAATGACATGCATCATCCTTTACTTGCTTGCATCATGCATAAAGGTGACGTACGGGATCCGAACCCTAAACTAACACGGCAGTCAGTCTTATATGATGTCGGTTTAGTCTTTGGTCCAGTGTACCGTCATCCTTTTTAATTAAACGACGAATTAATTCGAAACCGCTAATTTGAAGAAGCTCGCATAATTAAAGTCCGGTTTTCAATTAAGAATCCCTAATTAAAGTCTTTTTAAATTTCAAATAATTTCCATCAATTAAAGGCAACAATTGTTTTGGTACCGATTTCCGGGCGTGATGGGGGTGCTAACCCTTCCCCACATGTAACCAACTCCCGAACCCTTTCAAACGAATCTCTGGTTTTGTTTTTTACGGTGTCTGGCCTACCATAGTGGCCGGTGGCGACTCTAAACCGAGAAAAAGATTTTTTAAAAGGTTTTTTCCAAAACACGAATTAATTTTTAAAACCCCCTCTTTTAAATTAAATGTTTCCTTAAAAAAAACGGGGAACTTGATTTAGAAAAAAAAAACCTTGTTATAGGGGGTTACAGTAATGGCCAAGGAAAAAATATTTGAATAAGAGATTTGATAAATCGAAAAGGACTTCCGAGTTCAGTAAACGATTAATAAAACAGTTGATCTCTAAGTCGGATTATTTTTACTAAAAGGACAAATGTCAGAAATATTTTGATGATGAATAATGAAAATACCCTTGAGGTGCAAGAATGACTAAGATACCCCTAACAATAAAAAACCTAGGAAGCTACACTTAATCTGGTAAGACATTTGATGCATCTGAAAACGTCAAGTTACTTTGGATATTATGGTAAGAGGTTTTAATCCTTCGAGATTGTAAAGTACTTGATTTTGCTAGAATTCTGAACAAGTCTCCGAAGATAAATTCACGAAAAATATTCGTATGTATGAATTAATCAATGTGGCGTAAAAGACTGAGTTGATTGAAATGACTAAAAAGTATTGAAAATATTGATAAGACTGAAATGGTTGGAATAATCGTAGTGACAAAAAGACTGAAATATCCTCGACACCAATTGCCAAATTAATCGAAATGATTGATACATCCTCGAGTTCTGAAATGAACAAAAAATTGGAAGGACCGAAAGGCTATGAATAATTGAACCACCTTCGAGCATCGAGTGTCTAAAATGCCTTCGAATACTAAAATGACAAAAAATACATCTAAGACTCGGAATAGGAAATACCAATAAACCAAACAAATGTAATGGCTTTGAACATGGTAATACACGACCTGTATTTGTTGGTCGTTTCTGATATTAATGTGATATTGGGAGAGTACCATATGAAGGCAAGTTCGATTGATTTGGATAATTGATTTTTTTGTAAAAAATTAGGGGCTTATTGAACCCTTAAGCCAAATGTATATAATATGAAAATACATTCAATATAATTAGGACACAACACGATACATGAATACAATACAGGTACATGAACCGTCGTATCTACACATAACAAAGGCAATATAGTAATTTAAGGACTTGTTTGAATAAAGTATAGTAATATAAGGGCTTTCTTAGTATATTACCCTTTATTCTAATACGGTGTCATGTTAATGTTCGTTCGCATATTAAACGAACATACAAATATTGTTCATAGTCATTTATTTAACTTAATAAATGAACATAAACGAACGTTATACAAACGATTCACAAACAGTTTGTCGAACGTTCTGTTCATTTACACCCTACCACTTTTATCTTTGTATTTTTATTTCAAAAAAAGTATAACGATAAACTTAACCAATATTTACGCATTTTGTTGTTTTGTGTCTTATTTTTTAGTTAAATTTTACCTTAGTCTTTCAAAAAATATACATTTGATCATTGATCTTTCAAAAAGCGCTGAATCTCTATTTTTCTAAACAAAAATAATGACAAACATAAAATTTTTAATGTCGCTGACATGAAATTTCACATGGCATTTCATGAATACTTTATGAATTTTTCATTTGAAATATTTATAATTTTTTTAAAAATTAAATTATTTATCGTTATGATATATAAAATAAATAATTTTATATTAACATGAAACACATTTGATCTATCATGCGTATTGCCACTTTAAAACTTGTTAAAGTTTACTGTTGCAGTCATCATTCTCATTAAAAAACAATTTGATTCTTTTTATGAAAAGTTGAGGAATAAATTTCTCTATAAAAAGTAAGGATTAAGTTAGTAAAAAAGTGCAAACATTAAGACAAGGATGGATACATGCCTTTATGTTAGGGGTAAGCTTATAAAATTTCATGGAAGTAAAAATATATTTTCAATAGAAAATGCATAGAAAGTTTCTAAAAATTTTCTAAATTATATTCAAACTTTAAATTTTCAGGGAGTGACCGTCCCCTCTAACTCACCTCGGTCTATCCCTGCGTTAAGGGTCAAAATTGCCTGTATGACAAACGAATAAAAATAAATTGATATGTAAAATGAGGGTTTTGAGGGTGAGATTTTTTTTTGGAGAATTTTGAGGGTGAGAATTAACATTGATGAAATTGGTAATAATTGATAGTTCGTTAACTAACTACAATTTTACAAAAGGATTTCTTTCTCTATTTTTAGTTCGTTAATTTCGTGGTTTATGTTATCATTAGTTATAGTTTGGAAACTTAATGGAAGTGAAATTTAAAACATAAATTAATGATTTGTTTAGTTTATTCATGGATATAATATTTAGGGATGGGGAGAGGTTGGAAGTTTGGGGTAAAATATAAATAGTTACAAAATGGACCATCGGACTTTAATGGTTAAGCAATCAATTTAAATATTAAGAATCAAGGTTAAATTTATCTACTTTTAAAATTGACAAGGTCTTAATGAGTATTTAAATTGAAAATTGGGTTTCAAGGATTAATTTTCCTAATTTCAAAATAGACAACAATGTAAAAAATATTTAAGCTGAGAAGTAAAGATCAATGTTTAATGTATCTAGTTTCAAAATTACTAGGGACCTAAGAAGAAATTAACACCAAAATGCAGCAGTAGCAAACAATAAATCCCAGCGGTCATCACCTCCCCATGCAGTAGCAACGTGCTGCAAATTCATGGTGATCCATTCCACCAACGATCCGCTATAGAACCACACCCAGTGCGCAGGCGGCACCAATTGGCTCCAAACCAGTATCGCTGTCGAGCAGTGGCGTAGAAGATGATCAATGTCTTCTTCACTCGCCCCACACACTAAACACGCGGCCGACTCCGCCATATGCCTCCGAACACGCTCACTATTTTTCAATACCCTACCCTTACACACCAACCATAGAAAAAGTTTGATTCGTTGTGGACCTTGAAATCGTTGAAACAATCGCCACACTTCATTCCCGTGTGCAGCACTTTGCGGCTGGTTTATGGCGTATACGGACTTCATTGTAAATGTCAAATTATCATTCCACCTCCACCCATGCGAGTCAACCACATCACCACCGGCTGGAGCTCTAACGGCTATAATTCGGTCGATCACGTCCATGTCAAAAAAATGTTGAAACCGGCCTATATCCCACTGCCCATCACTCGTGCTCATCTCTTTTAGGGGAGTAAAATCATCCGGAATCAGATTCGGATCGGTAGCAACCATCCCAAGTGGACCAATACCACGTACCCAATTATCATGCCAAAAGTCGATGCAATCCTCATTACCAACCCGCCAAATAGCACCCACCCGAACATCTTGCCAAATCGCCGACACTCCGCGCCATAAATGAGAACAATTACTTCGAAGAATGGATGCCGGCATAATCTCAAAGCACTTATATTTAGCACGTAAAAAGTGCACCCAGAGTTGTCCCCGTTTATCAATTAAATTAAAACCAATTTTCATCAGAAACGCATCGTTTTGCTCTCTTAACTTCTTGAATCCCATACCACCCAACTCAACAAGTTTACATAGCTCATTCCAATTCACCAAATGAACACCTTTCCTATCAGCACAACTACCCCAAATAAAATTGTGTATCAAGCCTTCAATTTCCTCGCATACACCTATAGGTATCCTGGTCGATTGCATGGCATAATATGGAATGGCAGACAAAACTGCCTTTGCAAGAGTTATCCGACCCGCAAAAGATAAATATTTAGCTTTCCAACCTGACAGCCGATCACGCACCTTCTGAATTAAATACGAATAAGTTGATCTAGTGACACGTCGGTGTAACATTGGAACGCCTAGGTAGCGCCCAAGATCGGAAACTTCAGAAAAACCCACCACCGAGCTCAAAGAGTTACGTACCTCACTAGATACATTCTTGGAGAAAAAAATGCTTGACTTTTTCACATTCACTTTGAGACCCGAATACTTGCAAAAATAAATCAAAACCTCCCGAATCACATCCAGCTGTTCCATAGAGGCCTCCGCAAAGAGCACCATATCATCCACAAACATCAAATGGGAGATAACCGGGCTGCGCTGAGAAGTACAAAACCCTTTCCACTGACCCGATGCCACTCTCTGGTTTATCGCCTGACTAAGCCTTTCCATACATAGCACAAATAAATATGGTGAAATGGGGTCACCTTGTCAGATACCTCGAGAAGGCGTGAAGGAATCTGTTAAAGAACCATTCCAACTAATCTGGGTCGAAACACTAGAAACACATTTTAAAATCAACTCACATATACCATCAGGAAAACCAACATCCCCCAGGGTGTCATCGGTAAAAGCCCACTCCAATCTATCTTAAGCTTTCTCCAAATCAATTTTCAGCGCCATCCACCCGCGTTTCCCTGTTTTCCGATTCATAGAGTGAACAATCTCATGGGCAATTATGATATTATCAGAGATAGCACGCCCGGGGACAAATCTAGTTTGGCTTTCCGAAATCCAATCCAATAGGAAAGGCTTAATCCGATTAACCACCACCTTAGTAATGGCTTTATAAAGAACAATGCAAAGGCTGATAGGCCTGAACTATCTCATCGTCTCAGGAGATACAACCTTTGGAATTAGAACCATAATAGTTCTATTAATCTCTATCGGGAATGGCTCCATGGAAAAAATACTCCTTATACATCGCCACACACTGTCCCCCACAACATCCCAATTACGCTGATAAAAAGTCGCATGCAACCCATCAATACCCGGAGCCTTTCATGGATCCATATCAAAAATAGCAGCCTTGATCTCAACATTCGTAACTGTCGCACTTAACGCTCGCAACACGTCATCCCTCATTCTGGGAAACAACCTGCGAATATGATATTGTCCATGCAGTTCGGATCAGCTGTAAACAATTTCCTGTAAAAGTCAATTGCCTCAGTTCGCAAAGTCCTCTGATCCGTATTCCAATATCCACTGCTTTATTTCAGTCCTACGATCATATTAACTCGTCGACGCGCCATCGTTGATGCATGAAAATACCGAGTATTTTTATCACCAAACAGAATCCATTGACTGTGTGATTTCTGAAACCACATAGACTCTTCCTGCTCAAGAATAATATCGAGCTCAGTCCTCAATTTACTACTCAAATCAATCAAAAAATCAAACTGCGATCGTTGCAACGACTTATCAATACCCCGAAGCCTCGCCAAAATCCTCTTTTTCTTTTTCCCTATATGGCCAAACACATCAACATTCCACTGTTTAACCACCTCCTGAAATTTCTGAGCGTTATCCACCACCGAAGATGAATCATCCCAAGAAGACTCAAGAAGAGCACGAAAGTCTGGATGATCCTGCCAAGAACCGAAAAGGACGCTCCATGTTAGGTACCAGAACACCATTTGGCTTAATGAGAAGTGGACAATGGTCACTACCAACACGATCCAAATGTACCACAATCGACATCGGGTAATCCACAAGCCAGGCGTTATTAGCCAAGCATCGATCTAACCGCTGATACAAGTTGCCTCACACCATGTAAACTCATCTCTTTTATAATCGATTTCCGTCAGCTCTGCACTGTCGATAAAATCCTGAAAGAGCGAGCTAGTCCCTAAAACATCACTCGAACCACCACACTACTCCTCCTTACAAAGAATTGCATTAAAATCACCACCGAACACCCATGGAACCTCAACCCCAGGACTAAGCCGACTTAACTTATCCCACAAATGTCGTCTAACACAAGCATTAGGACTAGCATAAACAACAGTAAAATATATCCAATTTTCTGAACTAACCTCACGAGCTTTTCCATGCACAAACTTATTAGACATAGATAGAACAGTAACATCCAACCCATCCCGCCACAAAAGCCAAACACCACCACTAAAACCTCGCGCCTCAACACAGAATGAATTCGGATACCCAAATCTCTGAATCACTCTATCAGCTTCACCGTAACTCACTTGTGGTTCAAACAACGCCACCATCTGCGGATTATTAGAACGTACAAAATTTCTAAAATGGCGTCAGAATTATGCATTTCCCACGCCCTGTGTATTCCAAAACATAATATTCATTATAACAAAGGAAATCGAGAAAATAGAAACCTTACTGAGAGGGCGGAAGATTTTCCTTCCCTACATTCGCCTCACTATCAAGGCGCATCGCTTGATCACGCGCACACTCAACCGCAACCTCTGCGTGTGTATGCCCCGTATCTTGCAATTTATCAAGCTTCGTAGAGAGCGACGAAACCCATTCCGTTAACACAGGACGTGGTGGCACTCGTGACTCTGATTTCTTTGATACCTTTAAACTCTTCTGTTGTACTGCTGTTAGAGTATTCCCATTTTTACCCGAGCTTACTCCGTTACGTAGCCGTGATGTTGATTTAAAATCGTTCCTCCCCTCCTTAATGGATATAGCCCTGTGAGAACCCGACACAATCTCAGGCGTATACGGAATCGCTTGTGAATCATTACCCACCACTGACGGCACTACAACCACCATTTGATCCCCCATGCTAACCGACGAACCCTGGCCAGCGTCACTCTGTACCACCTGCACTTCTCTATTTTCTGAAACCCCTGCACCTGCCCCATCCAAAGTAACACTTTTCCCTTTATCCACACTGCGTGCTTTATAACTTGCACCATCCAAACTTAAATCCAACCTGCCAGTGTTGACTAAACCATTAAGCCCCATGTTCTGCACCACACTCCCACTATCCTTGACCCCAGCATCACCCTTCGATTCAACCCCAACACCCTTCCTCGGCTTAGGTTGCGTGGTCGTAGTCGTAGGACTTGACCGCACGTTGCCATGCACGTCCAACGCCCTTTTTTGCACACTCCCCCCTTATCCGTCTTCGTACTACCCCCAGCCACAACACCTTCCTCCTCACGCAAGCCTTGCAAAACACCAAACCGAGACCCACCTCGATCAACACGACCGTCATCCTCTCTATTACCATTCATCCGAAATGGCCGAAGGCTATTCCTCTCAACCACCATCCAAGGACCAAATAACTCTTCCCTCGATATCTCAACATTGGATGTCACTTCCGAACTATTAACATCCGATCACGGCACCCCATCCTTCTCACAACCACTATTATCAATCGCACACAATTCTACGGAATGTCCATACTTACCACACTTGAAACAAATCAGATGGAGCCCCTCATACTCAAGCTTTTGGACAAAGCCGTCAATCCCAATACACGACAACAAAGGTTTGTTAAGATCCACAACCACAACAAGTCTCGCGAATCGGCCCCTCTCACACAACGACGTGCTATAATCAATCTTGATAACACGTCCAATAACATCCGCGATCTGCCTGAATAATGCCTTCGAGTAATATCAGTAGGGGAGACCCGGCAGACGGATCCACACAACCACCTGAGATGGATGTTTTTCCGCAGTCGAAAAATTCCTACACCATGGTTGTACTTTTAAGTAACATCCGAATAAAGTCCACAGACCACCCGTGAGCACTTTAGTATAATCATCAACCGATTCAAACTTCACCAAGAAATAGTTATTGTCCAAGTCAATAACTTGAAAATTCTTCTCCGTCTTCCATATCGCATGCACCCGGTTAACCAATGTCTTAAATCCTATCGTTCTCCCAAGAGGTCGAACGATAATGGTCTTTTGCATACTATCATCAATTCGCGCATGTACTCTTTCTGAAAAAGAAATTCGGGGAAAAAGGCCACTACAATCAACCACAAAATCCGTATCCAACACTTCAAGTCCCTCATCGAATTCACCAACGATCGCACCACACCCTTTCACCGATGAGCCCGCCACCATGGACGCATACGTCTTCCTCTCACTACCATCACTGCCATGCTCAGCCCCTAGCCCTTCCACCGCCGCCTGCTCAGCCCCAGCAGCCACCATATCCACGTCAAGCACCTCATGCAGTCCTCTTCCCGCGATTTCTTCAATGCCGGCTGGGCCTCCATAGCCACAGGAGACCCCGGCCTCTCTAATGCCGCCGGTATAGGGACGTTAACCACCCCTCCCTGTGGCTGACCGCTGGAATCGCTATAAAGCGCCACCGACTTGGAGCCATCGATCTCCGGAGAAACATGAGGAAACCTAAAACTCATCCTATGGTTTTAAATAGTGACGAGTATACACTTATCAAAAATTAGATTTTTGTTGTTGTTAGATAATATTTAAAAATTTAAAAATTTTAAAATTCCTAGATTTGACAAGTAGTATTATCATGTTACGACACGCGCCAAAAGAAATTTTCAAAAAAATTGTTAAAGTTAATGGTCAACATTTTTCAAAGGGCCAAATTGATTTTTTTCTTGAGTTTAAGGGTTTAATTGAGTGCAAAAAAATAGGGGCTTAATTGATTTTTTTGTAAAAAATTAGGGGCTTATTGAATCCTTAAGCCAAATGTATATAATATGAAAATACATTCAATATAATTAGGACACAACATGATACATGAATACAATACAAGTACATGAACCGTCGTGTCTACACATAACAAAGGCAATATAGTAATTTAAGGACTTGTTTGAATAAAGTATAATAATATAAGGGCTTTCTTAGTATATTACCCTTTATTCTAATACGATGTCATGTTCATGTTCGTTCGCATATTAAACGAACATATAAATATTGTTCATAGTCATTTATTTAACTTGATAAATGAACATAAACGAACGTTATACAAACGATTCACAAACAGTTTGTCGAACGTTCTATTCATTTACACCCTACCACTTTTATCTTTGTATTTTTATTTCAAAAAAAGTATAACGATAAACTTAACCAATATTTACGCATTTCGTTGTTTTGTGTCTTATTTTTTAGTTAAATTTTACCTTAGTCTTTCAAAAGATATACATTTGATCATTGATCTTTCAAAAAGCGCTGAATCTCTATTTTTCTAAACAAAAATAATAACAAACAAATTTTTTTAATGCCGTTGACATGAAATTTCGCATGACATTTCATGAATACTTTATGAATTTTTCATTTGAACTATTTATAATTTTTTTATAAATTAAATTATTTATCGATACAATATATAAAATAAATAATTTTATATTAGCATGAAACACATTTGATCTATCATACGTATTGCCACTTTAAAACTTGTTAAAATTTACTGTTGCAGTCATCATTCTCATTAAAAAACAATTTGATTCTTTTTATAAAAAGTTGAGGAATAAATTTCTCTATAAAAAGTAAGGATTAAGTTAGCAAAAAATTGTAAACATTAAGACAAGGATGGATACATGCATTTATGTTAGGGGTAAGCTTATAAAATTTCATGGAAGCAAAAATATATTTTCAATAAAAAATGCATAAAAAGTTTCTAAAAAAATTCTAAATTATATTCAAACTTTAAATTTTCAGGGAGTGACCGTCCCTTCCAACTCACCTCGGTCCATCCCTGCGTTAAGGGTCAAAATTGCATGTATGACAAAAGAATAAAAATAAATTGATATGTAAAATGAGGGTTTTGAGGGTGAGATTGTTTTTGGAGAATTTTGAGGGTGAGAATTAACATTGATGAAATTGGTAATAATTGATAGTTCATTAACTAACTACAATTTTACAAAAGGATTTCTTTTTTTATTTTTAGTCCGTTAATTTCGTGGTTTATGTTAATTAAGCATTACTTATAGTTTGGAAACGTAATGGAAGTGAAATTTAAAACATAAATTAATGATTTCTTTAGTTTATTCATGGATATAATATTTAGGGATGGGGAGAGGTTGGAAGTTTGGGGTAAAATATAAATAGTTACAAAATGGACCATCAGACTTTAATGGTTAAGTAATCAATTTAAATATTAAGAATCAAGGTTAAATTTATCTAATTTTAAAATTGACAAGGTCTTAATGAGTATTTAAATTGAAAATTGGGCTTCAAAGATTAATTTTCCTAATTTCAAAATAGACAACGATGTAAAAAATATTTAAGCTGAGAAATAAAGATCAATGTTTAATGTATCTAGTTTCAAAATTACTAGGGACCTAAGAAGAAATTAAACTCAATTTTTTTAGTTTGGATTAAGGCTTAATTTGCTTAGTTTCAAAATTACTAGGTGACTAAAAAGTAATTAAATTCTTTTTTCTTTTTGTTGGAAAACAAGGCTTAATTGGCTTAGTTTCAAAATTACTATGAACCTAAGAAATAACTTAACCTACAAAAATGGGAGCCAACACCCCCACAAAAATTTTAATATTTATGTTTTAAGCCATTTTCCCTTTCTGTGCTCTTTTTATTGATCGTAAATTTTATTATGTTCACTAACAGATGAAGTATAATGTTCAGTGGTTACTACATTCAGATCTCATCCACGATGACTTTCGAATTTCTAATGTACAGTTTGTGTTATCGATGCATACCAGACAACGATATTTGCATTTACTTTACTTGAAGGTCAAGTATTGACATGCTTAAGTATGTCAAGCTATTCGTGTCAACCCCCCTTTATATGATCTTAAAGCTGGAATCATACAGTTAAAATCGAGTCGAAAATCTTTTACGTGTAGCTTAAGACTCGATCGAACGATCGTTGTACTCAATTAAGAAAGACATGGGAGGAAAGTTCTTGATTGATTTAAAAAAAAGTTAAACACAAACAATACGAAGAGCTTTGGCCAATGATGTGAGTAGAAAATTCTGCCTATTTTCTGTACCTCTATTTATACCCATCATTAAAAAATAGATTTAGAATTATGATTTAAGGCTAGCGCTTAGAATTATGGTTTAGAATATTAAGTGTAGGGTTTATTTAGCATTTATAATTTAAAATTTAGAATTAAGACTTAAATTTAATATTTTTTAATATGAGCACAAAAAAACATAGGATTTTTTGTCCCAATAATGCTCTCACTAGTCCTTCTGGAGCCTTCCAATGTCTGAAATCAAACTAAATGAAATCCTAAATGAGTGACAAATCTCTCATAAAATGCCCTCTATTCACCTTCCCATACAATATGTCCTAAAAAATATTTTATTTACGGATTAGACATACAAACTTTGATACGAATACGACAGTAAAAGTCATAAAATTATTAAATATTCTTGTTTAGAGTGCAAGAGGTCCTAAGTTCAATTCTCGAAATGCCCCTTTTATAGTAATATTAGAATTATGTTCACATATGAACAAACAATTCTGAAGCAACTTCTATGTATTTCACTGGAAAAGATTAGATATGTCATTGCCTGAAAAAGACAAAAAATGAACATGGAACACACAAACATTTGAGGGCAAATGCAATTGTAAGGGGAACTCATTTAGAATTAGTCCATTTAAAGTTTTTTCTTCTGTCCGAATACACGTCGGATACTTGTACTTTTAAAGAAAAACAAAGGCAACATAATCATCAAGCATGATAAGATGCATACAGGCTTAAGTATGTGTACATATGAAACAATAAAACATATAGTTTGATCGAACTACCAACACACACAAGTCTAATTACACCAAATCATCCTAGATCAGGGACTGTGAAGTACTCATCATTGTCATCCGGTATCTCCATTCTAGGCTTCTTAAGAGGCATAGAATATTTGGTAATACGATACAAGTTTGGATTTCTCGCTTGCGGTATCAAAAGTTGAGGAACTTCGGCCGGTGCTAAAGCCCTCCTGAGGCAATTGATCAATGAAAAGACCAATGTCTGCTAGCCATTCAAGCTCTCCTAGCTCAGACTGCTCTTTCAAAAGTCCATTTAAAGTTAACAAATTGGAATCCTTTTAAAAAATGCAAATAAATAAATGCTGAACATGATAAATAGTAAAATAAGGCATTTGGTCTAATCGTACGATTCTCATCTAGGGTATGAGAGGGGTCCTAAATTCAAATCTTGGAATGACTCGGAGCTGAAATCTGCCTAACAAAGGGGGAATTGAATAAAAAGAAAAATCCATGTCAGACACATACCTATATCCGAATCCAAGTAACATAGATCTAAAGATGTTGTCATACACCTCGGGGAAAGTTAATTAGAACATTACATAATGTGACCGAGTTTCTTCATAGCTGCCTAATTGTTATGTAATTTTGTTTTTTTAACACAGTTTGAAGAAAAATTCAAAAGTCTCAAATCTAAGAGCATAATAAACTTGCAACCTGTCTATTTAGCAGTCGCACTTATTGGTTAAAGGAAATTATTTAATTTAGGAAATTCATAAACAACAGATGTTTTGCCTTCTAGTGTATTCAGATTCTGAATTGACAAGTATAACTGGAATCATAATATAGATAAAAGCTACAACCTGGTTTTACCGCGATTTTAAAAGCCACCAGCATCCAGTTTCAGCAAGGCAACAATACATTGTACCATATAAAACGTAAAAACGTTGGTCTCTAGTGAAAATTAACAGGAGTTCTAAGAAAAAATGGACTGATACCTAGAAATCAAGAATAGGGCATTTGGTCTAGTGGTATGATTCTCGCTTTGGGTGCGAGAGGTCCCGAGTTCGATTCTCGGAATGCCCCAATGCCTTCTTTAGCCAAAGGTTAAAAACAAATTCAAACTTATATTCCAATGCTTTTCAATATAATAAACAAAGTAGCTAAAACAATTTAGTTGATCAGATATTCATCAATAAACAAAGAAAATATTGCACAACTCTTTAAAATTAAGACCCCTATAGATGATGTTATAAAGCTTGGTGAATGCATGATTCGTTTCGGATCTAAACTAGAATAACCAAATGGCTTTAGCAGCAGCAGCTAAAGACTAAACTAGATATATCACCTACACAACTTGCATCAAGAGATATTCGAGCCATTCAGTATGCAAAGTCCCCCTAGAAATCTTTTTCACCTTTTCTAATATAATTGATCAGATTCCAACCTCAAGGCAACTTCTATTCTAATATGTCCCCAAAAACGAAGACTTTACCATTCAACCTTTTTCCTTTTTACAGCTAAAGTAATTAGCATTTGTGCAAATAGAAGACTTTACTAATCAACCTTTAGAGCCTTGTAGATACAAGGTTACTTCTTACTAGTGAACAATTCTTCATAACTGCTAATCATCCGGTCTGTTTGTCAACATACGAACAAGCAATTCTGAAGCACCTTTCTATGTATTTCACTGGAAATATAGCTCAGACACAATTTAGTTGAACAGTCTTTATCAATAACAATAAACAAAGAAGGGTATGCACTATTGTTGAAAATTCTACACATATAAATATTATAAACATTATACATATCAACATTGGGCATTCGGTCTAGTGGTATGATTCTTGCTTAGGGTGCAAGAGGTCCTGAGTTCAATTCTTGGAACGCCCCTCTCTTTTTTTCTCTTTTTAATTAGTTAAGCTTTACAATATGAAATATAAATCAAAAGTGTCGAACCAGCAGTTTGTTGCTAAATATATTGAAAAAGGATATTATTAGCAAGTTGCGACAGCTAACAACGGACCTGTAACTCATCAGGAAAGGTTAGATATGCCGTTGCCTGTAAAAGCAAGCACATGCACATGGAGAAAACAAATATTTGAGGGCATATGCAATTGTAAGGGGAACTTGTTTAGAATTTTTCCATTTAAAGTTGACAAATTCGAATCCTTTTAAAAAAATGCTAAACATGATAAATAGTAAAGTAAGGCATTTGGTCTAAAGGTATGACTCTTATCTAGGGTGTGAGAGGTCCCAAATTCAATTTTTGGAAAAACACAGCTGAAAACTGCCTAACAAAGGGGGAATGAAATAAAAAGAACGAATCCATGACAGACACATGCCTATATCTGAATCCTTGTAAGGTACATCTAAAGATGTTAACATACAGGTCGGGAAAAGCTTATTAGAACATTACATTTTGTGACTGGGTTTCTTCATAGCTGCCTAATTGTTATGTAGTTTTGTTTTCTAAACCATTTTAAAGAAATATTCAATCTAAAATCTAAGAGCATAATAAACTTGCAAACTATCGATTTAGCAGTCAGACACTTAATTGTTAAAGGAAATTTATAAACAATAGATGTTTTGTCTTCTAGTGGATTCATATTCTGAACTAACAAGTACCGATCACAAAATAGATGAAAGCTACAACCTGGTGTTGACGCGATTTTAAAAGCCACCGGCATCCAGTTTCGGATAGGCAACAATACACTGCCATAAAAAATATAAGAGTGGCAAACATTGGTCTCTAGTGAAAATTAACAGGAGTTCTAGCAGAAAAGGATTGATAATTGAAAACCAGATAGTATAACTTTTAGGAACAGGGCATTTGGTCTAGTGGTATGATTCTCGCTTCGGGGCCGAGAGGTCCCGAGTTCAATTCTCGGAATGCCCCAAAAAATTTTAGCTGAATGTCAAAACAAATTCAAACTTATCTTCAATGCTTTTCAATAAACAAAATTGCATGTGATCAGAGATTCATCAATAAACAAAGAAAGTATTAGTATTGCACTATTCTTTTTATATGGGAAGTGAAAACTAAAGATTTTTCCCATTTTCTAATTTTATACATAAAGTAATAATAAAAAAAAGAAATACTTTAATAAAAAAGGGAAAGACTCATTATTATAATTTAATTTCTTATTAATAAAAATTAACTTTTTTAATTCTCGGGAAATACAAAACGTTTTGGAAATTTGAAACCAAAATATTATGAGTAAATTATCTAGCAAATCACTGAAATTTTCTAGAGTTTTCAACTGGTATTTAAACTTCTTGGAACATAATTTTTTAAGGTAGTCACCAAAAATTCATAAAAAAATTATTAAAAAATAACGATTTGCTCACAAACTTATCGATTCGAGTTGGGCCTTGCTCGAATTGACTCGCTAAGATCTCAAGTCGAGCTCGATTTCAAGTTGAGTCAACTCGAGTCTAGCACTAACCAAGTTTTAACCGAGTCGAGCTCGAGTTGTTTGCGAGCTGCTCAACTCAATAAGCACCCCTACACACATATAAATGCTATAAAAATTTCAAATAATGAATTGGGCATTTGGTCTAGTGGTATCATTCTCCTTTTTGGGTGCGAGAGGTCCCAAGTTTGATTCTCGGAATGCCCCTTTTATCTTTAACATTTTTAGGTATCTTGCATTGCCATTTGAAACCACTAGGCAAAAGGAATATGGATCAAAGTCATTTTTCACAACAGTAATTATTTTCTGACAAGACTATATACAATGAGTTGCAAAACTTAATTAAATAAGTAATAACCTATGTTGAGCAGCTATTCTTCCTGCTTGGTGATCTCAAAGTTTTCAGATAAAAGAAAAGGAAGCACATAAACATGTAAGGAACCAAAATTTGAGGAGCAGGCTTAAATAGGTCTTTACCAAAAGCAAAAACTAGTTAATAAGAAAGCCAAATGTCTGGTTTTTAATAGACACAAAAATCTAATTTCTTCTCTTTTGTGCAGTCACCACACCAAACAAAGTGGTAAACAAAGATACCAAGCTTGGTTGATATATGATTCGTTTCGGAACCCTAGAAGAATAACCAAATGGCTTTAGCAGCTAGAGACTAAAGTAGATATCACCTACACAGCTTGCACCAAAAAGATATTCAAGCATTCAGTATGCAAAGTCCTGGAAATAAAAGGTAATGAGGATTCAGGACACGACACTTACCTATCATTCAACATCTCCCTAATCATTCAATAACCTCATCTTTAACCATTATCTTAATCATCAAGTTAATATTCAAACATCATAACAACACACTGACAAGGCGCTAGCATCTCCTCATCAAAATTTATCAGGATATTGAAGAAAAATATAATAAGTAAAACCTAATCATGATTAAGATTGAAGATTGGGCATTTGGTCTAGTGGTATGTGTAGGTTGCCAACTGAAGATTTCAGAATGATATCCCATTTATAAATGGTTACTGATATTTAGGAAATTATTTCCTAATATCTAAGTCAATGCAAGCATAAAATAGGAATTAAATCTCTGCAGTTAATGCAGAAATCAATGGTTATTCTTATCTAATTAAGACTTTCTTAGATTAGATACTCCTTGTAAACTATAAATAAGTGTTACTTCTGGCAATAGCAATATCAAGAAATACAAAGAAATTCATTCCTTTATCTCTATTTTGGTTATATCGTTAAACTCTAGCTTTTCACTTTTATTGCTTATTTTTCTCCGTCGTTCATCTTTCTGGCAATTATGCCAGAATTCTCACATGGTATCAGAGCCACCGACGATCCCGACGCCGGTTTTCTTTTTCCGTTGCCGCCGACGGTCATGAAATCGTTTTTCTTCCGTTACTGACAAATCATCAGATCTGGTGCGTCGTTCTCTTCTGTTGTAGCATCCATCCGGTGAAGCTGCCTAATTTCTTTCTCTAATATTCACCTCCGTTCAATCACCTTTCGATAACCATACCGGAATTCTCATATCCCATCAAGATGTCTTTTTAATGGTTCTATCTTAGCCAATGTAAAAAGATAGGAGAAGAGGTTCTAGTTTAGCCTTAAAAAACTAGATAATATTTTTTTTCCTAGGAATTCTACATCAAAGATCCAAGCTGGAACTTTAGTACGTGTACCTACCAGCTTGAGGGGAGTGTAGATTCCTGTGATCTCTTCCTAAATCATTCGCATCAGACCTTTCAGTCAGGAACTTCTTCAATTTTCAGTCCTGATATTCCAACTGATGCATCAACCATCTCAAGCATGCCATAAATTGAAGTGGCAGCAAGCAACAACACATGAAATTTAAGTTGCTATCAAAAAGATTTATTTCAGCACAGATGCTGATCTATTTGCATTTGAATGCAAAATCTCAGACCTCGGCCCTTGGATTTCACAGCGAGTGTACTCGACCGCCAAGTTTCCCGGAGTGAACTCATCGTTGGTCTACGAGGTTCGGTCTCGCCTCTCTGCCGACCTTGGTTAGGCTCCACAACAAGGCATCGCATCCAAGATCCAAGCTGGTGCTCTATTGCGCTTGCTCACCAGCTTGAGGGGGAGTGTAGGTTGCCAACTGAAGATTTCAGAATGATATCCCATTTATAAATGGTTACTGATATTTAGGAAATTATTTCCTAATATCTAAGTCAATGCAAGCATAAAATAGGAATTAAATCTCTGCAGTTAATGCAGAAATCAACGGTTATTCTTATCTAATTAAGACTTTCCTAGATTAGATACTCCTTGTAAACTATAAATAAGTGTTACTTCTGTCAATAGCAATATCAAGAAATACAAAGAAATTCATTCCTTTATCTCTATTTTGGTTATATCGTTAAACTCTAGCTTTTCACTTTTATTGCTTATTTTTCTCCGTCGTTCATCTTTCTGGCAATTATGCCAGAATTCTCACAGTATGATTCTCACTTTGGGTGCGAGAGGTCCCGAGTTTGATTCTCGGAATGCCCCACTTTCCTTTTTTCCTTTTTAGTTATCTTGCATTGCCATTTGAAACCATTAGGCAAGAGGAATCTGGACCAAAGTCATTTTTCATAGTATTAATTGTTTTCTGACAAGACTATATACAATGAGTTGCGAACGTTAATTAAATAATCAACAACCTATATTGAGCAGCTATTCTTCTTGCTTGTGATTTCAAAGTTTGCAGATAAAAGAAAAGGTATTACATAAGCCTATAAGGAACCAACATTTGAGGAGCAGGCTTAAACAGATCTTTATGGAAAGAAAAACTAATTAATGAGAAAGCCAAATGTCCGGTTTTTTATCGACACAATCTGATTTTCTTCTCTTCTGTGCAGTGACTACACTAAACAAAGTGGTGAACAAAGGTACAAAGCTTGGTCAATGTATGAGTCGTTTCAAACCTTTAGTAGAATAGCCAAATGGCTTTAGCAGCTAAACAGTAAAGTAGATCTCACTTATAAAGCTTGCAACAAAAAGATATTCGAGCATTCAGTATGAAAAGTCCCAGAAATAAAAGGTAATCAGGACACGACACTTACCTATCATTCAATAACTCCCTATTCATCCAATAAACTCATCTTTAACCATTATCTTCAGCATCAAGTTAGTATTCAAATATCTTAACAACATGCTGACAAGGCTAGCATCTCCTCGTCAAAATTTATCAGGATCTTCAAGAAAATATATAATAAGTAAAACCTAATCATAATTAACATCAAAGATTGGGCATTTGGTCTAGTGGTATGATTCTCGCTTTGGGTGCGAGAGGTGTGGAGTTCAATTTGGAATGCCCCTTTTATCTTTAACTTTTTTTAAGGTCTCTTGCATTGCCATTTGAAACCACTAGACAAGAGGAATCTGGACCAAACTCATTTTTCACAGCATTAATTGTTTTCTGATAAGATATACAATGAGTTGCAAAACTTAATTAAATAAGTAATAACCTATGTTGAGCAACTATTCTTCCTGCTTGTGATCTCAAAGATTTCAGATAAAAGAAAAGGAAGCACATAAACATGTAAGGAACCAAAATTTGAGGAGCAGGCTTAAATAGGTCTTTACCAAAAGCAAAAACTAGTTAATAAGAAAGCCAAATGTCTGGTTTTTTATAGACACAAAAATCTAATTTCTTCTCTTTTGTGCAGTCACCACACCAAACAAAGTGGTAAACAAAGATACCAAGCTTGGTCGATATATGATTCGTTTCGGAACCCTAGAAGAATAACCAAATGGCTTTAGCAGCTAGAGACTAAAGTAGATATCACCTACACAGCTTGCACCAAAAAGATATTCAAGCATTCAATATGCAAAGTCCTGGAAATAAAAGGTAATGAGGATTCAGGACACGACACTTACCTATCATTCAACATCTCCCTAATCATTCAATAACCTCATCTTTAACCATTATCTTAATCATCAAGTTACTATTCAAACATCATAACAACACACTGACAAGGCGCTAGCATCCCCTCATTAAAATTTATCAGGATATTGAAGAAAAGTATAATAAGTAAAACCTAATCATGATTAAGATTGAAGATTGGGCATTTGGTCTAGTGGTATGATTCTCGCTTTGGGTGCGAGAGGTCCCGAGTTCAATTCTCGGAATGCCCCTCTTTCCTTTTTTCCTTTTTAGTTATCTTGCATTGCCATTTGAAACCATTAGGCAAGAGGAATCTGGACCAAACTATATTGAGCAGCTATTCTTCTTGCTTGTGATTTCAAAGTTTGCAGATAAAAGAAAAGGCATTACATAAGCCTATAAGGAACCAACATTTGAGGAGCAGGCTTAAACAGATCTTTATGGAAAGAAAAACTAATTAATGAGAAAGCCAAATGTCCGGTTTTTTATCGACACAATCTGATTTTCTTCTCTTTTGTGCAGTGACTACACTAAACAAAGTGGTGAACAAAGGTACAAAGCTTGGTCAATGTATGAATCGTTTCAGATCTTTAGTAGAATAGCCAAATGGCTTTAGCAGCTAAACAGTAAAGTAGATCTCACTTATAAAGCTTGCAACAAAAAGATATTCGAGCATTCAGTATGAAAAGTCCCGGAAATAAAAGGTAATCAGGACACGACACTTACCTATCATTCAATAACTCCCTATTCATCCAATAACCTCATCTTTAACCATTATCTTCAGCATCAAGTTAGTATTCAAATATCTTAACAACATGCTGACAAGGCTAGCATCTCCTCGTCAAAATTTATCAGGATCTTCAAGAAAATATATAATAAGTAAAACCTAATCATAATTATCATCAAAGATTGGGCATTTGGTCTAGTGGTATGATTCTCGCTTTGGGTGCGAGAGGTGCGGAGTTCAATTTGGAATGCCCCTTTTATCTTTAACTTTTTTTAAGGTCTCTTGCATTTCCATTTGAAACCACTAGACAAGAGGAATCTGGACCAAATTCATTTTTCACAGCATTAATTGTTTTCTGATAAGACTATATACAATGAGTTGCAAAACTTAATTAAAGAAGTAATAACCTGTGAGAATTCTGGCATAATTGCCAGAAAGATGAACGACGGAGAAAAATAAGTAATAAAAGTGAAAAGCTAGAGTTTAACGATATAACCAAAATAGAGATAAAGGAATGAATTTCCTTGTATTGCTTGATATTACTATTGACAGAAGTAACACTTATTTATAGTTTACAAGGAGTATCTAATCTAGGAAAGTCTTAATTAGATAAGAATAACCATTGATTTCTGCATTAACTGCAGAGATTTAATTCCTATTTTATACTTGCATTGACTTAGATATTAGGAAATAATTTCCTAAATATTAGTAACCATTTATAAATGGGATATCATTCTGAAATCTTCATTGGCAACCTACACTCCCCCTCAAGCTGGTGAGCAAGCGCAATAGAGCACCAGCTTGGATCTTGGATGTGATGCCTTGTTGTGGAGCCTAACCAAGGCCGGCAGAGAGGCGAGACCGAACATCGTAGACCAACGATGAGTTCACTCCGGGAAACTTGGCGGTCGAGTACACTCGCTGTGAAATCCAAGGGCCGGAACGATGAAACAACACAGGAGAAGGCAGCCATGGCCTTCGATCCAAACAAAAAAAAAGGCATGGAGCAAATTTGCTCCATTGATGAGCTTCTCTGAGATGGAGGTCTGAGATTTTGCATTCAAATGCAAATAGATCAGCATCTATGCTGAAATAAATCTTTTTGATAGCAACTTAAATTTCATGTGTTGTTGCTTGCTGCCACTTCAATTTATGGCATGCTTGAGATGGTTGATGCATCAGTTGGAATATCAGGACTGAAAATTGAAGAAGTTCCTGACTGAAAGGTCTGATGCGAATGATTTAGGAAGAGATCACAGGAATCTACATTCCCCTCAAGCTGGTAGGTACACATACTAAAGTTCCAGCTTGGATCTTTGATGTAGAATTCCTAGAAAAAAATATTATCTAGTTTTTTTATGGCTAAACTAGAACCTCTTCCCCTATCTTTTTACATTGGCTAAGATAGAACCATTAAAAAGACATCTTGATGGGATATGAGAATTCCGGTATGGTGATCGAAAGGTGATTGAACGGAGGTGAATATTTGAGAAAGAAATTAGGCAGCTTCACCGGATGGATGCTACAACAGAAGAGAACGACGCACCAGATCTGATGATTTGTCAGTAACGGAAGAAAAACGATTTCATGACCGTCGGCGGCAACGGAAAAAAAACCCCAGCGTCGGGATCGTCGGTGGCTCTGATACCATGTGAGAATTCTGGCATAATTGCCAGAAAGATGAACGACGGAGAAAAATAAGTAATAAAAGTGAAAAGCTAGAGTTTAACGATATAACCAAAATAGAGATAAAGGAATGAATTTCCTTGTATTGCTTGATATTACTATTGACAGAAGTAACACTTATTTATAGTTTACAAGGAGTATCTAATCTAGGAAAGTCTTAATTAGATAAGAATAACCATTGATTTCTGCATTAACTGCAGAGATTTAATTCCTATTTTATACTTGCATTGACTTAGATATTAGGAAATAATTTCCTAAATATTAGTAACCATTTATAAATGGGATATCATTCTGAAATCTTCATTGGCAACCTACATAACCTATGTTGAGCAACTATTCTTCCTGCTTGTGATCTCAAAGATTTCAGATAAAAGAAAAAGAATCACATAAACATTTGAGGAGCAGGCTTAAATAGATCTTTACCAAAAGCAAAAACTAGTTAATGAGAAAGCCAAATGTCTGGTTTTTTATAGACAAAATCTAATTTATTCTCTTTTGTGCAGTCACTACACTAAACAAATTGGTGAACAAAGGTACAAAGCTTGGTCGATGTATGATTCATTTCGGATCCTTAGTAGAATAACCAAATAGCTTTAGCAGCTAGAGACTAAAGTAGATATCACCTACACAGCTTGCACCAAAAAGATATTCAAGCATTCAATATGAAAAGTCCAAGAAATAAAAGGTAATCAAGACAGGACACTCACCTATCATTCAACATCTCCCTAATCATCCAATAACCTCATCTTTAACCATTATCTTAAGCATCAAGTTAGTACCCAAACATCATAACAACATGCTGACAAGGCGCTAGCATCTCCTTATCAAAATTTATCAGGATATTGAAAAAAATATATAATAAGTAAAACCTAATCATGATTAACATCAAAGATTGGGCATTTGGTCTAGTGGTATGATTCTCGCTTTGGGTGTGAGAGGTCCCGAGTTCAATTCTCGGAATGCCCCTTTTTCTTATTTTTCGTTTTTAGGTATCTTGCATTGCCATTTGAAACCATTAAGGCAAGAGGAATCTGGACCAAAGTAATTTTTCAAAGTATTAATTGTTTTCTGACACGACTATATACAATGAGTTGCAAACATTAATTAAATAATCAACAACCTATATTGAGCAGCTACTCTTCTTGCTTGTGATTTCAAAGTTTGCAGATAAAAGAAAAGGCATTACATAAGCATGTAAGGAACCAGAATTTGAGGAGCAGGCTTAAACAGATCTTTATGGAAAGAAAAACTAGTTAATGAGAAAACCAAGTGCCCAGTTTTCTATTGACACAATCCAATTTTCTTCTCTTTTGTGTAGTGACTACACTAAACATAGTGGAGAACAAAGGTACAAAGCTGGGTCAATGTATGATTCGTTTCGGATCTTTAGTAGAATAACCAAATGGCTTTAGCAGCTAAAGCGTAAAGTAGATATCACCTACACAGCTTGCATCAAAAAGATATCCGAGCATTCAGTATGCAAAGTCCCGGAAATAAAAGGTAACCAGGACACGACACAATCCAATTTCTTCTCTTTTGTGCAGTGACTACACTAAACATAGTGGTGAACAAAGCTACAAAGCTTGGTCAATGTATGATTCGTTTCGGATCTTTAGTAGAATAACCAAATGGCTTTAGCAGCTAAAGAGTAAAGTAGATATCACCTACACAGCTTGCATCAAAAAGATATCTGAGCATTCAGTATGCAAATCCCGGAAATAAAAGGTTATCAGGACACCACACTTACCTATCATTCAATAACTCCATATTCACTCAATAACCTCATCTTTAACCATTGGCTTAAGCATCAAGTTAGTATTTAACATCATGACAACATGCTGACAAGTCTAGCATCTCCTCCTCAAAATTTATCAGGATCTTGAAGAAAATATATAATAACTAATACCTGATCACGGTTAACATCAAAGATTGGGCATTTGAATTTTGGTTTAGTGGTATGATGTGCTAGAGTTCCCGAGTCCGATTCTCGGAATGCCCCCCAAAAATCACTTCTTTGTTTCACTTTTATCTTAATTTTCACAACTTGAAATAATTGATCAGATTCCATCATCAAGTCAACTTCTATACTAATAAAGAACTTAATAATGAATTCCAGATCTGTTCTCTGACAAGATTCCTCAATCCTCATACAAAAAAAAGTACCTAACATAAATAAATAATAAAATTAAGTTCAATGCCTGCACAAATGGGGACATTTTAACCTGATTTCACTAGAGCTAAACCACTCAAACAGGGTCATTAAACAAACAGAAAATTTTTGCAAAACTTAAAAAAATTGAAAAATCATCAGGCAATATACTTTTACGTACTACTGAGAAAGTAATCACCATAAAGCAGTTACCTGTATACAGCTTGAAAACGAGACTTGTAAAGCTCCATAATCAGACGATCGGTGGTGAAAAGTTTGTTTATTTGTTAAACGAACGAACATTAACATAATTTTTTATAAACCAACACTTCATAATAAAAGAACCGAACGTCCAACCAACACTTCATAAACCGTTTGGTGAAAAGTTTGTTTATTTGTTAAACGAACGAACATTAACATAATTTTTTATTCATTTAATTAAATGAACGAACGAGAAGAAATAGTTCACTCATTCATTTACGTTCGTAAATATTCGGTAATCCGTTCGTTTATGTTTGTTTGAATTTATTCACATACATCCATTTATATTTATTATTTTTCATAAAATAATAACAAATGTATTATATTTAAAAAATAAAAAACATATTTTGAAAAAATGAAATAAAAAAATTAAACAATACTCAATATACGTGACTTCAGGCTTCTTAAAAAAAATTAAACAGTACTCAATGTTTGTTTCCGTTCATTTGTGTCTATTTATCATTTTAATGAACGAACTCGAACAAGCTACATTCCTTCACGAACGAACATGTTACATTCCTTTACGAACGGACACAGACAAAAAATTATATTTGTCACGTTATTCGTATTCATTTGCTTTTTCAGTTAAAATTAAACAAACAAACATAAAATACGCATGTTCGAGTTCAATTTAGAATGCCCCTGTTATGGCTGGGGCTATACCATGCATGCACGACACAAGGAGGACAACATCCCATGCAGACTGTGAATTACCTGCTGAAGGACGTGTGGCAATTTCAAACCGTAGGAGCAACCGAGCTAAGAGGATGCCAGCTCACCTAGAGGACTTTGTTATCTCCTAGAATATAGGACCTATTAAAGGACAGTTTTGTACCTTTCGGGGATAAGAGAATTGTGTGAATTTCCCTTCTTCTTTCTTAATATCAATTTCTTCCTTTCTTTCTCTATCAAAACGTGATTTCCTTAAACCAGAACCGTAACATTTGGTGCTTTCATTGGACATGGTGAGCAACAGTGAAGCAATCAAAACCCTACAAGAAAACACCGGTACCTTGCAGAAACAAGTGGAGGATCAGGCTCGATGGAACGAGAACACGGATCGGACACTGGAAAACCTGACTCGGCACTTGACAGCAATCTCTGCACATTTGGGACTCAATCCGAGTGGCGATGGGGAAACCGTGGTTGCCAAGGGCAAGGCCAAGATAAAGGTGGACGCAGACGATGCTTTCCCATTTGCACCGCGGCCAGCTCAAGTGGAGCTACCCATTTTTACGGGAACCGATCCGGAAGAATGGATCGCATCAGCTCAAGACTTCTTTGAGTTTTACCGGACGGAGGATCATCATCGAGTCACCATGGCGTCGTTTCGTATGGAAGGAACGGCAAGAAAGTGGTACCGTTGGATGCAACGACAACGGCAACTGGCCGGTTGGGACCACCTGGTGGAAGCTATACGCCGCCGATTTTCGGTCTCCGAGATCGAAACTCCTGAAGGACGGCTGACCAAACTAGTCCAGACCTCAACCGTTGAAGAATATCAATCCAAATTTGAGGAGTTGGCTTTGCGCACCACCACGACTCTGTCAGAGACTTTCTTGACGCAATGCTTCATGTCCGGGCTCCGCACTGATATCAAACATGAAGTATTGGCCCAGCGACCCTCCACGATGTCTGAGGTGTTAGCGTTGGCTCGATTTCATGAAGTACGGTTAGGCGAGATGAAGCGGCTACAAAACCGCTCAGCTGGTTCAAAGTTACCGCCATTGTTACCCACCCCGAGTAACCAACCAGTGGGTGCCAAGGCTCAGCCAGGGCGACCTCTACCCCACGACCCATCAGCGATCAAGGGCTCCGATTACCAACCACGACGGTTGACTGCCGCAGAAGCACAAGCACGTCGAGCCCAGGGCTTGTGTTACTACTGTGATGAGAAGTATGCAGCGGGACATAAATGCCGTGACCCCCAGCTATTTATCATGGATGATGAGGCTGCCTTGGTACCGCCAGGAACAGGAACATCTTTGTCGAACGAGAATCAGGAGGAACCTGGGGAACTCACTCTCGAGAGCCAAGAGCAATGTTTGGTCTCCTTCAATGCGTTGGCTGGCTGTGTTACCCCAAACACTCTTCGGGTCCGAGGGAATGTGAAAGGCAAGGAGGTGAGAATTCTCATCGATGGGGGCAGTACCCACAATTTTGTTCAGTCTCGAATAGCAAAGTTCCTGGGATTACCAATCGCGACAGCTTCCAATTTTCGGGTTCTCGTGGGCAACGGCGATAAACTGGTTAATGAAGGCTGCGTTAAGAACTTAAAACTGAAGATACAAGGCACTGAGATTCAAACTGATTTCTATGTACTACTGTTGGAGGGTGCGGATATGGTTTTAGGGGTTGCTTGGATGGCTACCTTAGGACCGGTGACAATGGATTTTTCGAGACTAAGTTTCCGATTTCAGCTAGGTGGCAAGGAACATGTCTGGCAGGGAGAGGGAAGTAGCGACACTCAACCTGTTTGTTTCCAGGCATTTCGACGAATGGCTGAAACCAGAGCAGTAGCAGCCTACTATTATTTGCAACTGAAATCAGGTGAGGATGCTGTTTCGGGTAGTGAATCAGACGAGATGCAAGCAGTGTTAGAAGAATATTCGGATGTGTTCGCTGCAGCATCTAGTTTGCCACCAACCAGACAAAATGACCATGCAATTCATGTACAGTCAGGCAATCAACCTGTGAATGTGCGCCCCTATCGAACTCCATATTTCCAGAAACAGGAGGTGGAAAGACAAGTCCGGCAATTGTTGGAACAACACCTAATTCGCCCTAGCCACAGCCCATATTCGTCACCGGTGATTCTGGTAAAGAAGAAAGATGCAACCTGGCGGTTTTGTGTAGATTACCGAGCCTTGAATGCCATTACGATCAAAGACAAATTTCCCATACCAACTGCCGAAGAATTGTTTGATGAATTGGGACATGCTCAATATTTTTCGAAACTGGATTTGCTAGCCGGATATCATCAGATTCGAGTTAGAGACGAAGACATACCAAAGACCGCATTCCGGACACATGAAGGACACTATGAGTTCCTTGTCATGCCGTTCGGATTGACGAATGCTCCGTCCATGTTTCAAGCCACTATGACCGAGATGCTACGCACATATCTTCGGAAATTTGTCTTGGTCTTCTTAGACGATATTCTTATATATAGTAGAGAATGGCAAGAACATTTGAGCCATGTCAAACAGGTGTTACAGACGTTAAGAGACAATGGATTTGTGGCTAAACGGTCGAAATGTACCTTTGGGCAGGAAACGGTGGAGTATTTGGGACATGTGGTGTCTCGAGCTGGTTTAGCTGTCGATCCAGCCAAAGTTTCAGCGATACGGGCTTGGCCACAACCCACGAACATCAAGGAAGTGAGGGGGTTCCTTGGCCTTGCAGGGTATTATAGAAAGTTCATCAGAGGTTTTGCTAACATCGCTGCACCGCTATCTAATTTGTTGCGTCAAGGAGAGCTATTTGCATGGACAACAGAGGCACAAGGAGCTTTCGAGATGCTGAAAGAGCGCTTGTGCACTACGCCAGTTTTGAGTTTGCCAGATTTTTCAAAGGAGTTCATTTTAGAGACTGATGCTTCTGGGATTGGCATCGGAGCCGTGCTACATCAGGGAGGACAGCCAATAGCTTTCTACAGTCAAAAATTGAGCCCGAGAATGCAAGCAGCGTCCACGTATCACCGGGAGATGTTTGCTATCACGCAAGCGGTAGCCAAGTGGCGACAATACTTGCTCGGCCGGAGATTCATCATTATTACCGATCAGCGTTCTCTTCGCGAGCTCAACCAGCAGGTTATACAGACACCCGAGCAACAGAAATGGCTGTCGAAGCTGATTGGATATGATTTTGAGATTCGATACAGACCGGGCAAACTAAATGCCGTGGCCGACGTGCTGTCTAGAGATAGGGTAGCAACCGAAGAAAATGCAGGCTTGATGACCTTGTCGCGACCATTGTTTGGAATCCTAGATGACATACGAGAAGCAAGTCGACATGATCCGGATATTGTGGCATTGAAACGACAGGTTCAAACAGAGGGCAATGAAAACTTGGCATATACAGAGCAGGAGGGGTTGCTTATATTCAAGGGAAGGATTGTGGTACCGCGGGAGTTGAGCCTGCGATCTCGTTTACTACGTGAGTATCACGACTCAAAGGTAGGAGGGCATGCCGGTGTGCATCGAACTCATCAACGGTTGGCTGCGAGTTTCTACTGGCCGGACATGCGAAAGGAGGTACGCGATTATGTCCGTCGCTGCCAAACGTGTCAACGAATGAAAAGTGAAAGCCTTTCACCAGCAGGTTTACTTCAACCCTTAGAGATTCCGGCCAAGGTGTTCGATGATATTGCTTTAGATTTTATTGTTGGTTTGCCGAAATCCAAAGGCAAGGAAGCAATACTGGTGGTGGTCGATCGCCTCTCTAAATATGGTCACTTCTTCGCTTTGCCCAGGAAATTTGACAGCAAACTGGTGGCGCAAACGCTCGTAAATGGTGTGGTCAAGTTGCATGGAATACCAAAAACAATGGTTAGTGACCGGGACAAGGTGTTCACCAGCGAGGTTTGGACTGAGATGGCTCGACTCCAAGGAACCCAGTTGTGCATGAGTTCAGCGTACCATCCCCAGACGGACGGCCAAACGGAAGCATTGAATCGATGCCTAGAAATGTATCTTCGATGCATGGTTGAGGAAGAACCAAGTCGATGGGAAGGCCACCTACCTTGGGCAGAGTATTGGTACAACACGGCTTACCACAGTTCGGCGGGCATGACACCCTTCAAAGCTTTATACGGACGGGATCCTCCGGTGCTTCGAGATTACATGGATCGGGGTACCATGAATGAACAAGTTGACCAGCAGCTGCAAGACCGAGATGAGTTATTACGAGTCTTGAAAGCCAACCTTCACAGAGCCCAGGCTCGAATGAAATTTCAGGCAGACAAACATCGGAGAGAATTGGAGTTCGATGTGGGTAGCTGGGTTTTCGTTCGGTTACAACCCTACCGACAAATGTCATTGCGGCTCCGGCGCAATCAGAAATTGAGTCCTCGCTTCTTTGGTCCCTATCAGATTGAGAAACGGGTTGGGACAGTAGCATACAAGCTTAAATTACCAGAAGCGGCGCGCATACACCCTGTATTTCACGTCTCACAGTTGAAACTGTGCAGGGGACAACCATTCCAGCAAGTTACTCCCTTACCCTTGTTAACGGAGGCAGACGAGGGTGGGAATCAAGGGAAGGAATCGGACGGGGACAGTGAAGCCATCGACAACCTTGAGGACAAGGTTGCTGCTGAAGGGCGGGGTGATGTTATGGCTGGGGCTATACCATGCATGCACGACACAAGGAGGACAACATCCCATGCAGACTGTGAATTACCTGCTGAAGGACGTGTGGCAATTTCAAACCGTAGGAGCAACCGGGCTAAGAGGATGCCAGCTCACCTAGAGGACTTTGTTATCTCCTAGAATATAGGACCTATTAAAGGACAGTTTTGTACCTTTCGGGGATAAGAGAATTGTGTGAATTTCCCTTCTTCTTTCTTAATATCAATTTCTTCCTTTCTTTCTCTATCAAAACGTGATTTCCTTAAACCAGAACCGTAACAGCCCCTTTTATCTTTAACTCTTTTAGGTCTCTTGCATTGCCATTTGAAACCACTAGAGAAGAAGAATCTGGACTAAATTCATTTTTCACAGCATTAATTGTTTTCTGATAAGACTATATACAATGAGTTGCAAAACTCAATTAAATAAGTAATAACCTATGTTGAGCAACTATTCTTCATGCTTGTGATCTCAAATATTTCAGATAAAAGAAAAAGAATCACGTAAACATTTGAGGAGCAGGCTTAAATAAATCTTTACCAAAAGCAAAAACTAGTAAATGAGAAAGCTAAATTCTGATTTTTTATAGACACAAAATCTAATTTCTTCTCTTTTGTGCAGTCACTACACTAAACAAATTGGTGGATAAAAGTACAAAGCTTGGTCGATGTATAATTCATTTCGAATCCTTAGTAGAATAACCAAATAACTTTAGCAGCTAGAGACTAAAGTAGATATCACCTACACAGCTTGCACCAAAAAGATATTCAAAAATTTAATATGAAAAGACCAAGAAATAAAAGGTAATCAGGACACGACACTCACCTATCGTTCAACTTTTTCCTAATCATCCATAACCTCATCTTTAACTATTATCTTAAGCATCAAGTTAGTACTCAAACATAACAACATACTGAAAATTAACAATTTAGGCCGCGCCGTCAAAAAATTCAATTCAATTAAAAAATGTTATTTTTTAATTTTTGTTATTTAAATTAGATTATTTAAATTGTTCGAGTTATTTATATTAATTAGGTTTTTAAAATTTTTAACTACGAGTTGAGTTTGTCTTTACAAAGTTTAAATAATTAAAATATTAAGGGTAAATTAAATGTGTTACTATCCAATTATGTGGTATGTCTTATTTTGACCATCTAACTAAAAGAAATAGACAATAACTTTATTAAACTTTTAAATTGTTCCTAACCAAACCACCACGTTAAAAGGATGTGACGTGACATTTAACAAAATTTTGTATAATCACGTATTTAGTGTATGTTAATTACTTATTGTATCAATTTAATCTTAATTTTAATTTAACTAAATAAAAATTAATCAACCAATAAAATAACAACACGTGACATCACCCGATTTGGTAGATGCATATAAAACTTTAATTCTTCTCTTTTGCAATAAATTCTCTTTTTTTTTTAATTTGGGTTGGACTTTCGATTTTTAGATTTTATCTTCTCATATCTCTACTTTTATATTTATTTATTTATTTATTTATTTATTTATTTTCTTCTAAGATTCCAATTTTTTATTATAAAAATAGAATCTAATTCGAATAATCATGACTTTTGAATTTATACATTACTCCATAAACTATTTGAATATAATGGTCTGATTTAATTTTCAATTTTATTAGTTTATTTCTTCAAAATTTAAATTCTCTAATAACTTTATCATAATTAAGCGCAATGAGTACTCAATAGACTTGCACACTGCTGGTTACCGTTAAGTGAAAGGCTCGATGTCTTCAACCAAAATTAGCGTCGATGAAGGGTGTAGATGTTTCTTTTGAAATTGGAAAAACGAAAACCGAAAAATAATGAGAATTTGACACATTCAATTTTAGAGTGGTTTGACCTTCTAACCAAGGTTTACATCCACAACCTTAGCATCCACACAAAGGATTTCTCAATTCGCTAACAATGAATTCTTCCTTTTTACAGGCTAAAAAGCTAGCATTTACATCCCTATCTTTTCACGGGCTAAGATAGAACTCTCTCCCTAATTTTTATAAGGATCAACTAGAACATATCTCTTAATTACGAGATCTTGACTAGGGATGGGCACGGGTCGGGTTTTTGGCCCACCCGAACCCGACCCGAAAACAAATACCCTAAACCTGCACCTAACCTGACCCGAACATTTTCTTTAAAAGAATCCAACTTGTCCGACCCGAAAATAAATATATTAAACTCGACCAGACTTGACCTATAAAAAATAATTTTAGGGACTTAATTGTAAAAAATAATTTTAGGGACTTAATTATAAAAATATAATTTGAGGGACTAAATTGTAGATAAAAATTCAATTTTAAGGACCTAATTATCAATATATATATATATATATATATAAAGATGGGGTATTATTATAAATATCCCTAAAATATTTAGGGGAAATTGCACAATTAGTTCTGCGCCAAGTCGGTCGAAAATTTTCTACCCTAAACCCAAACTCATCCTTAATAAAAATATGATCCGACCTGAACCGAACCCTATTTTTCATTAAAAAAATCTGACCCGATCGGGTCGAAATCCGATCTGATTGGGTAAAATGCCCATCCCTAGTCTTGACATTTGTAAACATAATACCTCTCTATGTGTGTGTTTACACATTTTAGCTCACTAGGATTAGACTAAATAATTACAAGAGATAAACAAAATATACAATGAAAACTCTACTCTCTTATTCTTTAAGCTTGGATGTTCACCCTCTTATTCTTCAAGTGTCTTTGACTTTGTTGAGTTGTGAGGAGCTCGATTCGTTCAACCGATATGGCTCACCAAGTGGTGGAGAGGTGGATTTTTGGGTGGAAGGGTTGTGGAAGCTAAAAAGAGAATTGACACAATGATTTATAGTGGTTCAACCTTCTAACCAAGGTCTATATCCACTACCTTAGCTCCCCACTAAGGATTTCCAAACAATTCCACTAATTGCTCTTCCCCTTTTCTAGGCTTAGGAGGAAACCCTTATACACCGATCAAGCTTTCTACCCAAAGCCTTGATCGAAACCCTCTTTACAAAGAGAAACAATAAGCAAACTTAAATCCCTCTAATAGGTATTTTTTTGCACAATTTAGCACTCACCCAAAACCTAAAACACTTGAGCAAATTTGACAATTTTGGCCCACTAGTGTTTGTCTATACAATAAATGACAATTTAAGCTCTAGGACAATTCTTGATCATTTGTTGATTGACAATATGAGCATTAGCCTTTACTTGATGCTTGGAGGTCCCTTTTATACTCCTTGATGAGTTTATAGCCGTTGCTAGCCGTTGGGATTGAATTTGAGCCGTTGAGGACTTTAATTCCCACCATAAATGCAGTTCTGCAGCTCACCGTTTCGAAACGCTCGAACCCGTTTCGAAACACCCTTTAAGTAGAAAAAGCCATTGCAGTCTGACAAGGACCCGTATCGAAACGCTCTAGTCCGTTTCGAAACACCCGTTTCGAAACGCCTGTCCCCGTATCGAAACGACCTGCATTTAAAAGTTAGTTGGGAAATAGCCGTTGGGGTTTATGACCGTTGTGGTCGATGCCACGTAGGCGTATCGAAACGACATAGCCCGTTTCGAAACGCTGGGCAAAAACCTTATCCAGGGAAAGCCCGTTTCGATGCTAGTATCGAAACGTTTTAGCTACTGGAATGCACCGTATCGAAACACCCTAAGGTGTTTCGAAACGCCTGGACAATTTTGTGAAGTTTGGCTTTGAAAAACATGTTAAACCTTTTAAAAACATTCCTAAACATAGTTTCAAGTTATTTGGACTTTAGAAATTGTTTTAAATACTTTTTAAATCAGTCCAAAACATTTTTCAATTATTATATCAAAACATTAGTTCTACAATCTCCCCCTTTTTGATATAATAAAACTAACTTGAAAAATTGTTTAGGATTCTCCCCCTTTAACTTTAAAAATGTGAATAAGAGAATTAAAGATATAAATCAAATAAAGCTCTCCCTTATTCATTTGAAAATTCAAATTTTCAAACCATTTCTCCCCTTTTTGTTATATCAAAAAGAATTTAAAACATTAAGTTCAAGATGACAAATAGAGGTAAAAATTGACAAAAATAAGAATTTGGTTTTAAAATGGCTCCCCCTTACTCAAAGCATCATTAAAAATGTTATTCCAACATAAATGATCATCTAGTTGACAAAAAAAAATAAATCAAATAAAATCAAAAGCAACTAGATTTTACCACACTTGAACTTAAGGTAGGATGTGAAGCCTTCCTTCTTCAAGTGTTCTTCCTTAGTGTGCATGGAGCTCCCCCTCAATGTTTGACTTGTTGAACATCTCCATCACACCTAGCAAAAGACAATCAAGTAATTTTTGGTATCCAAATTGCTTTGGATCCATGAACATTAGTAGCACAAATTTTAGCCCCCTTAGGAATCCATTTTTCAATGCCATCCCTTTTAGTTGAAGTGGTTAGTCCTTTTGGGACCCAAACACTTCTAAAACATTAACCATTTTTTAATCTAGGGGCACTAGATTTTCTTACATAAAAATTTGATTTTCCAAAATTATTTTTCTTTTCAAGTTCTTTGGAAATCAAATCTTTTTCTTCTTGAACTTTTTGAAGCAATTTTTGTAAATTAAAACATTTTAGTTCAAACTCCTTGAGTTTTGCTTCAAGTTCAAGTTTGGTTTTAGAAATCAAATCATTTTGGATTTTCAACTTTGAAATCACTTTATTGTTTTTCAAAATGTGATTTTTAAAGTCTAAAACCAAATCATCATAGGCATCTTGTAATTCATCAAAAGAGTAAGAACATGAAGTAGATGAATTAGAAGTTACCCTTGAATCTTCTTCGATAGCCATAAGGCAAAGGTTGGCTTGTTCATTGTCGGTGGAGTCCTCATCACTCCAAGTAGCCACATGTGCCTTCTTCTTATGGCTTGAAGTGCTTGCCCTCTCCTTTAAATAGAAGTTACCGTTGAGGACTTTAATTCCCACCATAAATGCAGTTCTGTAGCTCACCGTTTCGAAATGCTCGAACCCGTTTCGAAACACCCTTTAAATAGAAAGAGCCGTTGCAGTCTGACAAGGACTCGTATCGAAATGCTCTAGTCCGTTTCGAAACACCCATTTCGAAACGCCTGTCCTCGTATCGAAACGACCTGCATTTAAAAGTTAGTTGGGAAATAGCCGTTGGGGTTTATGACCGTTGTGGTCGATGCCACGTAGGCGTATCGAAATGGCATAGCCCGTTTCGAAACGCTGGGCAAAAACCTTATCCAGAGAAAGCTCGTTTCGATACTAGTATCGAAATGTTTTAGCTATTGGAATGCACCGTATCGAAACGCCCTAAGGTGTTTCGAAACACCTTGACAGTTTTGTGAAGTTTGGCTTTGAAAAACATGTTAAACCTTTTAAAAACATCCCTAAACATAGTTTCAAGTTATTTGGACTTTGGAAATTGTTTTAAATACTTTTTAAATCAGCCCAAAACATTTTTCAATTATTATATCAAAACATTAGTTCTACAGACTTGTATTTATTGAGTGGAATGAAAAACTAGCCATTGGAGATGAAAAGTAGCCGTTAAAAACTAGTCATTGGGAACTTTAATTCTAGTCGTAAATGCATTTTTGCAACTTTGGGTATCGGTAATCAAAAGTGGGTATCGGTACCTGCCAAAACAAGAGAGAATTGTTGCACATAAATGCAGAGTGTACCGGTACATCCGTATTGGTACGGTACTTCGGGTATCGATGTAGAGGCTTTCGTATCGGTAAGCTAAGTGCTCTCTGGAAATCAAAATGTTTTTGCGTATATGTACGAGGAAAGACCGTACCGATACGAGCAGTCAATTTTTGACTTTTAAGACATTTTAAAAATTTGTTTGAGTCAAAAATCTTTTCAAAAACCTTTCAAATGTATTTTTCAAGTTGAATGGACCTTGAATTAATTTTGCAATATTTGTTCAAGTCCAAAAATATTTTTCATTGAGTTATATCAAAATAAATATCTCAACAATCTCTCCCTTTTTGATATATCGAAACCACGAGAAAAATTATTTTTGAAAATGCTCCACCTTAGAAAAAAATTTAGAAAAAGAGAATATTAGAAAAATATTTAAGCTCCCCCTTTTTCTTTTTGAAATTATTTTTTTCAAACTTATTTCTTCCCTTTTTGTTATATCAAAATAGATCTGGTAAACTTGACCTGAGACCATAGACCCGAGAAGTGCTTTACCCGAATTGAGACTTGAAATCGACCCTAACACGAAGAACCGAATTTGATTCGAAACCCGAAATAAATTGAACCCAAACCGAATTTTAGTGTAACAGAAAATGGACCCGAACCGATTTTCAACCGAATCTAATGGAACCAAACCAATTTTCAACTGTAACGCCCCAGTTTTGAGCCCGGAGATTTCTAGTTTGTTGAGTTGTCAATCGATTGCAAATGGCCAAGAGGTGGTGAATTGGAGATTAAAATTTGAAGGGAGAAATTGGATAAATGAAAAATTGGACACAAGGCTATTTATAATGGTTCAAGTTCCTAAATGAACTCTACCTCCACTACCTTAGCTCCCACTAAAATTTTTCAACCAATCCACTAATTGATTCTTCCCCTTTTCTTGGATGAGGAGGAAACCTTACAAGACTGATTAAGCTTTCTAGCCAAAGCTTAATTCAACTCACTCTTTGCAAAGAAGGAATTTGGTAAACCTTACAATTACCTCTCAAAAGTTGATGTTTACCCAAATACAATCAATCACACCCCAAACTTTCAATAAAAATTACAATGAAAAACTCAATTGAGTTAGGTACAAAGATTTGACTCTAAATGATCAAGGTTTGGATTCGAATGCTTTGATGTTGCTTGAAGGCTCAATGGTTGTTGTTGTAGCTTTAGAGACTTGTTTTTATACCTTCTCATTAATTTCTAGCCGTTTGGGTGGTTGAGATCATCAATAGAGCTATTGGGACTCTCTCTTCCTTCCATAAATGCAGTTTTGCAACTACCCGTATCGGAACACGGTACCCCTGTATCGAAACAGACACTCAAAAAAGAAAGAGTCGTTATGTGTAAAATGGGACCATATCGAAACAGTTAGAGACCGTATCGAAACAGTAAAGGCAAAAAGGAAGGTCGTATCGAAACGGATAAGGTCTTTATCGAAACGTTTTGAAACTGTCAATTGGTGTTTCGAAACAGCTTAGGGTGTATCGAAACGCTTAACCAAATCTTCAAAACCAATTTTTGACAAGTAATGGCTAGTTCATTTAATGCCTAATTTTTAAATTAGTTAACCCTTGTATCGAAACGGGTGTGAGCCGTTTTGAAACGATACTCAAAAATCAAAAGCCCAGATAAAGGTCGTATCGAAATGGGTTTGAGTCGTTTCGAAACATGTGTCTCCAGTGGAAAAATGTATTGAAACACTTTGAGGGTGTTTCGAAACGCCCGGACGATTTTGTATATTTTGGCTTTGAAACACTTAGAAAAATTTATGGGGTTTAAGTTTTGACTTCAAAACATTTTAAGTATAAATTATACTTGTCAAAATCAAGTATTTTGATTACTTAAAAATTTATTTACTTTGTAATTTAGTCCTTGAATTACTTGTTATATCAAAATCAAATATTAGTTTTACTTAGGTTGATTAGACGGTCTGATGGACCGGGATTAGAGATTCGAGTCAAATTTGGGATAAAAGTCGGAATAAATATTTTTGAGTGAGATAAAAATATGGGAAATATCTTAAAATCAATATTTAATATATGTATATTTTTGGTAAAGTCAATTTTGAAAAATGGAATTCAGAAATTGGACATTTTGGGATAGAGACCAAAATGTAAAGAATGCAAAATAATTTTATAAAATGGTCAAAACTTAGAATCTTTAAGGAGTTAATTTTCCAAATGTTTTAGTCTAATTTTTCTCTCAATTTGGATTATTTTAAATGAGTTTTAATTAGTGAATTAAATGTGATTTAATAAAAGAGAAGTAATTATTTCTTAAAATCACATTTGATGCAACTTTTCTCTCAAAGTTCCTTCAGCCAAACACTCTCTTTTCATCAAAGATTTCAGGTAATTTTCTTGATTTCTTAAACTTTTGATTTCTAATGATTCTTCAATCTTGTTTTCCAAAATCTCATTGTTTTCCTTTATTTTTCAAGAGTAAAACATCCAATTGAGAGGAAATTCACTCATTGGAGGTAAGGTTCGTTCTTCTCCTCTAATGAATGGTTCTTTACTGAAATTCCAAAGTATTTGATCCTTGTTTAATGTTTTCTAATGAATTTTAATGATTTAATTATGGAAAATTGGTTAAGTCAAGGTTTAATTGATGAGATTAAGTGATTTTCATTTTGGATCTATTTTGTTGAGTTCTTGATTGGTTCTGATCATGTTTTTGATGTTTTATAATGTTAATAAGTTGGTTTTAATAATGGAATCCCGAAACTAGGTGAATCTCTAATTTTCTAGGTTGCTAGTTATGAGTTTTTGAGGAGTTGTGGCTGTTTTATGAATGTTGGAGGTATAATGATGTTATTAGATTGTTTTTGATGTTAATTGAAGGTAATTGATGGATTAAACCTTTAGGTTTTGTCTGGGTTAAGTTTGGAAGGTGTTTGATGTTGATTTCAGTTGTTGTGGAGGGGTTTTTTTGTTATAGTTGTTGTGGGTTAATGTTGTTGAGTCTTTGAATGCATTTATATGCATTGAATACTCTGTTTTTGTGTGGTTAAAATAGGGGAGGTAGATCCTCAAGCTTGTGGTACCGTTTCGGAAGCTTTGGAGGAGTAGTTCGCATCGGCGAACAAGATTTTGCGTAGTCGGTGAGTGAGAACATGGAATTCAGCTTTGAAATGGTTTAAAAGTTATTTTGGGAGTTTAAATTAAGCTTGAAACGCTGGTTTAAACTCGGAAGTAAGTATGACGAGATTTCTCCCTCGGTTGTGTTTTGGCGAAATTGTTTTTATGCACTTGTTTTTGAGTTACATGGTACCTACTATTTAAGCATGTTTAAAGTATGATTTATACTGATTTTGATCATATATTGATGTTGGATGCATTTGGAAAATGGTCCATGTAAGTATGAGGAATACTTGTAAATGCATAGTTTAGTGCATTGGAAATGGTTCTGAAATGTTGCATATAAAAACAATGAGGTACATGGTGCACTATAATAAGCATGTTGGGAGGCTCAATTGATCAACCAAGTAGCCAAGAGGGGTGAATTGATTTTAAGGTGACAAAGATGGAAGCTATGGAACTAAAAATTGGACACAATGATTTATAGTGGTTCAAGCTTCTAACCAAGCTCTACATCCACTACCTTAGCTTCCCACTAAGGATTTTCAACAAATTCACTATTGAATTTCTTCCTCTTTTCTAAGCTAAGAAGGAAACCCTTTACAACACTCAAAGCTTCTACCCCAAAGCTTGAGCAAACCCTCTTTTACAAAGAGAAAACATTTAAGCAAACTTAGAAAACCCTCTAAGGTATAATGTTTGCACAATTAAGCTCACTCACCCAAAACCTAACACTTGACCATGTATAACAATTAAGCTCACAAGTGTGTTCTATAAGGAAATTAACAATTAAAAGCAGAAAACACTTTTTCTACGCAATGAATGTTGGCAATATGTTTCTTGTTCTTCCATGGATGCTTGAAGGTGTCTTTTAAACCCTTTAATAGCTTCATGATCGTTACTAGACGTTGGGGGTTGTTTAGAGTCGTTGGGGACTTTAATTCCAACAATAAATGCATTCTGGGCAGGTCGGTATCGGTACACGGGACATCGATATCTGTACATGCCTTAAATAGAAAGAGCCATCGTAACGGTACACTAAAGTCTGTACCGGTACAAGCACTATGAGTAGCGATACGGGGACAAGCGTATCGGTACTCAATGCCTGTTTTTGACACTTTGTCTATATAAAATCATTTAAGACATGTCAAAACCCTTTGAAAACATTACAAACATATATTTCAAGTTTATGGACTTTTGAAATATTTTTACAAATTAGTTTAAGTCCAAAAACATTTTTCTTTAAGTTATATTAAAATCAAATAACTCAACAATATCCCCATTTTTTATATAACGAAACCACTTGAAAATTTGTTTTTTTGTGAAAAATACCCCTTAGAAAAATATTTTTAGAAAAAGAGAATATTTTTAAAAATATTTAAAACTCCCCTCTTTTCTCTTTGAAATTGAATTTTTCAAACCTACCCTTCCCCTTTTTTTATATCAAAAATAATTTCAAAACTAAGTTCGAAATCACATTTAAGTTCAAAACAGACCAAATGTTAGAAAAATTAGTATCGATTGATAAAAATATAAATTGTTGGAGTAAAATGAAAAAAATATCATAAAAGAATTTTTAAAATAGGCTCCCCTTACTCAAGAATCAAGTAGATTGTTAGTCCAACAATTCTGGTGATAAATGTAGCAAAAACAATTTTATAAGCCGTACAACTTAGTTATAAGTTCATACAAAGGCTCTATCAAGTCATAGATATACATTTTGATCATTTTTCTACACATGGTTCTCAAAACATAGCATTTAAACATACAAAAGCATGAATTTCACAAAATTCAACCAAACATTATAAGTTTAAGGCAAAAACATAACAATCAAGCATAAAATGACAAAATCATGTAACTCATACAATTTGAGACTCCCCTAACTATATGCAATTAGGCACAACATGGAGTCATACAAACATGCTTAGATCAACATGAAATTTAGACATGGAAAACACGATCAAGCAAAATTACATGAAATTTAAATTTTTCGCTTGAATCAAGATAGGATGTTAAGTCTTCCTTCTTCAAGTGTCCTTCCTCTTTTGTGTGTCACGAGCTTCTAATATTTGACTTTGATCATCAATGGCTCAAGCACACCTATAAAAGACAATCAAGTAATTTTTTGTATCCAAATTGCTTTGGATCCAACATCATTAGTCCCAAATAACTTAGTTCCCTTAGGAATCCATTTTTCAATGTCTTCATTTTTCTTTGAAACAATGAGACCTTTTGGGACCCAAATGTTTTAACACATTTTCCATTAAAAACATAGGGGAACTATATTGTCTTTGATAAAAATTTGTTTTAACATAATTTGTTTAAGAGCTACCTCCAATTTCACATTTTTGAACATTTTCGTTAAACAAATTCTTTTTGAGGTCATCAATTTCTTTTTGATGATCCTCTGGAAATTTTAGAAGCAAGTTTTGTAAATCGATTTTTTTTTCACAAAAGCTTCAAACCATGCTTCAAGTTCGAGGTTGGTTTTAGAAAGCAATTCATTTTCAATTTTCAATTTTGAAATCAACTTTTTGTTTTTAGAAAATGAAGCCTTGAATTTCAAAACCAACTCATCATAGGCTTATTGTAACTCATCAAAAGTATAAGAATTTAAAGTAGATGAGTTAGAAGTTACCCTTGAATCTTCTTTGATGGCCATGAGACAAAGGTGAGCTGCCTCATTATCCGAGGAGTCCTCTTCATCACTCCATGTAGCTACATATGCCTTCTTCGTATGGCTTGTAACCCCCTAAACGCGACCCAAAAGAAAAGGCCGAATTTAGGAAGTCACAGTTGAAAATTTAACCTTCAAGGAAAATCAATTTAAAAATTATACATTAATTTAAAAAGAATATATAACAATAATTTAATAAATATCTTATAATAAATAAAACTTAAATGTCACAATTAATATTCGAACATTTAAATAAAATCTCTAAAATAAACCATGGTAAGAGAATGCTAAAATAATTTGAAAAACATAAATAGTCCCCTAGTATGAAATTACATTAATGTCTCAAAATAATAAATAATAATCTTAATAACTAAAAATAGTTTCGTACTAAATAATAAAATAAACGAATAAAATGTGAGATCCTCCAAGTATCAGGTCGCCTAATGTCCAAAGATATCTATAAGAGGAAACTATGGGGGAGTAAGTTAAAGAGCTTAGTGTGTCTCTAAAGTGCAAGAAAACCATAGTCGTAAAACATAATAATATTTTTTTAAATTATTTAAAACATAAAACAAACGGTACAATATCACAAGCGTAATGCAATGCACTCAACTACGTCCACCAAAGATGAGGAAGATTACCATAACCTCCTCTCTACGTCAGCCATCCAAAGTGGAATTTAGCCCGAAGGGTGAACAAATGAACTTCCCCGTACAAATCCCAACCCATGCTCATATATATATGGTGTTTAAAACTCAAATATCATAAACAAAGTTCCACAAATCCAATATTTCATAAACATACTTCATAAACCATAGTCCATAAATTCGTAAATCATAGTTCTGTAAATCCGGTGTCTCGTAAATCAAATGTTTCATAAGTCATAATTAAAACACATTCTGAAAAAGTGTGCATGTGATGACAAACAATCAAGCCATAGTGCATATCATAATCAAGCAAGGTGTAAAACCATATAAAAATCATTTATTTATAACACTGGAAGAAACACACCTCAAGCAGCAATAACTCTAACGTCGAGAAGAACGCCTCTCATATTCAGTCCTATCACTTGTTCTAACTAAAACGGAACCTACGATATAAATTTCTACATCAAAATCTATCACTATGCCACTAGCTAAAAACATATACATTAATCTGAAAGAACACTCATGTATAGTTCTCTTAGTACGTGCACAGTTTGTTCGAACAAGCGGAGGAGGTGATAGTTCGTCAGATTGATAATATGAAAAAAAATTATCACCTATACCAACATATTACAAAAAGGATGACCTGAATTTGGTTTCAAAGTCGGCTGAAGCGGGGGGTAAAGTATGGACATGGAACACGAGTGAGAGATTAGTGGTGTGCGATGGGGGCGATAAACAAATTTACTACAACTTGGGGCGTTGGAATTTAGTAGGGTTTGGGTTACTTGGGTGTTCGTTTAGGAAGATGGGTATAGAATAATTAGTTTATATATATATATGTAGAGTTTGACTAATAATAATTTTATTAGAATTATCATAATAAAAAATAGATAAAGTAAAGGGAAATCAAAATATATAAACATCACGAAACCATGAAAACATTATTTTTAATTAGTAAACGGGTAAATGCCACATGTGCTCCTTCGACTTTCATGATATTACATATTGACTTTCAAGTTCGATGAAAATTCTATTTAGCCCTTATAAAAAATTAGGGTTCTGAATTAAAAATTCTCAACTGTTAGGGTTTTCAATTAGGGATTTAAAAATTTAAGGTTTTCAAATTAGGAAAATTTCAGGGTGTTACATGGCTTGATCCCTTCCTGTTGAAACGAGGGCAATCATAATTGGTATGCCCCGACTTCTTGCACTCGAAGCATGTGATGGGATCCTTCTTCTTCATTATTGATTCATGCATTGATTCTTCCTTTTTGCACTTCATGAATCAGGCTAATTTCTTGAAGAGCTTGGCCATCTCTTCTTCTTCACTATCTTCTCCACTTGAATCTTCTTGTTGGCTTGTGGAGGATTTGAGAGAAACATCATTCACGTTAATACCTTGCTCGATCTTCTTATCCTCTATCTTCTTCTCTTCCTTCTTCTCCTATTCTCTTCCTTTCTTCATAATTTCATGAGTGAGAAGAGACCCCATGAGAGAATCAAGCTTCAAGGTCTTGATATCCTTGGCTTCGATTATGACGGTCTTCTTTGAGTCTCATGACTCGAGAAGAGAATAGATAACTTTCGGAAAAGCTCGTGTTCTAGAAAGATTTCTCCATAGCATTTAAGTCCATTGGTGATTACGGAGAATCTATCGAACACCTTTGTGATGTCTTCATTCAGTTCCATCTTGAAGTTCTCATACTCAAGGTTAAGAAGACCAATCTTGGTCTCTTTTACTTTGTTTGTTCCCTCATATGTGAGTTCAAACTTGTCCCATACTTCCTTAGCATCTTCACAAGAAGAAACTTTGGCATACTCTTTCGAGCAAAGTGTACAAATGAGAATGTACAATGCCTTCGCATTAAGTTCTATCTTCTTGTGATCATCCACACTCCATTCCGCCTTGCTTCTTTGTAGTACAAACAAACCATCAAGAACAATATCCCAAATACGGTAGTCTTTGGCTCTCATGAAGTACATCATCTTATTCTTCCAATAGGAGTAGTTGGTCCCGTCATAGAATGGTGGTCTATAAATGGATTGCGCCATGAACTCCAGTTGATGTAAGAATGACTTGAGCTCTTCGAGGATCGACTCTTAGGATGTTAATCCGATAAAAGATACCTCACTCTAGTACCAATTGTTTGGAGGCTCAATTGATCAACCGAATATGCAAGATGAGGGTGAATTGGTTTTAAGGTGATAGAGGTGGAAGCTATAGAAGTTCAAGCTTCTAACCAAGCTCTATATCCACTACCTTAGCTTCCCACTAAGGATTTTCAACAAATTTACTATTGAATTTCTTCTCTTTTTCTAGGCTAAGGAGGAAACCCTTTACAACACTTAAAGCTTCTACCCCAAAGCTTGAGCAAACCCTCTTTCACAAAGAGAAAAGATTTAAGTAAACTTAGAAAACCCTCTAAGGTATAATGTTTGCACAATTAAGCTCACTCACCCAAAACCTAACACTTGACCATGTATAACAATTAAGCTCGCAAGTGTGTTATACAAAGAAATTGACAATTAAAAGCACAAAACACTTTTTCTATACATTGAATGTTGACGATGTGTTTCTTGTTCTTCCATGGATGCTTAGAGGTATCATTTAAACCCTCTAATGGCTTCATGACTGTTACTAGCCATTGGGTGTTGTTTAGAGTCGTTGGGGACTTTAATTCTATCAATAACTGCATCTAGGTATGTTTGTATCGGTACGTAGGACATCGGTGTCTGTACATGTGTTAAACAACGTTGGGTATTTAATACACAGGGGTATCTGTACAAAACCATTTGTATCAGTACGTTTGAAACTGTACCAGTATAGATTTATGGACTTTTGAAATATTTTTGCAAATTAGTTTAAGGCCAAAACATTTTTCTTTAAGTTATATTAAAATCAAATATCTCAACAAAGTCGCCTCGGGTGTTGAGGGGTTTATGTGTACCGGATACTCTACCATGAGTACCCTAATGGTCGAGGGGTTATATGGTACTGAAAACTCCCGTTAGTGGATTATGCATCTAACCGATGATTGGGTTGAGATGGTACCCGATTGAGATTGTATGAAGTTTTGTGAGGACACTTGTTGAATCCGTGTATCTGATGTAATATTTTATGAAGTGGAACTTGGTTTATGATCACTTGAAAGTCAATATAATTGATAATGTATCATGTTGATGGATTATGTATATTATACATGTTTATTCTTTAAGCCCTGTATATATGTTTTTATGCATAGGAAAGTTTAAATTGAGGGGTTGCAAATGGGATTTTGCTGTTGATCCATGATACATGTTGCAAATGGTTTAATATGCATATTTTTGGAAATGTTAAGTGCATGGTTTATAAGGCATTATGTTTTGGAAGATGTTTAAAATGAGATTTTCAAGTGGTTTCGATAACCTGTTTTAAATGCATTGATGGCTTTTTGTTTTTGTGCACTCCTCACTAAGTCTAGTGTGCTTACACTCTCTTTTTCCATCAATGCAGAGAATTAAAGGTGGGAGGCAGCGAGCAAGCGAAGGGGAATCTAAGGACTTGAACTATTTGAAAGTATGATTTTTGAACTAGACTAGTGGTAATAAAGGCAATGGGATTCATTGTTGTTTCAGAGGGTTATTTGCTAAATTCCCGTTTGATGCAAGTTTATATTGTTGTTGTGGAGTTGTACGAGGCTTTATATGTTCAATTTTGATGTGGATTTACGTTTCGTGCTTTGGATGGATTGGTTTTTAGGAAGTATGCCTCTAGATCTATGATTGAAGTATGTTGCTATGTTTTGATCATGTTTCTTTGATATTCTGACATAGATTGATCTTTAGTTTAGAGGTGTACATGTTTATAGCTTGTTAAAGCATGTTTGGATCCATGACTGTATGAAAAACCAGTAAAATTGAACATTACAGGTCTAGGCATATCGATACGGGTAAGTGTATTTTTGTTGGGCATATCGATACGAGGGATGGTGTATATGTACATTTTTAGCTACTAGAATCTAGAATTTTGGAAATGTGTTAGTGTACCGATACACTTGCTCGTGTATCGATACGGGCTTCAGATATTTCAGTCAATGTGATATTTGAGAGTTTCTGGTTCTTTCATTTTAGTCTCTGGTTCTTATGAATGCAATTGAGTGAGTTTGGATGATCATTTTGAGCTGAAATTTGGTATGTAAGCATGAAACATGACTAATTGAGTATTCATAACTTTGAAACTAATTAATTTCTTATAATTTCCTAGATTTTCAATTTGGTCCCTAATCTATAACTCTGGCAATTGGATGTCTTTTTGACGCCCAATTCAATTGATATTTCACCCGCTGCCAGCATGCTCACCTTAGGTTATAATGTTGCATCTAAATAAGATAAAAATAAAAAATTGCATAATTGGAGATAACTATTTACGGGTTTGTTTCAGCAAACCCAATGTAGCTCGCTCGGTTCGGTTTGATGTCTAAAAAGGGTCAAGGGGCTTACATCAACTAAACCGAATGGACGCGAACCGAAAGTAACTCTAAATAAAGTAAATGTATTAAAACAACTATTTACGTCACCTCATCATGAGCCTGGATCTGGTGACTATGTCGCGAACGGACGGCGGACGAGGCCGGAAAATGCAAGAAACAAAAGCGGCAAGTAAAGGTTTCTATCGGAACTTCAACTTGAACTTCGCGGCGAATGGCGTAGAGGCTCGGCGAGTGGTGCTCGGGGTTGAAGGCAAAACGGGACAGCAAACACGCCAGTGTGGGAAATGATAGCCACGATCAGACGGTGTGGGAGATCAGACGTCAGATGAGTATGGGTGGCTAGGGAGAACTTTTGGTATTCCATATATTTTTTAATCTAGCGAGGCATTCATTATCGCAGGGGAATTTTACAAACTCTACTTATCTTCAATATAGGTTGTTACACATACTTTAAAATTAATTTAATAATGATTTTTATCAGAGATTGCTTTCGCCCTGATGGCTAACGCTTTAACCCACAATGCCCAAGGGCGCGAATTCGAACTGCCATAGCAACTTATCCATTTTCCCCTCTAAATCTTTAATCTAAACGATTAAAACTTTTGGGGTTTTACAACTCTCATCCCTTAAAAGAAATTTCATCCTCAAAATTTACTAGAGTTAGAAAATGCAGAAATTGCTCTATCATTAATTCTTGTACTGAAACTTATCCATCAAAGTTTCCTTGTTTCTCGAGACTCTCAAACGATCACGGATCAATCTGGCAGTATCCTCAGTTTCTCAGAATGACTTGGACCCAAAATCTTCCTATCATACATCTCGGACCAACTAATCAGAACACGGTATTTGAATCCATACCGAACTCTAGACGGTTCCAAGCAAACACTTGTCTCATAACTTTCATTATAAACAGTTTCAGTCAGAGATAAGAAACCTTTCCGACTACCACAAAAGTCAATCATACAACCCAAAGGAATATCTTCCATAATCTGAATTATCCTACCATGTTAACCATCAATTTTCAGATGAAAAGCTATAACTGAAGTTCAGACGAGTACTCAAGGCCTCCAACAATGCCTTCCCGAATCAGTATGTAACATCAAATTTCAGTCAGGGATGATATATAACAAAGTACCATGCCACATTTTCAACAAACCGATCAAACATAACCAAGGTTTGAACAAATATCACTTACCTTATGCGCAACATTCAGAAAACTGCCTCTTTCATATATAGTACAACCACCACAGAATCTGCGCTCTCGCCAGGCATACGGAGATCCTTTTAAATTCATAATACTTCTATCAGATTCCCACCAGAACACATTTAAACATAATCATTATTATCAAATAGTCTTACATGAAATCTTATATCAGCCATCTCACTTAATCAAACATTTATTTTAATCTAAATCAAATATTCAATTTAACAAGTATGAACCATCTCGGGTTTATTTATCCAGATTCAAATCCATCAAATTAATTCAAATAAAAGATGAACGTTACATGCATTCCTTTCTATTGCTAAACGAGTTATTATGGACAAAATGGTTAGATTCACTTATTACATGGAAAAAGGATTCAACATCGGAGTTCCGTCTCAAAGAAGTACGGTTATAACCTAGGGGCATGCATAGACCAACACCATATTACAAACGATTGACTGATCTACCCAGAAAGACGTAACTCTGAGCTCTGATACCACTAAATGTAACCCCCTAGACCCGACTATGCGACACACCTAAATCTAAGAGGTCACATTAGGGTCACCGAAGCGACCCACATTAAAAATTTCAAATAAAACAAGTTGTCAAACCATTTAAAATCATAAATCAAGTTAGGAATCAAAATACAATTTTTAGAAATCATACAGACAATGAAACAAAAATTTTGATACAAGTTACTAATACAAGTTCCAGACTCAAATATGAAACAAGACGTGACATACATATCCCCTAATTACACTGGTACCGTACTCCACAAGCAAAGCCGAAGGAACTCCTATACCTATGTTGATAACTGCAACATGTTCGATCCTAACCTGTGGTGGTAAAAACAGCATGAGCTTCGAAAAGCTCAGTAATACAATACTACCGAAAGATGCTATAGACAACATGCTTGTATAAGGCAAAGCATAAAGCTGTCATGATGTATTGGGAAACAACATGCTCAAATTATGATTCGATATCTTAGATAAGTGTTATATCAGAAGGTAAAAGAGTTGTTCTTCATTTGATCACACGAGTATTAGGAGATAAGTCTATATCCAGAGATTCAGAAGAGATCCAGATTACAGAAGTTGAATCAATGAGTTTAGTGTGGTTCATTAAACGTAGATTGTGAGCATACTGAGAGTTTCAAACTTTGGTACATTAATTCAATAGGGTGGATTTTAGAAGAGGTCAGAAAGTTTTATTTTAATTACCTGACTACCCTCCAACGGTACACCAATATGCAGTATCATCAGTATTATATCCAGAAAGACTTACCCTAGGCCCATTGGGCGTAGGAGCTTATAGAAAGACTCCCCTAGGCCTGTTGAGCGTATAGGATATCTTAGGTCCAGAAGGGCTTATCAACGCTGAGCCTACAGATCTTCTATCATATCCCAGATAATATACCCAAGATAAAGTAAGTTTTTTATCGAGTAAACAGTAATATCAGAAAACAAATATCAGATATATTTTATATTAGAATACAGATGTCAGATTTATTTTTGTATCCAATGACGGATATCAGATATATTTCTGTATCAGAAGATAGAAGCCAAGAATTGTGCTTTCATTACGGATAACAGAGTCATACTTTTAATTTAGAGCAGTATCAGTACGGTCTTTTATCGTATCGATACGCAAAAACATTTTGATTTCTAGAGAGCACTTTGCGTACCGATATGGAAGCCTTCGTACTGGTACCCGAAGTATCGTACTGATATAGATGTATCGTGTACTGGTACGCTCTACATCTATATGCAAAAACTCTTTCTTGTTTTGGCAGGTACTAATACCCATTTTCGAGTACCGATACCCAAGGTTTCATAAATGCATTTATGGCTGAAATTAAAGTCCCCAACGACTAGTTTTTCATTCCACTCTATAAATACAAGCCATGGACACTTGAAGAATAAGAGGATGAACATCCAAGCTTAAAGATCAAGAGAGTAGAGTTTTTCATTCTATATTTTCTTTATCTCTTGTAATTTTTTAGTCCAATCCTAGTGAGCCAAAATGTGTAAACACTCACCTAGAGAGGTATTATGTTTACAAATGTCAAGACCTCATAATTGAGGGATAAGTTCTAGTTGATCCTTATAAAAACTAGAGAGAGGGTTCTATCTTAGCCCGTGAAAAGACATGGATGCAAATGTTAGCCCGTTAGCATGTAAAAAGGAAGAATCCATTGTTAGTGAATTGAGAAATCCTTAGTGTGGATGCTAAGGTAATGGATGTAGACCTTGGTTGAGAAAGTCGAACCATTTTAAAATTGACCGTGTCAAAATGTCCATTTTCTCGGTTTTTATTTTCCCAAATTGAAAAGAAACCTCTAACCTTTCTTCAACTAATTATTTGGTTGAAGACATCAAGCCTTTCAATTGGTACTAGAGCGGGACTCAAATCGACAATCTAACAACCATTGAGGAGATCCTAGGAGTGCTCGATCCATTTCTACATTCAACCGACCTTGAAGAGCTAATTTGTTTGACACCAAGCTCAAGGAATCAAGATGATTTGGTTTTCTTCCTCTCAATTGCAATGGTGGCATGCTCACACATTAAAGATGGGTAATCTCTAAGCTTAATCTTTTAGATTATTTCTTTGGTTTCTTATTTTTAATGATAAAATGTTCATGCATATTTAATTGTTAATTTTTTATAAATGCATGACATCGAAAGAGTTTTTATGCATAAGTGTGTTTAACATACTCATTCTTATTTTTGCATAAACTCCAAAATGACTTGGATAAATTGAATTTCATGAATTTTTAAACTTGATCATTTTTATTGAAATTCAATAATTTACTTCAGTGTCAAGGTATTTTTGAGCTAAATTTAAAAATGGAATCTACGTATTAAGGGGGTTTTGTTTTTCAAAATAATCAACTTACTCTCTGTTGTTATTTTTGAACATTAAAGATTGAAATATTTTTGAAATAGAGGTGGCAAATGGGTCATTCGGTTTGAGTTAGGTTTGGGTCAATTGGGGTCTACTACGTTTGGTTTAAGTTCAGTTTTGGTCTGGTTCAATTTTAGTTCGAGTCTATGGTGATTTCGGTTCGGGTATCGAGTCAGGATGTTTGTAACACCTCAAAAGTTTTAATGGTCTAGATTAAAGATTTAGAGGGGAAAATAGATAAATTGCTATGGCAGTTCGAACTCACGCCCTTTAGAATTGTGAGCTAAAGCGTTAGCCATCAAGGCTAATGCCATCTCTAATAAAATTCAGTCTTAGATTAATTTTAAAGTATGTGTAACGACCTATATTGAAGATAAGTAGAGTCTGGAAAATTCCCCTACGATAATGAATGCCTCACCAGATTCAAAAATATCTCGAATACCAAAAGTTCTCCCCAGCCACCCATACTCGTCTGGCATCCGATCTCCCACACCATCTGAATGTGGCTATCACCGCCCACACCGACGTGTTTGTCGTCCCATTCTGCTCTCAACCCTGAGCACCACTCGCCGAGTCTCTGCGTCGTTCGACGCAGAGTTCGAGTTGAAGGTCTGACAAAAACCTTTACTCGTTGCCTCTATTACTTACGTTTTCCGGCCTCGTCCGTCGTTCGTTCGCGACACATCCACTAGATCCGAGCTCCTGATGAGGTGACGAGAAAAACCAAACCGACCAATCACTCGTCTGATGCCAGAAGGGGACTCATCGGTGCTATGCCACTTTCGATTGTTTCCCCTCTGTTTTAGTTAAACCCGATAAGTATCCCGGCTTGTTTTGTGTTTTTGATGTATGGGTTGGATTATTGAGCTAATGAGCTCTTGTTTTCTGGCAGAACTACAATATTTAGAGTCACCGACGAGGATCTCGGTGAGCCGCCGGTGAGGTTGTTGGCGGTTGAGGTAAGTGGGCTTGAACCGTCCTGAACCGGTCTACACCAAACCGAATCTAAGCCCATTAACCAAACTTGACAAGAACCGACCCAAATCCGGCAGCCCAATCTGTCAACCCGAACTCGAGTTCAACCCGACCCACATATGTTAGACCTGACATGATCGAGTTATCCCGTCGAGTCAACTCGTCCAAGTTAGTTCGCCTGAGTCAACTCGGTTGACTAGTTGACTGCTGACGTTAGCATTGACCGTTGACTTTGACCAAAAGTCAACTTTTCCAAAAACTCTATTTTATGTTTTTCGACATCTTGGGTCCTTTTTGAAGCCCGTTTTGCAAAATTCTGACCTGAAAGCCTCTGAATCTAACCTTGAACCCGAGACTGTTTATGTATTTAATCATTCAGTTAACAACAATGTGAATAAGGTCTGACCATGGAATTTATATAATTGAAGGTATTCACACTTCCTCGTATTCGTGTTGTTGGAGGACATCAAATTCAAGTTCGAGAGTGATCGAATGGATTATTATGGTTGACCGATATACCAAGGATTAAAGGTAATACATTACCACCTTATGCATGCTTTTGAAACTTGTTGGTATTCGGTTAATGCTTGTATGATGATGATTGAGCATATGATTAATTCTACTTCTTCCAATCAATTAAGAAATAAGAATAGTGTAATGCCCTGGTTTTGGGCCTAGATGTTTTAGAGTTTGAATCGGGCCGGTCGAGAACAATTCAAATCTTTAAGGGAGGTTTAGGGAACACCTAGTTCGGGGTGCTTTAAAAATATTGAAAAATATCTAAAAATCCTCATTTATTATATAAATGATTATGGTGAAAACAATTTTACAAAATATGGTTTGGAAATACTACATTTCAGTGTAGTGACCAAATCGCAGTTTTTACAAAAGTTGACTAGTGACTGTTTTGTAAAGGATTGAAACTTTGAATCTTTAAGGAGCTAATTTTACCAAAATGTTTTTCATCAGATTTCTCTTTAATTTGGGAGTTTTTAATAATGTTTTAATTAAGGGAATAAAGGAGAATTAAAAAGAAAAATCTATTTTGACTTTTCATAACTACCTTACGTTAGTTTTCTCTCATTTCATTTTCTCTCAACTTCCACTCAGCCAAACACATTTCCTTTATCAATTAACCTTTGATTTTCATCTCATTTTCTGAGATTTCATTCTCCTAAGGATTCCTAATATTTAGCTCATCAAAACCTCTTTTTTTACCTTGGATTTTCAAGAAATCTTGCCCAAATTGAGGAGAAATCAGCCATTAGAGGTAAGCTTCGTCCTTATCCTCTAATGAATTGTTCTTTACTGAAATTCCCTAGTTATCAATCCTTTGTTAATGATTTTTGAGTTGCTTTAATGTTAGAAACATGAAATTGTGGTAAAACTCAAGATTCTTGGAGAGATCTTGATGATTTTCGTAACTCTTGGTTAGGTTCTGTTTTGAGGTTGATTTCTAATGTATTTTGGATGATAATTGATGTTATAAATGAGGTTTTATCAAGCAAATCCCGAATAGGTTTGGATTCCTAAGTTTTATATGTTAGATTTGTGGTTTTTGGGTGGTTTTGGTGTTCTGTTGTTGCTGGAGATATAAGGACAAGTTTATGGTGATTTTTGGTGTTGATTGAGGTTTAGAGATTATTAGAATTGATAGATCTTGGCTAGGCTTTGTTTTGGGGAAGTTTGGAGATGATTTCGGTTGTTTTTGGTAGCCGAAATGGTGTTTTTGAGTAGAGTAGTGAGTTTATTTGAGTGGCTGGTGATTTCAATGCATGATGATGCATTAATCCTCTACTCTTATGTGTAATAAACATGGGAGACATCTTCGGACACTTTTGGTGTTGATCCGGAAGTGCTGGTAGCTTAGATATTGTTTCGGCAAGCAAGCGAAACGTAATCGGTGAGTGCGAATAGTTTTAGAAGTCCTTGAGGGACAAAGAAACAAGGTTTGGGGATTTAGGATTGGTTTGAGACACCATCCTAAGTCCGGAAGTAAGTATGACTAGATTTGCTCTCAAATATGTGGTTGATGCCCCTAAATGCTTTTACATGCTCTTGTTTTGAGATAGACAAAAATTCCTACTATTTTATGCATGTTTTGTAGCTTGAGATGATGCTTTGTAGAGTTTTCATGAGATAGCATGTTGTAATAAAGAGTTTTGAGATGTTGATTTAATGCAAAGCATGAGTTATGGTTTTGAAATGAGATGAGAAAGATTTGAAAAATGTTGCATCAAAACAGTAGGTGAGATGATGATTTTAATGTAATAAATTGGCATAATTGATGAGATAATTACCGGATATAATTGGTCGACCAATAGGATGAGAGTGCACTATAAACTAAAAATTCGAACGTGCTCTTTGGAGTCGGGCAATGGGGGTAGTGCCATCCTGATCCAAAGTGAGAATCCGATGATGAGATATACCATCGGGGTAGGACTTGGTGAAATACCTAAGCTTTATGGCGAAGAGAGATACCGCCATGAGAATCCGGTGATGTGAGATTCCACCGGGGTAGGACTTGACCTTGAGTCAATCTAATCCGCATATCCGAGTAAAGATGAAATATGAAATGCCAATATATGAGATTGTATTTGATTCACATGTACCAAATATTGAGATGATTTATGCTATGAGAAATGCATATGAGATTTATGGTATGAAATGCTTTTATTTTCATTAAGCATGTGTATGGCTTTTCCATGAGATTTGCATTGGTTTAATACATGAGATAGAATAAAGGTACATGTGTTTTCAAATGGAGAGTTGCTTTGAAATGGTTTTCAAGCATGAGATAGAATGAGCATGCCGTAGAAAATGGTTTTTGAGAAAGAGTTTTAAAGATGCATTGTTGTGTTGGTTTTCCTTAGAGCTTGCCTCACTAAGCAAATGTGCTTACGCTCTCTTCTACCAACAATGCAGATAATTGAAACGTCTTTGGGCAGCAAGGAGGCTAAGGACATCCAAGGAAGTGAGAAGCTCATGTATGGTGAAGTTTCATATACTTTAGTATTGATATTTGGCAATGGGTCCTATAGTTGGTTTTGGGAGATGTGTTTTGAACTCCCTATGGTTGTTGCAAGTTTAATATGGTTTTTGCGAGTTGTAATTGTACTTTTTGGTTTGGTTTGAGGTTTGAGGTTTGAGGCTTTTATATGGTTCATGTGATTAGGAAGCATGCCTATAGACTCAATGTTCATATGTTTGATGCCATGCTTTAGCTTAAACTTCATAATAGTGATCTTTGATGTTCAATCATGTTGTTAGTGTGATATGGTGTGATTAGTGATGTGTTTGAATGAGTAAAGAGGTGAAAAACCAGAAAATTGTATGGTTGCAGGGCAGGGTGTATCGAAACACCCTTATCTGTTTCGGAACAGGGGCTTAAAATGGCCATAGTGTTTCGGAACAGGTAAGAGTGTTTCGAAACACTTTAGCTATTGGAGAGCCTTGTTTTGATACTGGTCTCGGAACGCACCCGAGTAACGAAACGGTCAACCCTGTTTCAATACGGCCGTTTCGATACCAGGGTCAGCGTTTTGAAATGGTTGACCGTTGAACTGTATTTTGAATTGTTTCAAGTTCTCTTTTCTTACATTTTAGTCCTTGATGAATATGGATGCAATTGGTTGAGTTTGGAATATCCAATTAAGCTAATTTTTTTACAGAGATGCATGAAATATGACTAATTACATATTAGTAAGCTTAAAATCTGCAAAGTCCTCACAAATTGCAAAGTTTACGTTTTGGTCCCTAAAAGTGTAATCCTTACAATTGAATCCCTAAATGGCCTCTGATTGTTGTGCCTTTCCTTTCTATGAACTTGAGTGATCACATAGGTTAAACAATGCATTTAGAAATGATTAAAATAAAAAAGGGTCGTCAATCAAGGTTGACTTTCGAGTTGACTTTGGTTTTCCCGGTGTAATCTTCGTAGTTCGGGTCAAGCGTCTATGCCGGGCTAAGGGGGTGTAATCACTAATTTTGTCCGGGGTGTTAAACCCGTTTTATTTTCTTTTTAGTAATGGGCTTTGATATTATATATGTTGTGATTAAAAACCAAAAAAAAGAAAGGAAAAAAATTAAAAAACAGTATATATTATCTATTATTACTATTATTATACTTATCTATCATATTTTTATTATTATAATACTATAAGTATTATAGTATTATTATTACCTATTATTATTATATTTATTATTATCTGTTATTATTATTATTATTATTTTTATTAATGCTTTCGAATAGAATATGAAAACTGAAAAAAAACTACTAAGTAATATGCCCAAATAATAAAGCCCAAGTTTTTAATAATTTAAAGTCCATTACATTATAAAAAACCCAAAAATAAATAAATATACAAGGCATGTTCTGGCCCAAATTAATAAACCCTGATATGCTAAAAACCCTAATCTAATATGCCCCTTGTCTTTGCAGCCGCCAAGCCATAACCGTTGGATTTGGAGGGGAGATCCAACGGCCTAGATGGCGTCTGACGATAGAAACCCTAGCTGAGGCCCCAACAACCCTAGCACTGCCACACGTCTACCGTCGGATCTGGATCAAGATCAACGGCTGGGATAGAAGCTCGGAAGCCTCCAGAACTTCCACGCGCCGCACGCCCGACTCCCCAGCAGCCAGCGTGCGGCGATCCAACTCCCACACGCGCGTGTGCATCACAACCGAGCCTTTTCGAATCCTTCCGACGATCCGGATCACCCCACATCGTCCTCTGGTCCCCCTCCGGCCACGTCTCGAGCAGTCATGTAACCCCCTCGTCCCGGTCCGGCCGGATGACCGGACCGAGTGAGCTACACGGGGAAAACCGAAGCGAAACCCGTTAAGGTTCCCCCTCGGTTAGCAACCCTATTTTTTTTCATTTTAATCTTGTCACATTCGAGTATTAAATTCTAAGAGATCAAACAGCGGAACATATCACACGAGACAACAATCAAACCCCCAAACCACATTCAAACATCCCAATTTTAATCTTTACTAAAGGCATCTTAGCACCTATTTGTTTTTCTCTTCAAATAGGCCAAAAAGGATCAAACAGTGTAGTTTTAAGCAGAAGTTTCGAAACCTTTACCAAGGGTTTCGAAACTTTTGCTGGCAGAAACCCCTGGAGCCAATTTTCACCAAAGGTTTCGAAACCTTGGGGAAGGTTTCGAAACCTTTGACCATAGTTTCGAAACCTACCCCAAAGGTTTCGAAACCTTACCCATGGTTTCGAAACCTTAGTGCAGGGGATCACTTACTGACCAACTTAAGGACTCCCTAACTATGTAAAACACTCAGATCATGCATAGACATATGTAGAAGCTCGAAAAGGACCAAAGGCATGAATTAACACTCACAAGACTCGTACATACAATCATTTAAACAACCATACATGAACCATAGATAGCAACCAAGCATATTAACAAGGCATCCATACATAGCATTCATACAAGAGCAATTCATGCATATATGGACATACAAGCATTTAAGATTTCATGCCTTAGCAACCAAAACACGTAGACATGCCAACACACACAACATTCATCATAGCATATCATGCGTTATAAACCATAATCAAACCAATACAACAACATAAGGCATTAACAACATGTGGCCAATACAAAGAAGTCTAAGTACAAGCTCCTAAAACACGTAGCACTTCCCATTGCCTGACTATTACATTATTTAATTAAACCATACTTGAGCAAACCACCACACGCTTGGACGCCCTTATCTTGCTCCTTGCTAACTCCAAGCTAAAGATCTGCATTGTCGGAAAAAGGAGAGCGTAAGCATAAAGCTTAGTGAGCGGAGCTCTTAAAACATAACTACGACAATGCAGGGTTCAAAGCTTTCTTTAAAATAAAGGTCAACGCATACAAATCATCCAACTACCTAATCCTTCTACTAGCATACGAGTTCAACCAAGGGTCAACACTATAGGCATTTATCATAGCATTACACTTCATGGTATGCATGAGGACATAATCCTAGATTAAAGCAAGACCATAAAAGAGATTGATATAGTGAGATACAACATGAGCACACATGGTATGCACAAGCATAATCAAAACACACACGGTGGGACTACACATCACCGTTTCGACTAGTAGTTTTCCAATGGGACTACACATCAAAGTACTCTTCTACTAGTCACTACCGGTGGGACTACACATCACCGGAGTCTTATACCACTCGCTACCGGCGGGACTACACATCACCAGAGCAACGACAACCATCACGTGAGGTTCGACACCAACCATGCAACACAGTATACACTCACTATCATGCAACATGTACTCACTATATCATGCACAACCAAATCAAGATGTAACAAAATCCACAATTAGGCATCACTTACTACTTGGAATCTTACCAATCACAAATGGTCTTACTCACCATTTTCGTGCACAACTTGCACCAACTTACTCACACCTTACAAGGCATATCAACAACATCATTAATACCATCATACATGATCAACGATATAATATTAAGCAATCATACTTCTTCCCAAATTATTTAAATTTCATGCTTAACAAAACATCACCACAAGTAATGGAAACAAATGGAAAAAGGGGAAATTAAAGAGGCAATCCACAACAACTTACTCTTGAGTTTAATTCGACTTTCCAAGCCCAATCTAAAATCTTTCAAAACCATCTTTGAACCAAAACATTACTTGAAAATATTTTCACATCCACATGCTTGAACCAACCTTTGAAATCAATTTAAAACGTTAACCACTCACCTCATTTTCTTAAGCAAAACAAGCAAAGCCGAATCAAGCCTCCTCACTTTCGGATTCGATCTCAAAGCCTTACCAATGCAAATCCTTGCTTCTAATCGTCCGAACACAAGTAAACTAGCCTCAAATCAGTCCACAAACAATATAGCAAACCCGAAATACAAATTCAAACTTCAAACACTTATTCTTCGAACCAAGAACAACCCCAAAAAGCCATTTCCGAGCAGCCCTTTAGCACAGTCCAAAATCGATGATTCCAACTCTTTTAACACACCTAATAGCTCCCAAAACAACCCTTATACATAGCCTAACCACCAGCCCACAAATTCTCACACAAAACACCCCCAAAATTCAACATTTCAACACTCTAAAACCTCCCTAAAACCCAATTTCGGGAAACACCATAAAACCATGTAAAAATCGGATATGTTGAACCTTATAGATAGTAAACAACTCATATATCATCAATAAATCAAAAGCTTTAGTTTAAGACAACAAAGATGACATTTTTAGTCTAAACTTTCAAAATACCAAAATGCAAAATCATGGGTTTTAATGAAATCTAAGAGTACTAGCATGTAGAGGAAAGAGAGGACAAGTCGAATATATGTTTACCTTTCGAAAATCACCAAGGATGAGGAAGAAAGATGATGAAATAGTAGACTAGGGAGAAGGAGAGTTTTTGTCGTGAGATTTCTGGAAAGGGGGAGGGAAGAAGATGATGAATTTTCTCTTTAAAATAGGAAATGGGTTTTTAATTCCCCAATTCCATTAAATTACAAGTATGCCATTAATGAATGGCTATTGGGCTTGGTTTAAAAATTGGGTCCAACACCTTTGTTTTATTTGTAAACAAAACCCGAACCATTATTTAATTTATTTAAATTGTAAAACCGAACCCGGATAATATTAAAACATTATTTTCTCCCGACCCCAAAACCCGGGTGTTACAACTCTCCCCTACTTAAGGAAATTTCGTCCCCGAAATTTATCGAACAGGAAGAGCCACTGGAACAAGCTCCTCCACACTTTCTCCCTTACCACCACATACTCTCCAACTCGGTAGGCTCACCACACAACATTAGCTATCTGATGTCAAGATCTCAACGGGTCCTTCAATGAGTGACCATTCTAAACTCAACTCAATCTCTTCAACAACATAACACGGAACAAAACTGGCTCACACTTCTGAATCATAGATACACAGAACACATCACAAACCCCTTTCTAACTCTGATGGTAACTGCAACAATAAACAACAGAACTAGCTCGATTCACAATCTCATACAACATTGTTCGAACACTTGACTCATAACCTTCTCTAGCTGACCATCTGACTTCAACAGGTAACCAAACACTATTGTAGACGTCTTCAAAAATCTAGTTGAAAACTCGAATCTCTATCGGCCACTATCAATCTCAAGACACTGTACAACTCAAAATCTTGCTAAGGCACAACTCCACCATCTTTCCCACAATACAAGTAACGTGAACGTGTATAAAGGACCACATACAGTGCAACTAACATTGATTACTCAGCTAAGTTCTCACGGAGGAAATCGGAGGCGAATCAGACACAAGATCTCCCGAATCTATTACCCACTTTCATTATGGATCTCCCACAGATGCAACAAGCTAGAAGAAAACTGACGCTCGGTCTTAACACGCTGGCAATTTACACACTCACTATCATACTACTCTGATGCAATACCAATGAACTGTCGTATGCTTCGGCCAACACAATACGTCTCAAAACACTATGTCAATCGGTACATCAATTCTGTCTCTAACAATACCAAACTCTATCATCTCTGAAACTGAAATCTAAAGGTCCCCCCTCCACTATGTCTTGCACGTGAGGTCCCAAGAACCTGTCTTGCAACTGTTTATCTTCTAGCATTCTGACTCAATGTAGGTTCAACCCGAAATTCGGCCACAGAAACACTATCATTCGGTAATTACACCTCACAACTCAACTACTAACCTCACAACAAATACAGCTCGGAACATCGGTTACTACATTAACTCTCTTCGGATGGTACTCAATCCTGAGATTATAGTCTTCAAGCAGTTCTACACTTTATGCTATTCAAGTTTCAACCCTTCCTAAGTCTTCAAATATTTCAAATTCTGATGATATGTACATACACACTGTGCATTTCTTACTATACAAGCTTTGTCTCTAAGTCTTCGAAGCAAATACAACTGTAGTTAACTCTATGTCTCATATCGGATAACTCTTCTCGCGGTCTTTCAACTATCTTGATGAACAAGCCACGATCTTCTGTCTTGCATAAGCACACAACCTAACTGTACATGTAACACATCACTATGGTTCACAAATTCTTTCTTTGATATAAGTTGATTCAAGGTCGAAGCTCTCTTCAAAGTTTCTTTAAGTTTCTCAAGGGCTCATTGCCTCGCATCTAACCACACAAACTAAACATTCTTCCGTAACAATCTGTCAAGGAGCAGCCATCTTCAAATGATCATTTACAACCCTTCGATAGTAACAATGCTAGACCTAGGAACTATAGATACCTCTCACAGTCTTCAATTTCTTCCAACTCACATCTTCTTCTAACTACTTGGGATTTACTCTAACACACTCGGCTGATCTACATGTCCTAGGAGAACATCCTTATTAACTCGAAGTTCACATTGCACAACTTGGCATACAATTAATTCTCTAATAGAATCTGCCACACTAACTTCAAAGCTCGTCATGATCTTCCTCGGTACTTGAATATACTCACGTGACTTCCAGAAGAGCTACTACAACTGATCAAGAAACTCAGGAAAAATATTCTGCTCAACATTTCTATGAAGGTAACTAATACACTAGTCAAACAAAACGACATAACTCAGAGCTCAAGGTGATCACATCTTGCCCCTAAAGCTGTCTTCGATACTTCAACTTTTCTCACTTTCAACTGGTAGAAATCAGATCTCAAATTAATCTCTAAAAAGACTGAAGCACCCTCAACTGATCAACAAACCACTGATGCTCGGGAAAAGGACACTAATTGTTCACTGTCAACTGTTTCAACTTCCTGAAATCTAAACACATTCTCGTATTGTCATCTCTCATCTTCACAAGTTACACTGTCACACTCTAAGATGATGTACTAAGCCAAATGAATCTAATGTCAAATAAATTCGCAGTGGATTCTTCAACACTCTCAAGTCGGTCGAGAATCATAAGGTACAGAGCAAACAAAACAGGAGCAAACTCGGAGACGGTCTCAAAATCAAACTCTATTTCCCTATCAAGAGACAAACCGGGAATTTTTTTTTCCAAACACCCCTAGGATAAACACAACCTATTCTAACATTCTGTGGTCTGATCCTCATCCAAAATCAAATCCATCACATTTTGCTAGGCAAGCCTGTTAACCAAACTCAATCAATCCTTGACCTCTAAAGTTGGATCAACATTCGATACAAAATCCACATTCTCACCTACCATTACAAGACCATAGTCATCCACAAGCTTTAAGAAAACTTCCATTGTCTCAAAGTCTACCCTAACTCTATGTTCTACAAGCCAATCCATGCACAGCTTCCCATCAAAACCGTAAAAAGCAATTCCATCGCATCAACTGAAAACATGTGCCACTGAAACATCAACGGACACCCCTTGTACATCTTTCTGACCACGACTGTATCATCGAAGGAGCTAGCAACACCAACACCTACCTCTAGTACCTCGCAAGGTAGATTCAACAACTTCGCATGCTCACTCCAAAATACACGGACGCGTAGATCCAGAATAAATAAGAAAAACAAGCCCAATGACTGTATCGAGGAATTACTTGCTACAACATCGACATCATTCCGAAGCCAACTCTTAGTTCTTCACTTCTATCATAATCTAATATCAAGATTGGTCACATTGTTCTCTCTCAACAAAAACCACTCATGTGCCTGTTGACCCCAACAAACAAACTGCACTCCAAACTCTGGTACGGCCATACTACCCTGAACTAAAGCGATGAACTCTCTCATCATTCACATCCTCCATAACCTCAGATTCATGATTACCAACTCCAGGCACACACCTCGGCCTCAAACTTACCAAGGACAACAATACAATAATAAACAAAACACACAAACAAGAATATTTAGGGTTAGCAAGAGCAAGGGTCCAAGGTGCTCAAGTATATTCCTTTACAAAAATCTTTTTAAATAAGTAATAGTAGCAATGGGAACTCGACACTACGCTTCAACACAAGCATCATGCTAACACATGCCTTCGAACACCGTACTAACAAGAAAACATTCAGCATTCATGGCAAAACATTCACCGAGACATAACAACAACGTAACACATCAAACTTACCTCACTTACCTACCTGAGGTCTCAGAAACCTCAGGCTCTGATACCAATAAATGTAACCCCCTCGTCCCGGTCTGGCCGGATGACCGGACCGAGTGAGCTACACGGGGAAAACCGAAGCGAAACCCGTTAAGGTTCCCCCTCGGTTAGCAACCCTATTTTTTTCATTTTAATCTTGTCACATTCGAGTATTAAATTCTAAGAGATCAAACAGCGGAACATATCACACGAGACAACATTCAAACCCCCAAACCACATTCAAACATCCCAATTTTAATCTTTACTAAAGGCATCTTAGCACCTATTTGTTTTTCTCTTCAAACAGGCCAAAAAGGGTCAAACAGTGTAGTTTTAAGCAGAAGTTTCGAAACCTTTACCAAGGGTTTCGAAACTTTTGCTGGCAGAAACCCCTGGAGCCAATTTTCACCAAAGGTTTCGAAACCTTGGGGAAGGTTTCGAAACCTTTGACCATAGTTTCGAAACCTACCCCAAAGGTTTCGAAACTTTGGCTGGCAGTGACCCCGGGAACCAAATTTTCTGCAAAGGTTTCGAAACCTTACCCATGGTTTCGAAACCTTAGTGCAGGGGATCACTTACTGACCAACTTAAGGACTCCCTAACTATGTAAAACACTCAGATCATGCATATACATATGTAGAAGCTCGAAAAGGACCAAAGGCATGAATTAACACTCACAAGACTCGTACATACAATCATTTAAACAACCATACATGAACCATAGATAGCAACCAAGCATATTAACAAGGCATCCATACATAGCATTCATACAAGAGCAATTCATGCATATATGGACATACAAGCATTTAAGATTTCATGCCTTAGCAACCAAAACACGTAGACATGCCAACACACACAACATTCATCATAGCATATCATGCGTTATAAACCATAATCAAACCAATACAACAACATAAGGCATTAACAACATGTGGCCAATACAAAGAAGTCTAAGTACAAGCTCCTAAAACACGTAGCACTTCCTATTGCCTGACTATTACATTATTTAATTAAACCATACTTGAGCAAACCACCACACGCTTGGACGCCCTTATCTTGCTCCTTGCTAACTCCAAGCTAAAGATTTGCATTGTCGGAAAAAGGAGAGCGTAAGCATAAAGCTTAGTGAGCGGAGCTCTTAAAACATAACTACGACAATGCAGGGTTCAAAGCTTTCTTTAAAATAAAGGTCAACGCATACAAATCATCCAACTACCTAATCCTTCTACTAGCATACGAGTTCAACCAAGGGTCAACACTATAGGCATTTATCATAGCATTACACTTCATGGTATGCATGAGGACATAATCCTAGATTAAAGCAAGACCATAAAAGAGATTGATATAGTGAGATACAACATGAGCACACATGGTATGCACAAGCATAATCAAAACACACACGGTGGGACTACACATCACCGTTTCGACTAGTAGTTTTCCAATGGAACTACACATCAAAGTACTCTTCTACTAGTCACTACCGGTGGGACTACACATCACCGGAGTCTTATACCACTCGCTACCGGCGGGACTACACATCACCAGAGCAACGACAACCATCACGTGAGGTTCGACACCAACCATGCAACACAGTATACACTCACTATCATGCAACATGTACTCACTATATCATGCACAACCAAATCAAGATGTAACAAAATCCACAATTAGGCATCACTTACTACTTGGAATCTTACCAATCACAAATGGTCTTACTCACCATTTTCGTGCACAACTTGCACCAACTTACTCACACCTTACAAGGCATATCAACAACATCATTAATACCATCATACATGATCAACGATATAATATTAAGCAATCATACTTCTTCCCAAATTATTTAAATTTCATGCTTAGCAAAACATCACCACAAGTAATGGAAACAAATGGAAAAAGGGGAAATTAAAGAGGCAATCCACAACAACTTACTCTTGAGTTTAATTCGACTTTCCAAGCCCAATCTAAAATCTTTCAAAACCATCTTTGAACCAAAACATTACTTGAAAATATTTTCACATCCACATGCTTGAACCAACCTTTGAAATCAATTTAAAACGTTAACCACTCACCTCATTTTCTTAAGCAAAACAAGCAAAGCCGAATCAAGCCTCCTCACTTCCGGATTCGATCTCAAAGCCTTACCAATGCAAATCCTTGCTTCTAATCGTCCCAACACAAGTAAATTAGCCTCAAATCAGTCCACAAACAATATAGCAAACCCGAAATACAAATTCAAACTTCAAACACTTATTCTTCGAACCAAGAACAACCCCAAAAAGCCATTTCCGAGCAGCCCTTTAGCACAGTCCAAAACCGATGATTCCAACTCTTTTAACACACCTAATAGCTCCCAAAACAACCCTTATACATAGCCTAACCACCAGCCCACAAATTCTCACACAAAACACCCCCAAAATTCAACATTTCAACACTCTAAAACCTCCCTAAAACCCAATTTCGGGAAACACCATAAAACCATGTAAAAATCGGATATGTTGAACCTTATAGATAGTAAACAACTCATATATCATCAATAAATCAAAAGCTTTAGTTTAAGACAACAAAGATGACATTTTTAGTCTAAACTTTCAAAATACCAAAATGCAAAATCATGGGTTTTAATGAAATCTAAGAGTACTAGCATGTAGAGGAAAGAGAGGACAAGTCGAATATATGTTTACCTTTCGAAAATCACCAAGGATGAGGAAGAAAGATGATGAAATAGTAGACTAGGGAGAAGGAGAGTTTTTGTCGTGAGATTTTTGGAAAGGGGGAGGGAAGAAGATGATGAATTTTCTCTTTAAAATAGGAAATGGGTTTTTAATTCCCCAATTCCATTAAATTACAAGTATGCCATTAATGAATGGCTATTGGGCTTGGTTTAAAAATTGGGTCCAACACCTTTGTTTTATTTGTAAACAAAACCCGAACCATTATTTAATTTATTTAAATTGTAAAACCGAACCCGAATAATATTAAAACATTATTTTCTCCCGACCCCAAAACCTGGGTGTTACAACTCTCCCCTACTTAAGGAAATTTCGTCCCTAAAATTTATCGAACAGGAAGAGCCACTGGAACAAGCTCCTCCACACTTTCTCCCTTACCACCACATACTCTCCAACTCGGTAGGCTCACCACACAACATTAGCTATCTGATGTCAAGATCTCAACGGGTCCTTCAATGCGTGACCATTCTAAACTCAACTCAATCTCTTCAACAACATAACACGGAACAAAACTGGCTCACACTTCTGAATCATAGATACACAGAACACATCACAAACCCCTTTCTAACTCTGATGGTAACTGCAACAATAAACAACAGAACTAGCTCGATTCACAATCTCATACAACATTGTTCGAACACTTGACTCATAACCTTCTCTAGCTGACCATCTGACTTCAACAGGTAACCAAACACTATTGTAGACGTCTTCAAAAATCTAGTTGAAAACTCGAATCTCTATCGGCCACTATCGATCTCAAGACACTGTACAACTCAAAATCTTGCTAAGGCACAACTCCACCATCTTTCCCACAATACAAGTAACGTGAACGTGTATAAAGGACCACATACAGTGCAACTAACATTGATTACTCAGCTAAGTTCTCACGGAGGAAATCGGAGGCGAATCAGACACAAGATCTCCCGAATCTATTACCCACTTTCATTATGGATCTCCCACAGATGCAACAAGCTAGAAGAAAACTGACGCTCAGTCTTAACACGCTGGCAATTTACACACTCACTATCATACTACTCTGATGCAATACCAATGAACTGTCGTATGCTTCGGCCAACACAATACGTCTCAAAACACTATGTCAATCGGTACATCAATTCTGTCTCTAACAATACCAAACTCTATCATCTCTGAAACTGAAATCTAAAGGTCTCCCCTCCACTATGTCTTGCACGTGAGGTGCCAAGAATCTGTCTTGCAACTGTTTATCTTCTAGCATTCTGACTCAATGTAGGTTCAACCCGAAATTCAGCCACAGAAACACTATCATTCGGTAATTACACCTCACAACTCAACTACTAACCTCACAACAAATACAGCTCGGAACATCGGTTACTACATTACTCTCTTCGGATGGTACTCAATCCTGAGATTATAGTCTTCAAGCAGTTCTACACTTTATGCTATTCAAGTTTCAACCCTTCCTAAGTCTTCAAATATTTCAAATTCTGATGATATGTACATACACACTGTGCATTTCTTACTATACAAGCTTTGTCTCTAAGTCTTCGAAGCAAATACAACTGTAGTTAACTCTATGTCTCATATCGGATAACTCTTCTCACGGTCTTTCAACTATCTTGATGAACAAGCCACGATCTTCTGTCTTGCATAAGCACACAACCTAACTGTACATGTAACACATCACTATGGTTCACAAATTCTTTCTTTGATATAAGCTGATTCAAGGTCGAAGCTCTCTTCAAAGTTTCTTTAAGTTTCTCAAGGGCTCATTGCCTCGCATCTAACCACACAAACTAAACATTCTTCCGTAACAATCTGTCAAGGAGCAGCCATCTTCAAATGATCATTTACAACCCTTCGATAGTAACAATGCTAGACCTAGGAACTATAGATACCTCTCACAGTCTTCAATTTCTTCCAACTCACATCTTCTTCTAACTACTTGGGATTTACTCTAACACACTCGGCTGATCTACATGTCCTAGGAGAACATCCTTATTAACTCGAAGTTCACATTGCACAACTTGGTATACAATTAATTCTCTAATAGAATCTGCCACACTAACTTCAAAGCTCGTCATGATCTTCCTCGGTACTTGAATATACTCACGTGACTTCCAGAAGAGCTACTACAACTGATCAAGAAACTCAGGAAAAATATTCTGCTCAACATTTCTATGAAGGTAACTAATACACTAGTCAAACAAAACGACATAACTCAGAGCTCAAGGTGATCACATCTTGCCCCTAAAGCTGTCTTCGATACTTCAACTTTTCTCACTTTCAACTGGTAGAAATCAGATCTCAAATTAATCTCCAAAAAGACTGAAGCACCCTCAACTGATCAACAAACCACTGATGCTCGGGAAAAGGACACTAATTGTTCACTGTCAACTGTTTCAACTTCCTGAAATCTAAACACATTCTCGTATTGTCATCTCTCATCTTCACAAGTTACACTGTCACACTCTAAGATGATGTACTAAGCCAAATGAATCTAATGTCAAATAAATTCGCAGTGGATTCTTCAACACTCTCAAGTCGGTCGAGAATCATAAGGTACAGAGCAAACAAAACAGGAGCAAACTCGGAGACAGCCTCAAAATCAAACTCTTCTTCCCTATCAAGAGACAAACTGGGAATTTTTTTTTCCAAACACCCCTAGGATAAACACAACCTATTCTAACATTCTGTGGTCTGATCCTCATCCAAAATCAAATCCATCACATTTTGCTAGGCAAGCCTGTAAACCAAACTCAATCAATCCTTGACCTCTAAAGTTGGATCAACATTTGATACAAAATCCACATTCTCACCTACCATTACAAGACCATAGTCATCCACAAGCTTTAAGAAAACTTCCATTGTCTCAAAGTCTACCCTAACTCTATGTTCTACAAGCCAATCCATGCACAGCTTCCCATCAAAACCGTAAAAAGCAATTCCATTGCATCAACTGAAAACATGTGCCACTGAAACATCAACGGACACCCCTTGTACATCTTTCTGACCACGACTGTATCATCGAAGGAGCTAGCAACACCAACACCTACCTCTAGTACCTCGCAAGGTAGATTCAACAACTTCGCATGCTCACTCCAAAATACACGGACGCGTAGATCCAGAATAAATAAGAAAAACAAGCCCAATGACTGTATCGAGGAATTACTTGCTACAACATCGACATCATTCCGAAGCCAACTCTTAGTTCTTCACTTCTATCATCATCTAATATCAAGATTGGTCACATTGTTCTCTCGCAACAAAAACCACTCATGTGCCTGTTGACCCCAACAAACAAACTGCACTCCAAACTCTGGTACGGCCATACTACCCTGAACTAAAGCGATGAACTCTCTCATCATTCACATCCTCCATAACCTCAGATTCATGATTACCAACTCCAGGCACACACCTCGGCCTCAAACTTACCAAGGACAACAATACAATAATAAACAAAACATACAAACAAGAATATTTAGGGTTAGCAAGAGCAAGGGTCCAAGGTGCTCAAGTATATTCCTTTACAAAAATCTTTTTAAATAAGTAATAGTAGCAATGGGAACTCGACACTACGCTTCAACACAAGCATCATGCTAACACATGCCTTCGAACACCGTACTAACAAGAAAACATTCAGCATTCATGGCAAAACATTCACCGAGACATAACAACAACGTAACACATCAAACTTACCTCACTTACCTACCCGAGGTCTCGGAAACCTCAGGCTCTGATACCAATAAATGTAACCCCCTCGTCCCGGTCTGGCCGGATGACCGGACCGAGTGAGCTACACGGGGAAAACCGAAGCGAAACCCGTTACGGTTCCCCCTCAGTTAGCAACCTTATTTTTTTCATTTTAATCTTGTCACATTCGAGTATTAAATTCTAAGAGATCAAACAGCGGAACATATCACACGAGACAACATTCAAACCCCCAAACCACATTCAAACATCCCAATTTTAATCTTTACTAAAGGCATCTTAGCACCTATTTGTTTTTCTCTTCAAACAGGCCAAAAAGGGTCAAACAGTGCAGTTTTAAGCAGAAGTTTCGAAACCTTTACCAAGGGTTTCGAAACTTTTGCTGGCAGAAACCCCTGGAGCCAATTTTCACCAAAGGTTTCGAAACCTTGGGGAAGGTTTCGAAACCTTTGACCATAGTTTCGAAACCTACCCCAAAGGTTTCGAAACTTTGGCTGGCAGTGACCCCGGGAACCAAATTTTCTGCAAAGGTTTCGAAACCTTACCCATGGTTTCGAAACCTTAGTGCAGGGGATCACTTACTGACCAACTTAAGGACTCCCTAACTATGTAAAACACTCAGATCATGCATAGACATATGTAGAAGCTCGAAAAGGACCAAAGGCATGAATTAACACTCACAAGAGTCGTACATACAATCATTTAAACAACCATACATGAACCATAGATAGCAACCAAGCATATTAACAAGGCATCCATACATAGCATTCATACAAGAGCAATTCATGCATATATGGACATACAAGCATTTAAGATTTCATGCCTTACCAACCAAAACACGTAGACATGCCAACACACACAACATTCATCATAGCATATCATGTGTTATAAACCATAATCAAACCAATACAACAATATAAGGCATTAACAACATGTGGCCAATACAAAGAAGTCTAAGTACAAGCTCCTAAAACACGTAGCACTTCCCATTGCCTGACTATTACATTATTTAATTAAACCATACTTGAACAAACCACCACACGCTTTGACGCCCTTATCTTGCTCCTTGCTAACTCCAAGCTAAAGATCTGCATTGTCGGAAAAAGGAGAGCGTAAGCATAAAGCTTAGTGAGCGGAGCTCTTAAAACATAACTACGACAATGCAGGGTTCAAAGCTTTCTTTAAAATAAAGGTCAACGCATACAAATCATCCAACTACCTAATCCTTCTACTAGCATACGAGTTCAACCAAGGGTCAACACTATAGGCATTTATCATAGCATTACACTTCATGGTATGCATGAGGACATAATCCTAGATTAAAGCAAGACCATAAAAGAGATTGATATAGTGAGATACAACATGAGCACACATGGTATGCACAAGCATAATCAAAACACACACGGTGGGACTACACATCACCGTTTCGACTAGTAGTTTTCCAATGGGACTACACATCAAAGTACTCTTCTACTAGTCACTACCGGTGGGACTACACATCACCGGAGTCTTATACCACTCGCTACCGGCGGGACTACACATCACCAGAGCAACGACAACCATCACGTGAGGTTCGACACCAACCATGCAACACAGTATACACTCACTATCATGCAACATGTACTCACTATATCATGCACAACCAAATCAAGATGTAACAAAATCCACAATTAGGCATCACTTACTACTTGGAATCTTACCAATCACAAATGGTCTTACTCACCATTTTCGTGCACAACTTGCACCAACTTACTCACACCTTACAAGGCATATCAACAACATCATTAATACCATCATACATGATCAACGATATAATATTAAGCAATCATACTTCTTCCCAAATTATTTAAATTTCATGCTTAGCAAAACATCACCACAAGTAATGGAAACAAATGGAAAAAGGGGAAATTAAAGAGGCAATCCACAACAACTTACTCTTGAGTTTAATTCGACTTTCCAAGCCCAATCTAAAATCTTTCAAAACCATCTTTGAACCAAAACATTACTTGAAAATATTTTCACATCCACATGCTTGAACCAACCTTTGAAATCAATTTAAAACGTTAACCACTCACCTCATTTTCTTAAGCAAAACAAGCAAAGCCGAATCAAGCCTCCTCACTTCCGGATTCGATCTCAAAGCCTTACCAATGCAAATCCTTGCTTCTAATCGTCCCAACACAAGTAAATTAGCCTCAAATCAGTCCACAAACAATATAGCAAACCCGAAATACAAATTCAAACTTCAAACACTTATTCTTCGAACCAAGAACAACCCCAAAAAGCCATTTCCGAGCAGCCCTTTAGCACAGTCCAAAACCGATGATTCCAACTCTTTTAACACACCTAATAGCTCCCAAAACAACCCTTATACATAGCCTAACCACCAGCCCACAAATTCTCACACAAAACACCCCCAAAATTCAACATTTCAACACTCTAAAACCTCCCTAAAACCCAATTTCGGGAAACACCATAAAACCATGTAAAAATCGGATATGTTGAACCTTATAGATAGTAAACAACTCATATATCATCAATAAATCAAAAGCTTTAGTTTAAGACAACAAAGATGACATTTTTAGTCTAAACTTTCAAAATACCAAAATGCAAAATCATGGGTTTTAATGAAATCTAAGAGTACTAGCATGTAGAGGAAAGAGAGGACAAGTCGAATATATGTTTACCTTTCGAAAATCACCAAGGATGAGGAAGAAAGATGATGAAATAGTAGACTAGGGAGAAGGAGAGTTTTTGTCGTGAGATTTTTGGAAAGGGGGAGGGAAGAAGATGATGAATTTTCTGTTTAAAATAGGAAATGGGTTTTTAATTCCCCAATTCCATTAAATTACAAGTATGCCATTAATGAATGGCTATTGGGCTTGGTTTAAAAATTGGGTCCAACACCTTTGTTTTATTTGTAAACAAAACCCGAACCATTATTTAATTTATTTAAATTGTAAAACCGAACCCGAATAATATTAAAACATTATTTTCTCCCGACCCCAAAACCCGGGTGTTACAAGTCACATGCAACACAAACAAACAAAGACGTCAGAAACGCCAGGCAACCGAAATCAGAAACAAATTGCAACAAACTTTTTCAGAGGCAATCAACAGAAATCATACAAATAAACAGCGATTTACAGCAATTTTATGCATTTTAGAAATAAAAAAATCTGTAATTTCGGGGCTATAAAAACCCGAGCAAGCAATGTAAAGAGGGGGTTTTTTTAGAGAGGATTTGGAGAAGGGAGTTTTTCGAGAGGCTTTTCAGAGAGCAAATTTGTAACCGGAAACTTCAATCAATACAAGCAGAGCACCTCAGTTTACGAGAGGCATCGCCTTCTCTATTTCGATTTCAGTTCGAATCGTAAAAAAAATAAAAAAAAACATTTGGTTAGGTTTTTTTTACTTGCGTCGCTCCATCTCCCCTCTTCTTTCGCCCCTCTCCACCGGCGATAAACCTTCTGGCCCCTATCGGGGCCATGCGTGGTGAGCCGTCGAGGCTGGTAACACGAAAGGGGGGAAGGCTTTTTTGTTTTTTTTGTTTTGATTTGTTTTTTTTAAACAAAAAAGAGTCGGAAGGTTTTTTGGTTTGTTGGTTTTGAAACGAAAGATCTCTGGTTTTTTGGGGTTTCAAAAAAGTTAAAAAATAGTTTTTTTAGGGTTCTGGCGGCGGTAATGGTGACCGGAACCCCTTTGCGGCGCCGGAGCAAACAGAGCAAAAGGGGGGAGCTCTCTGAGATTTAGGTTTTGGTTTTTGGAGAAAAAGGGATAAAAATGTTTTAAACGGGTTTTTATAATGTTTTTTGTTATTAAATTTGGGTTAATAGCTTTTTAAACCCTCATGTGTCCTCAAAATCACGCGGGGAGGGCTTCTGCTTTTCAAAACCCTTCCTGCAGTCCCTGTTATTTTTCAAACATTTTCAATTTCGCCACTGTTCTTGTTTCAATTGATTTTTCGGGTGGGGTAATTACGTTTTTAGTCCCCGTAACGTCCCGCGTTGTTTTAATCGGGTCCCATTTCGCTTTTTATCAGATTTTCAATTTTGTTTAATTATCGTCCGGGTCCCTTCCAGTTTACCTTTATTCCTTTTGCATTTTATTTATTTCGTATATTATATGTGGCTAATCACGTGTTTCCCCCCTTTCGAATATATGTTTGCATGCGATTATATTTGTTGTATGTTTTTTTAATGTCGTTTGAATTTGCATTTTGTGACATGCATTTCAATTGTCATCCATGTGACTCCTACTCTTTAATTTTGTTCGATAATTAATTAACTTAAAATATACACAAAGAGAGGTATTAATTAACTCTGGTATTCGCGATATGACAGTCCTAGCTTAATGGATGTTGATCGAATATTTGGGTTAATTTTCACCGTCTCTAGGTAAGCGGAGGCGTAAAAATGAAAATGCCATGCATCATCCTTTACTTGCTTGCATCATGCATAAAGGTGACGTACGGGATCCGAACCCTAAACTAACACGGCAGTCAGTCTTATATGATGTCGGTTTAGTCTTTGATCTGGTGTACCGTCATCCTTTTTAATTAAACGACGAATTAATTCGAAACCGCTAATTTGAAGAAGCTCGCATAATTAAAGTATGGTTTTCAATTAAGAACCCCTAATTAAAGTCTTTTTAAATTTCAAATAATTTCCATCAATTAAAGGCAACAATTGTTTTGGTACCGATTTCCGGGTGTGATGGGGGTGCTAACCCTTCCCCACACGTAACCAACTCCCGAACCCTTTCAAACGAATCTCTGGTTTTGTTTTTTACGGTGTCTGGCCTACCATAGTGGCCGGTGACGACTCTAAACCGAGAAAAAGATTTTTTAAAAGGTTTTTTTCCAAAACACGAATTAATTTTTAAAACCCCTATTTTAAATTAAATGCTTCCTTAAAAAAACGGGGAACTTGATTTAGAAAAGAAAACCTTGTTACAGGGGGTTACAGTAATGGCCAAGGAAAAATATTTGAATAAGAGATTTGATAAATCGAAAAGGACTTCCGTGTTCAGTAAACGATTAATAAAACAGTTGATCTCTAAGTCTGATTATTTTTACTAAAAGGACAAATGTCAGAAATATTTTGATGATGAATAATGAAAATACCCTTGAGGTGCAAGAATGACTAAAATACCCCTAACAATAAAAAACATGGGAAGCTACACTTATCTGGTAAGACATTTGATGCATCTGAAAACGTCAAGTTACTTTGGATATTATGGTAAGAGGTTTTAAACATTCGAGATTGTAAAGTACTTGATTTTGCTAGAATTCTGAACAAGTCTTCGAAGATAAATTCACGGAAAATATTCGTATGTATGAATTAATCAATGTGGCGTAAAAGACCGAGTTGATTGAAATGACTAAAAAAGATTGAAAATATTAATAAGACTGAAATGGTTGGAATAATCGTAGTGACCAAAAGACTGAAATATTCTCGACACCAATTGCCAAATTAATCGAAATGATTGATACATCCTCGAGTTCTAAAATGAACAAAAAATTGGAAGGACCGAAAGGCTATAAATAATTGAACCACCTTCGAGCATCGAGTGTCTAAAATGCCTTCGAATACTAAAATGACTAAAAATACATCTAAGACTCGGAATAAGAAATACCAATAAACCAAACAAATGTAATGGCTTTGAACATGGTAATACACGACCTGTATTTGTTGGTCGTTTATGATTTTAATGTGATATTGGGAGAGTACCATATGAAGGCAAGTTCGATTGATTTGGATAATTGATTTTTTTGTAAAAAATTAGGGGCTTATTGAACCCTTAAGCCAAATGTATATAATATGAAAATACATTCAATATAATTAGGACACAACACGATACATGAATACAATACAGGTACATGAACCATTGTATCTACACATAACAAAGGCAATATAGTAATTTAAGGATTTGTTTGAATAAAGTATAGTAATATAAGGGCTTTCTTAGTATATTACCCTTTTATTCTAATACAGTGTCATGTTCATGTTCGTTCGCATATTAAATGAACATACAAATATTGTTCATAGTCATTTATTTAACTTAATAAATGAACATAAACGAACGTTATACAAACGATTCACAAACTGTTTGTCGAACGTTCTGTTCATTTACACCCTACCACTTTTATCTTTGTATTTTTATTTCAAAAAAAGTATAACGATAAACTTAACCAATATTTACGCATTTTGTTGTTTTGTGTCTTATTTTTTAGTTAAATTTTACCTTAGTCTTTCAAAAAATATACATTTGATCATTGATCTTTCAAAAAGCGCTGAATCTCTATTTTTCTAAACAAAAATAATGACAAACATAAAATTTTTTAATGCCGTTGACATGAAATTTCACATGACATTTCATGAATACTTTATGAATTTTTCATTTGAAATATTTGTAATTTTTTAAAAAAATTAAATTATTTATCGATACGATATATAAAATAAATAATTTTATATTAACATGAAACACATTTGGTCTATCATGCGTATTGCCACTTTAAAACTTGTTAAAATTTACTGTTGCAGTCATCATTCTCATTAAAAAAATTTGATTCTTTTTATAAAAAGTTGAGGAATATATTTCTCTATAAAAAGTAAGGATTAAGTTTGCAAAAAAGTGTAAACATTAAGACAAGGATGGATACATGCCTTTATGTTAGGGGTAAGCTTATAAAATTTCATGGAAGCAAAAATATATTTTCAATAGAAAATGCATAGAAAGTTTCTAAAAATTTTCTAAATTATATTCAAACTTTAAATTTTCAGGGAGTGACCGTCCCCTCTAACTCACCTCGGTCCATCCCTGCGTTAAGGGTCAAAATTGCCTGTATGACAAAAGAATAAAAATAAATTGATATGTAAAATGAGGGTTTTGAGGGTGAGATTTTTTTGGAGAATTTTGAGGGTGAGAATTAACATTGATGAAATTGGTAATAATTGATAGTTCATTAACTAACTACAATTTTACAAAAGGATTTCTTTTTCTATTTTTAGTTCGTTAATTTCGTGGTTTATGTTAATTAATCATTAGTTATAGTTTGGAAACTTAATGGAAGTGAAATTTAAAACATAAATTAACGATTTGTTTAGTTTATTCATGGATATAATATTTAGGGATGGGGAGAGGTTGGAAGTTTGGGGTAAAATATAAATAGTTACAAAATGGACCATCAGACTTTAATGGTTAAGCAATCAATTTAAATATTAAGAATCAAGGTTAAATTTATCTAATTTTAAAATTGATAAGGTCTTAATGAGTATTTAAATTGAAAATTGGGCTTCAAGGTTTAATTTTCCTAATTTCAAAATAGACAACGATGTAAAAAATATTTAAGCTGAGAAATAAAGATCAATGTTTAATGTATCTAGTTTCAAAATTACTAGGGACCTAAGAAGAAATTAACACCCAAATGCAGCAGCAGCAAACAGTAAATCCCAGCGGTCATCACCTCCCCATGCAGCAGCAACGTGCTGCAAATTCATGGTGATCCATTCCACCAACGATCCGCTATAGAACCACACCCAGTGCGCAGGCGGCACCAATTGCCTCCAAACCAGTATCGCTGTCGAGCAGTGGCGTAGAAGATGATCAACGTCTTCTTCACTCGCCCCACACACTAAACACGCGGTCGACTCCGCCATATGCCTCCGAACACGCTCACTATTTGTCAATACCCTACCCTTACACACCAACCATAGAAAAAGTTTGATCCGTTGCGGACCTTGAAATCGTTGCAACAATCGCCACCCTTCATTCCCGTGTGCAGCACTTTGCGGCTGGTTTATGACGTATACGGACTTCACTGTGAATGTCAAATTATCATTCCACCTCCACCCAGGCGAGTCAACCACATCACCACCGGCTGGAGCTCTAACGGCCATAATTCGGTCGATCACGTCCATGTTAAAAAAAATGTTGAAATCGGCCTATATCCCACCGCCCACCACTCGTGCTCATCTCCTTTAGGGGAGTAAAATCATCCGGAATCAGATTCGGATCGGTAGCAACCAGCCCAAGTGGACCAATACCACGTACCCAATTATCATGCCAAAAGTCGATGCAATCCTCATTACCAACCCGCCAAATAACACCCGCCCGAACATCTTGCCAAATCGCTGACACTCTGCGCCATAAATGAGAACAATTACTTCGAAGAATAGATGCCGGCATAATCTCAAAGCACTTATATTTAGCACGTAAAAAGCGCACCCAGAGTTGTCCCCGTTTATCAATTAAATTAAAACCAATTTTCATCAGAAACACATCGTTTTGCTCTCTTAACTTCTTGAATCCCATACCACCTAACTCAACAAGTTTACATAGCTCATTCCAATTCACCAAATGAACACCTTTCCTATCAGCACAACTACCCCAAATAAAATTGTGTATCAAGCGTTCAATTTCCTCGCATACACCTATAGGTATCCTGGTTGATTGCATGGCATAATATGGAATGGCAGACAAAACTGCCTTTGCAAGAGTTATCCGACCCGCAAAAGATAAATATTTAGCTTTCCAACCCGACAGCCGATCACGCACCTTCTGAATTAAATACGAATAAGTTGATCTAGTGACACGTCGGTGTAACATTGGAACGCCTAGGTAGCGCCCAAGATCGGAAACTTCAGAAAAACCCACCACCGAGCTCAAAGAGTTACATACCTCACTAGATACATTCTTGGAGAAAAAATGCTTGACTTTTTCACATTCACTTTGAGACCCGAATACTTGCAAAAATCAATCAAAACCTCCCGAATCACATCCAGTTGTTCCATAGAGGCCTCCGCAAAGAGCACCATATCATCCGCAAACATCAAATGAGAGATAACTGGGCTGCGCCGAGAAGTACAAAACCCTTTCCACTGACCCGATGCCACTCTCTAGTTTATCGCCTGACTAAGCCTTTCCATACATAGCACAAATAAATACGGTGAAATGGGGTCACCTTGTCGGATACCTCGAGACGGCGTGAAGGAATCTGTTAAAGAACCATTCCAACTAATCTGGGTCGAAACACTAGAAACACATTTTAAAATCAACTCACATATACCATCAGGAAAACCAACATCCCCCAGGGTGTCATCGGTAAAAGCCCACTCCAATCTATCGTAAGCTTTCTCCAAATCAATTTTCAGTGCCATCCACCCGCGTTTCCCTGTTTTCCGATTCATAGAGTGAACAATCTCCTAGGCAATTATGATATTATCAGAGATAGCACGCCCGAGGACAAAGCTAGTTTGGCTTTCCGAAATCCAATCCAATAGGAAAGGCTTAATCCGATTAACCACCACCTTAGTAATGGCTTTATAAAGAACAGTGCAAAGGCTGATAGGCCTGAACTGTCTCATCGTCTCAGGAGATACAACCTTTGGAATTAGAACCATAATAGTTCTATTAATCTCTATCGGGAATGGCTCCATGGAAAAAATACTCCTTATACATCGGCACACACTGTCCCCCACAACATTCCAATTACGCTGATAAAAAGTCACATGCAACCCATCAATACCCGGAGCCTTTCATGGATCCATATCAAAAATAGCAGCCTTGACCTCAACATTCGTAACTGTCGGACTTAACGCCCGCAACACGTCATCCCTCATTCTGGGAAACAACCTGCGAATATGATACTGTCTATGACAGTTCGGATCAGCTATAAACAATTTCCTGTAAAAGTCAATTGCCTTAGTTCGCAAAGTCCTCTGATCCGTATTCCAATATCCACTGCTTGATTTCAGTCCTACGATCATATTAGCTCGTCGACGCGCCATCGTCGATGCATGAAAATACCGAGTATTTTTATCACCAAACAAAATCCATTGACTGCGTGATTTCTGAAACCACATAGACTCTTCCTGCTCAAGAATAATATAGAGCTCAGTCCTCAATTTACTCCTCAAATCAATCAAAAAATCCGACTGCGATCGTTGCAACGACTTATCAATACCCCGAAGCCTCGCCAAAATCCTCTTTTTCTTTTTCCCTATATGGCCAAACACATCAACATTCCACTGTTTAACCACCTCCTGAAATTTCTGAGCGTTATTGTAACACCCCAAAATTTGTCAATTTGAAAATCCATAAATTTTAGAATCCGTAATTCAAAACCCTATAATTTGGGAATTTCTAGTTTAAAAACCCTAATTTGATTAAAGTGTTTAATTGAACAAAATCAAAATTTTGTGGCTTAATTCAGAAATTTGGGGTCGTTTTGGAAGGTTGGTAAAGTTGTCTTTCTGTTTTGCAAGCCCTAAAAGTGTTAAGTGACCATTCTTGTGATTTGCCCTTTTGATAGGGTATTTATACCCAGTTATAGCTCATAAGGAAACCCTATCAGATTTTAGTTGGAGCAGCCGTACTCTCTCTTTCACTCTTCCCCCTCTCTCGATATTCCTCCCCTCTCAATCTCTCATTCCGATGAAGCTCCGACCATCGGCTTAGCGTCGTCCGTTGGCCGATCCGGTACCATCGTTCGGCTCCTCTCTTTCTCGCGAACCATCCCCAACCCTCGGATACCCATTACCGGCTACCGTTAGCGAGAGATCGGTTAGGAAACCGTTCGACTCCCCCTTGCGCCGTTGTGCTCCGCCGTCGTCTCCTCCATCGTGGTTGTTGGGTTTTGTTGTCTTTACCGGAGTTGTACCACCGACATCGTGTTGTTTCCGGCAAGCTGCGTTGCCGCCGTCATTTTGTCATGTTGCTGTCGCCGTCGAATTGCTCAGCCCTGTGTTGTGCCGCCACCGATTTGGGGGTTTTGAAAACCCTAGATCATATGAGCCAAAGGGATGAAGCCCTCTTGTTTGTGTTAAGCCATCGGAATTGTTGTCGTCGCCTTGTCGAACCGTCACCGTCGTTAGAATCCTCGCCTCCGTCGTCAGAATCCTTGCCGCCGCCGTCAGAATCCTCGCCGTCGTCGGGTTGTATTGCGCCGTCAAGGGGTTCTACAAACCCTAACCTTAGGTTACAACATTGTGTTATGATGCTGGGTTGTGTGATGAGGTGGGTTGAGCCCAATCGGGGGGCCCATGTGTGTGTAATTAGTGGAGACCAGATTTGTAAGCCCAATGAATTGAATTACCAAGTAAACTGGACCAGTGAAATGAATCGAGTTGTGCAGCTGAACCGGATCTGACTTTTGTCTAAGTTTGACCCTTTGACCTATGGACAGTTGACTGAACCCTTGGACAAGTTTTGACCAGTTTGACCGTTTGACCAGAATTGACCTTTGACCTGTTTGACCGGAGTTGACTTTGACCAGAGTTGACCAAGAGTTGACTTTTTCGGAAAACGTTCCTCTTAACCTTTTTCGACGTTCTGAGTCCGTATCCGCTGCCCGTTTTGTCAAATTTAAATCTGAAAGCTCCGTTCTGCTAATCTCAGTTAGTTATTCATAAAATCTGATAAGTTGTGAATTTCAGAATCTGATTCGAAATGTTCTCGTGCTCAGGTACCAACCTTGAGATCGTTGGGTTACCTCTAGTTGTTCAGATCGATCGTGCACGGTCTCCAAGATCTTTCCGTGAGTATACATTCAGATTAGTTTTATGTTCTTAGTTGGTGGCATATTGTTAATATTAGTTTTAATATAGTATTCATACCTTCGCAGGTCCTGATTCAGCTAGATTTGAGCGTAAGACGTGTTTTTCTCGGCATTAGAGCTTCTATTGCTTAAGGTGTGTCTCTTCCTGTTTTATAAACTTATGTGTTTCTTTCTGTGCTTTTCTGGTATTAATATAAGTAAATGTTTTGTACATTTTGTGTGCATACTCTGTTGTGATTGGGTGAATGTTTTCAGACATCATGCATAACATGTCATACTGTGATTTAAGTGAAATATCAGATTTTCAGAACTGTAAAACATCGGATTCATAGTATTGTTCAACTTGAATTTTCATAATTCAAGTTTCGGATCAGACTCGGATTTTAAAATCTGCATCATATCATTGTGGGTATATGGATTGAGATTTGTTCGGGGAAGTTCAGTGGTTTCAACCTTCGGGTTGAATTCCGCTTCGGATCAGTGGTTTCAACCTTCGGGCTGAATTCCGCTTCGGATTAGTGGTTTCAACCTTCGGGTTGAATTCCGCTTTGGATCAGTGGTTCCACCCTTCGGGCTGAGTTCCACTTCGGATGGTGACATGGAGAAAGTAGGTTCTGGGGAACCTTACTTTTCGGTGTATCGGAGATGGGTACTATGATTCATGTGCATCAGACATCATATCATCATGATTCAGTTTTATTGTGTTTTCAGAAAAAGTATTTATCAGAAAATAAAATACTGTTTTGTTTTTTTTGTTTTGTTTTCGTTGCACTTTAGAGACACACTAAGCTCTTTAGCTTACACCCTTTAGTTTTTACTTTTCAGATATCTCAGACTTATTAGGCGATCGGTACTTGGAGCATCTCTTATTTACTCAGATAAATTAACATTCAGTATGAACTTTTTGACTATCTTGGATTTATGTTTTAACATTGTTTGAGATATTTGTGTAACATGGACATTGGGACTGTTTATAATTTGGGATTTATTGGATGCATGCGTTTACGAAATTATTTTCAGAGATTTTGATTAATTATCGGAACAATGTTTTAAAGATTGGGTTTTATTTTAATCGGAATATTTGTTAAGTTTTACTTATCCAATCGATTCTTTTGAATTACGAAATATTTTAACCTAAATTGTTTCTTGAGGGACAAGTTTCCAATCTCTACTTCCTAGATTCAGCCCATTTCTTCTGGGCCGGGTTTAGGGGGGGTTACATTTAGTGGTATCAGAGCCTAGGTTCAACCCTCGGACTGTGAGGCTCACAAAAGTTGTTTTCAAAATGTTTTCGACTTCTGCATGCATTTAAAATATTTTGGGACGGATGAGAATTTCTAAAAAAAATATTATGGTATTATGTGATTTTGGCTTCAACGTTTTCAATGTGTTTTAAATCTGAGACTCCATTACCGATTCTGACTCTAGGTTATTAGCTTTTGGTATATAGTTTATTATGCCACCGAGTAATAGTCTTAATCTATTGTTTGTTCGAGGTCGTGACCAAGGTCGTACTGCTGCTTTTGGTATTGATCACCCGCCTTCTGTTGGGCAAGCAGTAATTCAGAAAAGTTACATGTTGATGAGAACCATTCGTTAGGAGGATATCAGATCGGAAGTGATAACTCACTTGATATTGAGAACACTGGTCGAAATGCAGGAGCCGAGTTCTTAGCCAAGTGTTAAGATTACTTTATGAATTTGAAATAGAATAACAAGTCAGTAAATGCTTATGAGATAGATTTTCGGAGGTTGGCCAAGTATGCTCCTAAGTTAGTTGTGACTAAGAAAGATAAGTGTGATTTTTTTAAGGAACTTTGACTACCGATTCAAAGAGATGTTGCAACACATCATGATAAAAGTATTCAGCGACATGGTTGATCGAGCTAAAACTTCTGAGAGGATAAATTTCACAAATGGAAAAAGAAGAACTATAAAATTTGATCAAGTCGGGAAGCAACCGGACACATTTGTACAACCAAGTTTTGTCAGCTCGTTTGGAGAGAGACCTAGAGATGAGTTTGTTCCTCAGAGTTATCAGAATGTAAGACCCGCATTATCGACAGTTTTGTCTAGCAGTCAGGGTAGTTCAAGAGTTCGTCGGTCTATTTCTGTATGTGGTTTTTGCAATAAAAAGCGTAACGGGGAGTACAGATTGATGAATAGAACGTGTTTTAGATGTGGTTCTCAGGATCACTTCTTAAAGAATTGTCCACGTTCAGCTACTGGTTCATCCGTTCAGATTCAGAGTCATGCATCAGTTTAGGCACCTCACCGAGGTAAAAGGCAGTTTAGATCAGTTGCTTCTGGTACTGCTAGTAGTGGTAGACCTGCTCAGAGTGATAGGTCAGCTGGATATGAGATTAGACGACCGGGTTTAATATATTCGACCAAAGTTCGCGTTGGATGTGATGATATGCAAAATGACGTAACAGCTACATTTATGTTGTTTTAGTTCTATTTTTGGTCATGATGGATTTTGAATTCAGAATAAGAAAGTATTGAATGTGTTAGTCAGTTGTGACATCTGTTGCTAAGTCTGAAAATTTCGAGGACGAAATTTCTTTTAAGGGTGGGAGAGTTGTAACACCCCAAAATTTGTCAATTTGAAAATCCCTAAATTTTAGAATCCGTAATTCAAAACCCTATAATTTGGGAATTTCTAGTTTAAAAACCCTAATTTGATTAAAGTGTTTAATTGAACAAAATCAAAATTTTGTGGCTTAATTCAGAAATTTGGGGTCGTTTTGGAAGGTTGGTAAAGTTGTCTTTCTGTTTTGCAAGCCCTAAAAGTGTTAAGTGACCATTCTTGTGATTTGCCCTTTTGATAGGGTATTTATACCCAGTTATAGCTCATAAGGAAACCCTATCAGATTTTAGTTGGAGCAGCCGTACTCTCTTTCACTCTTCCCCCTCTCTCGATATTCCTCCCCTCTCAATCTCTCATTCCGGTAAAGCTCCGACCATCGGCTTAGCGCCGTCCGTTGGCCGATCCGGTACCATCGTTCGGCTCCTCTCTTTCTCGCGAACCATCCCCAACCCTCGGATACCCATTACCGGCTATCGTTAGCGAGAGATCGGTTAGGAAACCGTTCGACTCCCCCTTGCGCCGTTGTGCTCCGCCGTCGTCTCCTCCATCGTGGTTGTTGGGTTTTGTTGTCTTTACCGGAGTTGTACCACCGACATCGTGTTGTTTCCGGCAAGCTGCGTTTCTGCCGTCATTTTGTCATGTTGCTATCGCCGTCGAATTAATCAGCCCTGTGTTGTGCCGCCACCGATTTGGGGGTTTTGAAAACCCTAGATCATATGAGCCAAAGGGATGAAGCCCTCTTGTTTGTGTTAAGCCATCGGAATTGTTGTCGTCGCCTTGTCAAACCGTCGCCGTCGTTAGAATCCTCGCCGCCGTCATCAGAATCCTTGCCACCGCCGTCAGAATCCTCGCCGCCGTCGGGTTGTATTGCGCCGTCAAGGGGTTCTACAAACCCTAACCTTAGGTTACAACATTGTGTTATGATGCTGGGTTGTGTGATGAGGTGGGTTGAGCCCAATCGGGGGGCCCATGTGTGTGTAATTAGTGGAGACCAGATTTGTAAGCCCAATGAATTGAATTACCAAGTAAACTGGACCAGTGAAATGAATCGAGTTGTGCAGCTGAACCGGATCTGACTTTTGTCTAAGTTTGACCCTTTGACCTATGGACAATTGACTGAACCCTTGGACAAGTTTTGACCAGTTTGACCGTTTGACCAGAATTGACCTTTGACCTGTTTGACCGGAGTTGACTTTGACCAGAGTTGACCAAGAGTTGACTTTTTCGGAAAACGTTCCTCTTGACCTTTTTCGACGTTCTGAGTCCGTATCCGCTGCCCGTTTTGTCAAATTTAAATCTGAAAGCTCCGTTCTGCTAATCTCAGTTAGTTATTCATAAAATCTGATAAGTTGTGAATTTCAGAATCTGATTCGAAATGTTCTCGTGCTCAGGTACCAACCTTGAGATCGTTGGGTTACCTCTAGTTGTTCAGACCGATCGTGCACGTTCTCCAAGATCTTTCCGTGAGTATATATTCAGATTAGTTTTATGTTCTTAGTTGGTGGCATATTGTTAATATTAGTTTTAATATAGTATTCATACCTTCGTAGGTCCTGATTCAGCTAGATCTGAGCGTAAGACGTGTTTTTCTCGGCATTAGAGCTTCTGTTGCTTAAGGTGTGTCTCTTCCTGTTTTATAAACTTATGTGTTTCTTTCTATGCTTTTCTGGTATTAATATAAGTAAATGTTTTGTACATTTTGTGTGCATACTCTGTTGTGATTGGGTGAATGTTTTCAGACATCATGCATAACATGTCATACTGTGATTTAAGTGAAATATCAGATTTTCAGAACTGTAAAACATCGGATTTATAGTATTGTTCAACTTGAATTTTTATAATTCAAGTTTCGGATCAGACTCGGATTTTAAAATCTGCATCATATCATTGTGGGTATATGGATTGAGATTTGTTCGGGGAAGTTCAGTGGTTTCAACCTTCGGGTTGAATTCCGCTTCGGATCAGTGGTTTCAACCTTCGGGCTGAATTCCGCTTCGGATTAGTGGTTTCAACCTTCAGGTTGAATTCTGCTTCGGATCAGTGGTTCCACCCTTCGGGCTGAGTTCCACTTCGGATGGTGACATGGAGAAAGTAGGTTCTGGGGAACCTTACTTTTCGGTGTATCGGAGATGGGTACTATGATTCATGTGCATCAGACATCATATCATCATGATTCAGTTTTATTGTGTTTTCAGAAAAGTATTTATCAGAAAATAAAATACTGTTTTGTTTTTTTTGTTTTGTTTTCGTTGCACTTTAGAGACACACTAAGCTCTATAGCTTACACCCTTTAGTTTTTACTTTTCAGATATCTCAGACTTATTAGGCGATCGGTACTTGGAGCATCTCTTATTTACTCAGATAAATTAACATTCAGTATGAACTTTTTGACTATCTTGGATTTATGTTTTAACATTGTTTGAGATATTTGTGTAACATGGACATTGGGACTGTTTATAATTTGGGATTTATTGGATGCATGCGTTTACGAAATTATTTTCAGAGATTTTGATTAATTATCGGAACAATGTTTTAAAGATTGGGTTTTATTTTAATCGGAATATTTGTTAAGTTTTACTTATCCAATCGATTCTTTTGAATTACGAAATATTTTAACCTAAATTGTTTCTTGAGGGACAAGTTTCCAATCTCTACTTCCTAGATTCAGCCCATTTCTTCTGGGTCGGGTTTAGGGGGGTTACAGTTATCCACCACCGAAGATGAATCATCCCAAGAAGACTCAAGAAGAGCACGAAAGTCTGGATGATCCTGCCAAGCCGCCAAGAACCGAAAAGGACGCTCCATGTTAGGTACCAGAACACCATTTGGCTTAATGAGAAGTGGACAATGGTCACAACCAACACGATCCAAATGTACCACAATAGACATCGGGTAATCCACAAGCCAGGCGTTATTAGCCAAGCATCGATCTAACCGCTGATACAAGTTGCCTCACACCATGTAAACTCATCTCCTTTATAATCGATTTTCGCCAACTCTGCACTGTCGATAAAGTCCTGAAAGAGCGAGCTAGTCCCTAAAACATCACTCAAACCACCACACTGCTCCTCCTTACAAAGAATTGCATTAAAATCACCACCCAACACCCATGGAACCTCAACCCCAGGACTAAGCCGACTTAACTTATCCCACAAATGTCGTCTAACACAAGAATTAGGACTAGCATAAACAACAGTAAAATATATCCAATTTTCTGAACTAACCTCACGAGCTTTTCCATGCACAAACTGATTAGACATAGACAGAACAGTAACATCCAACCCATCCCGCCACAAAAGCCAAACACCACCACTAAAACCTCGCGCCTCAACACGGAACGAATTCGGATACCCAAATCTCTGAATCACTCTATCAGCTTCATCGTAACTCACTCGTGGTTCAAACAACGCCACCATCTGCGGATTATTAGAACGTACAAAATTTCTAAAATGGCGTCAGAATTCTGCACTTCCCGCGCCCTGTGTATTCCAAAACATAATATTCATTATAACAAAGGAAATCGAGAAAATAGAAACCTTACTAAGAGGGCGGAAGATTTTCCTTCCCTACATCCCTGCCATGTCCTACATTTGCCTCACTATCAAGGCGCATCGCTTGATCACGCGCACACTCAACCGCAACCTCTGCGTGCGTTTGCCCCGTATCTTGCAATTTATCAAGCTTCGTAGAGAGCGACGAAACCCATTCCGTTAACACAGGACGTGGTGGCACTCGTGACTCTGATTTCTTTGATACCTTTAAACTCTTCTATTGTACTGCTGTTAGAGTATTCCCATTTTTACCCGAGCTTACTTCGTTGCGTAGCCGTGATGTTGATTTAAAATCGTTCCTCCCCTTCTTAATGGATATATCCCTGTGAGAACCCGACGCAATCTCAGGCGTATACAGAATCGCTTGTGAATCGTTACCCACCACTGACGGCACTACAACCACCATTTGATCCCCCATGCTAACCGACGAACCCTGGCCAGCGTCACTCTGTACCACCTGCACTTCTCTATTTTCCGAAACCCATGCACCTGCCCCATCCAAAGTAACACTTTTCCCTTTATCCACACTGCGTGCTTTATAACTTGCACCATCCAAACTTAAATCCAACCTACCAGTGTTGACTAAACCATTAAGCCCCATGTTCCGCACCACACTCCCACTATCCTTGACCCCAGCATCACCCTTCGATTCAACCCCAGCACCCTTCCTCGGCTTAGGTTGCGTGGTCGTAATCGTAGGACTTGACCGCACGTTGCCATGCACGTCCAACGCCCTTTTTTGCACACTCCCCCTTATCCGTCTTCGTACTACCCCCAGCCACAGCACCTTCCTCCTCACGCAAGCCTTGCAAAACACCAAACCGAGACCCGCCTCGATCAACACGACCGCCATCCTCTCTATTACCATTCATCCGAGATGGTCGAAGGCTATTCCTCTCAACCACCATCCAAGGACCAAATAACTCTTCCCTCGATATCTCAACATTGGATGTCACTTCTGAACTATTAACATCCGATCGCGGCACCCCATCCTTCTCACAACCACTATTATCAATCGCACACAATTCTACGGAATGTCTATACTTACCACACTTGAAACAAATCAGATGGAGCCCCTCATACTCAAGCTTTTGGACAAAGCCGTCAATCCCAATACACGACAACAAAGGTTTGTTAAGATCCACAACCACAACAAGTCTCGCGAATCGGCCCCTCTCACCCAGCGACGTGCTATAATCAATCTTGATAACACGTCCAATAACATCTGCGATCTGCCTGAATAACGCCTTCGAGTAATATCAGTAGGGGAGACCCGGCAGACGGATCCACACAACCACCTGAGATGGATGTTTTTCCGCAGTCGAAAAATTCCTACACCATGGTTGTACTTTTAAGTAACATCCGAATAAAGTCCACAGACCACCTGTGAGCACTTTAGTATAATCATCAACCGATTCAAACTTCACTAAGAAATAGTTATTGTCCAAGTCAATAACTTGAAAATTCTTCTCCGTCTTCCATATCGCATGCACCCGGTTAACCAATGTCTTAAATCATATCGTTCTCCCAAGAGGTCGAACGATAATGGTCTTTTGCATGCTATCATCAATTCGCGCATGTACTCTTTCTGAAAAAGAAATTTGGGGAAAAAGGCCACTACGATCAACCACAAAATCCGTATCCAACACTTTAAGTCCCTCATCGAATTCACCAACGATCGCACCACCCCCTTTCACCGATGAGCCTGCCACCATGGACGCATACGTCTTCCTCTCACTACCAGCACCGCCATGCTCAGCCCCTAGCCCTTCCACCGACGCCTGCTCAGCCCCAGCAGCCACCATATCCACGTCAAGCACCTCATGCAGTCTATCCTCTTCCCGCGATTTCTTCAATGCCGGCTGGGCCTCCATAGCCACAGGAGACCCCGACCTCTCTAATGCCGCCGGTATAGGGACGTCAACCACCCCTCCCGGTGGCTGACCGCCGAAATCGCTGTAAAGCGCCACCGACTTGGAGCCATCGATCTTCGGAGAAACATGAGGAAACCTAAAACTCATCCTATGGTTTTAAATAGTGACGAGTATATACTTATCAAAAATTAGATTTTTTTTGTTTTTAGATAATATTTAAAAATTTTAAAATTTTAAAATTCCTAGATTTGACAAGTAGTATTATCATATTACGACACGTGTCAAAAGAAATTTTCAAAAAAATTGTTAAAGTTAATGGTCAACATTTTTCAAAGGGCCAAATTGATTTTTTTCTTGAGTTTAAGGGTTTAATTGAGTGCAAAAAAATAGGGGCTTAATTGATTTTTTTGTAAAAAAATTAGGGCTTATTGAACCCTTAAGCCAAATGTATATAATATGAAAATACATTCAATATAATTAGGACACAACATGATATGTTGAGTGTGTAAAAGTTCTATTATTTACACCCTTTTAACCCATATTTCTGCCGCATTCAAGCACCATTTCATTGCATTTAGGCCAGTTTACAGCAAAACATCACAAATATATAAAAGGCACAGATTCTACTAAAAATGGCTGTTTTTGGCAGGTTTCCGCCGTCGTGAACGAAGAAGGCAGGCGCAGGGCAGATAAGCAGAAGAGCTGAACCTGACAAGCAGACGAAGAGGACAATGCTGCCATGGAACTGCCATGACAACAGAGGACAACAACAAGTTGCTGCCATAGTAGACGAAGAAGGCAGGCGCAGGGCAGATAAGCAGGAAAGCTGAACTGGACAAGCAGACGAAGAAGACGAACCTGTCATGGACCTGTCGTGACAGCAAGGCGACAGCAACTTCATGAAGAGGAAAAGTAAAGTGGACCTCGATAGATAGAGAAAAATCTGCTCGTCTGTCGTGTGAAAGCCAAATATTTTTCCAAGCCCCGGATCAAAAGATATGTCAAGCCAAAGCTCAAGGAGAAGAATTTCCATGAAACAAGGAGGCGGCTGAAAAGTAGGAATCCTTAGAGATTTAGCATTTATTAGAATCTTACTTTTCATTAAAGTTGTAATCCTTGTTAACTTAGAATACTTGAGCCCAAAGCTTATATAAGGGCATAGATTTAACCTAGAGAGATCATCCCTCATTCTACCCCAAAACCGACATCTAAAACCCCTGCGCCGTTTACCCGTCGTTTACCTGTCACCGACATGTTCTAAAACCCCCTAGGGCCACGGGTTGATTTGTAAAGTAGTTGCAAGGGTTGTTTTGTTTTAGGATTTTCCAAGTTCAATAAAATAAACTTCAAGTTCTCTTATTTTGGTTTTAATATCTTGCAAGAGCATCGGGAGAGCATTGTGAGGTTATCCATTTACTTAGCATCGGGAGAGTTAAGTATACGAAAGAGATAAGAGCGCGTTCTCTAGTTTATAGTTGAACCATCTCGTGCCTAGGGATAGGGCGAGGTTAAGTGGCTAAGGAAGAATTCATACACATCGGTGTTCATCCTTCGATTCACGCCGGGAGGTATCATCAAAGACGTGATCATCGACAGACTTGTGCCTAGGGATAGGGCAAGGCAGATCTGGGATTCTTGCCAAGCTTGAAGTACGGAGTTAGTGTTCGCTGCCGCGACAGCTAACGGACAGCCACCGCGACAGGTGCTGTCGGCGACAGGCGCGACGACAGGACTGGATTTCCTAAACCCTGCAATACCTGCACTACTGAGCAATTCAATACCAGCCCATTCTCTCTATCTTGATTTCTCTACTTTTATTTTCTAGTATTCTTTATTATTTTCGTGACAATATCTTAATCTATTCTTTTCCCCTTGTGCAGATAGCAAAGGAAAGGGTTAGCCCAGTCCCTGTGGAGACGATATCCGATACTCTAGTATCACTTTATTACTTGCGACGTGTACACTTGCACTCAATTGCGATAGACTCTTTTACACACAACAAGTTTTTGGCGCCGTTGCCGGGGACTGGCAACACACTCTTACCCTAGCTTCTGCACTTTTCTTTTATTTTTATTTCTTTTTATTTTTTTTATTTTTATTTTTATTTTCTTCACAAAAAAAAATCAGGTGAAAATACAGGTTCAAGGGCATCAACATGCCAGGAAAAACCATTCGAGAGTTGATGTGGGAAAGTTCTTGCAATTACCGTAAAGACATGCTGCCACGACAGCAACAGGGGCAGCAAATGCCGATGCCGCAGCAGCAAAATTTTATATGGTACGATGAAAACCCACAAAATTTTTTATACCATAACAGTTTTGCTGCAGAACCCGACCTGCCCTGGCAATGTCATCATCCTCAAGAGCAGTCAAAATCCTTAGAAGACACACTGCAAGCCTTCATGGCACTCATTCAAAAAGTGTCGGCTTCTACGAACGCAAGTATCGCCAAGATGGATGAACTCTTGAGCAGACCCGTCCTCATTCATGCCACGACTGAACCTGAAATCCCGAGGCAAGATGACGAGGATGCCCATGTGAAGGAATACCCAACATATGATGAGTCTGAGCAACAATTTGCCATGTCAATGATCGAGGAGCCGGAATGGAGCAACACCGCGACAACGCTGAGTGAAATTCAAGAGAATGTCACGGCAGCAACCACTTCTGAGGCAGAAACTCCAGTCAAAGCGGAAACTGCCGCCTCGATAGAAACTGCCGCCTTAACAGCAACTGCCACCTCGACAGCAACTGCCGCCTCGACAGCAACTGCCGCCTCGGCAGAAACTGCCGCCTCGACAGAACCTGCCGCCTTGACAGCAACTGCTGCCTCGACAGCAACTGATGCTGAAGCAGCAACCACATCAGAGGCAAATTCTCAACCCACCACCTCGATTATGCCTGACCAAGATTGCACACATCCATCCCTGTCATGGCACTCGCACGACCACCTAGAAGAGCTACCCAATGACAATGCCTCACCGATGGAATATGAGCAGGTAATAAACGAACCTTTTGAATTATATGAAAACTCACCAATTTCATTGCAGGTATTTGAGGAACCAAAGCCGGTGGACACAGAATCATCAAAATCTCTACTGATGGAGATCTACGAGTGGTCAACAGAATTTGGTATAAAGAGTGATGGCACTTACCAATGTCCCATTGACCTGCAAAGTAACCTGATAAAGAACTGTCAAAATAACTGCATGCCGCAGCAGCAGACACGGCAGCAAGGGATACATTGAACCACAACAACATTCAACGAAAACAAGGTAAGTTTGTGGCCGAATGTCAATTTGATTATTTCTAATCATATATTCATGCCCTCAGAAACATTACCAAGAAGGGAGGACTTCATGGACTACAAAGGGAAGAGAAAGAAAGGAGCCCCCAACATGAGAATAATCACCAGATGGAGGGTACGGATGGACTTCAAGAAGTACCGGAAACGACGCCTCAAGCATTATCAGGGGACTGAAGCCCCATGAATGCAGGAAGTGGTTACCTTAGAAGATGCCCCACCTGGCATCCCTAATTTAACCTAAATTTTATTTTTATTTTTATCATTTATTATTTATTAGGAAATAAGGTTTATTTTATTCGAATAATGCTTTTAGGAAATAAAGGAGCCAAGAAGAACAGGAGAAGTGAACTAAACCCAACACCCATTTATCAGCCCAACAAAGCCCAATATTGAAGCCTGTCGTTACGGCTGCCATGACAGACGCGGAAAAGACAGACTGTCACCATGCTGTCACGACAGACGCAGAAATGTGTGACAGACGCGTGACAGACGCGGAAACGTTTGTCAGACGCATCAGACACGCTAAAGCTCGACAGCCGCCCCGTTATTCGCGCCTGTCGTTACAGCTTCAACGGGCAGAAATTCCTTTTCTATAAAACCCTGTTTCATTTTCATTTTCACTCACTTCTGCTTTTCTTACTTGCTCTCCATCTTTAGTTTTCATTTGCTTTCAATTACTTTTCACAACCCTTGCACTAACATGTCTTCCAGAAAAAACCCACCGCAATGCTGCCTCTACTTCCTCACCGGCAGCAACTCCCCCACAGTCCTTTGCAACCAGAGATCTGTAGGAAGAACGAGGCCTCATTTATACTCCAAAGGCAAAGAATCTGGGCCTCAATCCTTTCATCACCTGCCGCCTCCATACCATCTGCCACCTCCATACCATCACCTGCCCCGACGGCAGCCGGCAGCACCCATGTCGAAACATCTGCTCAAGGAACAAAGCGACCAGTGCCCTCAGATGACCTTGCTGCCTTTGTTGTTGGATTCTCTTCCTCCTCTGTCTGGGCAGACAGTGACATTGAACCCTCTATTAAGAGGAACCTGTCGAAAGAATTTACACCGGTAAAGAGGCAGAAAAGAATGGCAGATAAGAAAACTCTACCGAGGGCCAACAGCAGCAGTGATAGCAGCGGCAACAGCTCTGATATTCAGGTTTTACAGCAACCTCCCCAACCTGCCCCGCGAACCATAACCTGCCGCCAGATCCGCCTCAGCAGCAGCAGTGAAGAAAGTGATTAAAATTTAAGTTTCTTATCTTCTTATTGTTGCCTGCCATATATATTTTGTAATGTACTGCCTTCATATGTTTTCATTTTTATTTTGTCATTTGCATTGAGGGCAATGCAACCCTCGAGTTTGGGGGTGGCAACCCTCCATATTCATGGAGTACATCTTAGTTAAATTTTGTGTCTTTTACTTAGTACTTTACTAAAAAAAAATTTGGCTGAAAATTGTGAACTGAACTTGCCTGTCGTGACAGCTCTGTCGTGGCAGCATCTTTAGGATAGTTTAAGGAGAAGTTTAGAGCCTTTCTATAGTTCTGAAAACTTAAACACCATTGTGACTGTTATACTGCTTAGATTTCTTTTAGCCAAACTAGAATAGGAAGCTTAGCACTTGAATAGCCCCTAGAGGTGCCTAACACTGGCTCTAGGAAAGAAGTTTAGCAAAAGAGACTCAAAAACCTAGAGGTGCCCGAAATCGGCTCTAGGAAGCAAACTAGAGGTGCCTAAAACTGGCTCTAGTAAAACTTTAGAAATCGAGTCAAAACAAAGAAATCAAAGAAGCATGAAAATGTGCCTTCAAAAAAAAAGATAAACTTTGGCATAAAAATTCGAGTTAAGAGTTGAATATTCTAGTGAAACTAAGAGAGTCTTGGCATATAACTGTTCACAAAGCATGCACACACTGCACGAGGACTATAGGGAGATTCCGGACAGATCCTAAATTATCCGACAGGTTGCTGCCGCCACAGGGAACGAACGACGGGTAAGGGAAAACTCACTGTTTGAAAGCCAAAACAAAAATTTCTTTTTTTTTTAGTTCTTAGTTGCTTGAGGGCAAGCAAAAACTTGAGTTTGGGGGTGTGCTGAGTGTGTAAAAGTTCTATTATTTACACCCTTTTAACCCATATTTCTGCTGCATTCAAGCACCATTTCATTGCATTTAGGCCAGTTTACAGCAAAACATCACAAATATATAAAAGACACAGATTCTACTAAAAATGGCTGTTTTTGGCAGGTTTCCGCCGTCGTGAACGAAGAAGGCAGGCGCAGGGCAGATAAGCAGAAGAGCTGAATCGGACAAGCAGACGAAGAGGACAATGCTGCCATGGAACTGCCATGACAACAGAAGACAACAGCAAGTTGCTGCCATAGTAGACGAAGAAGGCAGGCGCAGGGCAGATAAGCAGGAAAGCTGAACTGGACAAGCAGACGAAGAAGACGAACCTGTCATGGACCTGTCGTGACAGCAAGGCGACAGCAACTTCATGAAGAGGAAAAGTAAAGTGGACCTCGATAGATAGAGAAAAATCTGCTCGTCTGTCGTGTGAAAGCCAAATATTTTTCCAAGCCCCGGATCAAAAGATATGTCAAGCCAAAGCTCAAGGAGAAGAATTTCCATGAAACAAGGAGGCGGCTGAAAAGTAGGAATCCTTAGAGATTTAGCATTTATTAGAATCTTACTTTTCATTAAAGTTGTAATCCTTGTTAACTTAGAATACTTGAGCCCAAAGCTTATATAAGGGCATAGATTTAACCTAGAGAGATCATCCCTCATTATACCCCAAAACCGACATCTAAAACCCCTCCGCCGTTTACCCGTCGTTTACCTGTCACCGACATGTTCTAAAACCCCCTAGGGCCACGGGTTGATTTGTAAAGTAGTTGCAAGGGTTGTTTTGTTTTAGGATTTTCCAAGTTCAATAAAATAAACTTCAAGTTCTCTTATTTTGGTTTTAATATCTTGCAAGAGCATCGGGAGAGCATTGTGAGGTTATCAATTTACTTAGCATCGGGAGAGTTAAGTATACGAAAGAGATAAGAGCGCGTTCTCTAGTTTATAGTTGAACCATCTCGTGCCTAGGGATAGGGCGAGGTTAAGTGGCTAAGGAAGAATTCATACACATCGGTGTTCATCCTTCGATTCACGCCGGGAGGTATCATCAAAGACGTGATCATCGACAGACTTGTGCCTAGGGATAGGGCAAGGCAGATCTGGGATTCTTGCCAAGCTTGAAGTACGGAGTTAGTGTTCGCTGCCGCGACAGCTAACGGACAGCCGCCGCGACAGGTGCTATCGGCGACAGGCGCGACGACAGGACTGGATTTCCTAAACCCTGCAATACCTGCACTACTGAGCAATTCAATATCAGCCCATTCTCTCTATCTTGATTTCTCTACTTTTATTTTCTAGTATTCTTTATCATTTTCGTGACAATATCTTAATCTATTCTTTTCCCCTTGTGCAGATAGCAAAGGAAAGGGTTAGCCCAGTCCCTGTGGAGACGATATCCGATACTCTAGTATCACTTTATTACTTGCGACGTGTACACTTGCACTCAATTGCGATAGACTCTTTTACACGCAACATGATACATGAATACAATACAAGTACATGAACCGTCGTGTCTACACATAACAAAGGCAATATAGTAATTTAAGGACTTGTTTGTGTAACCCCCTAGACCCGCCTATGCGTTACTACGGATCCTAGGAAGTCACATTAGGGTCACAAAAGCGACCCACAGTGAAAAAAATACACATAAAAACATTTTTTTCTTTCCCAAAACACTTATTAAACTGTAAAGTCAACTTCTGTTTAAAATACAATTCAGGAAAATCATTTAAACACATAACAAAAATTTCAGAAAGTATTTTACAGACACTGACATGAAACAATACATGACATACATGCCCACTAACTATACGGTACCGTACTCCAGAGACAACGCCGAGGGAACTCCGAACATTGATGTCAAACATTATACCATGTTATAATCTTTTAACCTGCGATGGTAAAAACAACGTGAGCTTGGAAAAGCTCAGTAATACAGAACTACCAGAAGATGCTATAAGCTTATGCAGATATATGGTAGGCATAACATTTTCATGATGTTTCAAGCAGTGACAGTCCTCTATTCCTTTCTGTTATTTCAGGGTAACATTAGACTTGAGATTAACGGTACTTGTTCTTTATTCAATCATCGAGTAACAGACGAGAATTTTACAAGCTGATGGATTACGAAGATGGAAACAAGTTTAATGTCTAGTGTGTTCCAATAGGCACATATCAAACAGGCATAAATGCATACCAATCATATCATGAGAACACAATATTTATCCATGTAAATGTCTAAGTGCATGCAAGGGTTCACTAGTAACTACCCTCCAACCTTACACCAATATGCAGTCCCCCAGAACTGCATCCATAAGGACTTACCCTAGGCCCGATGGGCATAGGTGCCACCTAAGGGGATGCCTTAGGTCCATAAGGACTTACCCTAGGCCCGATGGGCATAGGTGCCACTCAAGGGGAGACCTTGAGTCCATAAGGACTTACCCTAGGCCCGATGGGCATAGGTGCCACTCAAGGGGAGACCTTGAGTCCATAAGGATTTACCAGCTTGATCAGGGCTGTACCAACAGAGACTTCATAACATAACCCAACAGTATACCCCAGATAGTAATCAGTGTTCAGATTTCAGACATGGGTAACAGAATACATGTGACAGATATATTTTATTCAGAACATCAGAAACAGAAGATTCATGATTTTGATAGATAAATTGGCATACCATTGAGCAGAACAGACATTTTCATCATTCATCATGCAAACAGATTATACCATCATAGGTCAAGCTAACAGATCATACTATCAAGTTCATCAGACAGTCAGACAATACATCATAGATCAAGTCATCACATAACAAGTATGCATATTGAGTAGACATACATCAAGTAGTCAGAAAATATAATCATATATCTAGTTCATCAAACATAATATTATTCATGATTAAATCATTATACAATTCATTCCAGAATACATCGCACATGGAACACACTAGGTAGGACCGATCGTTTCTTGGAAATACTAGGCATTTACAGAAGGGGACATATTAAACTTTTGACAATTTGAACGGATTTCTGAAATGAGGTCCCTATTAGAAAGGGGTTCGTAAAACGATTCATATCATGTATTCAAGAATTGATACATCAAGATCTTAGAAAGTTCAGATATATTATGAGTACTTTAGTCATTTAAGCATACAAGGGCATTATGGTCATTTCGACATTCGTGAACATTCTGGTAATTATACCAACATTGAATAAGCAATGGTTCACAGAACTCGGGTATCCTATTTGCTCATTAGTTTTCTAACCGGACATTCAAGAATTTCTAAATTAACGTCTTCTAAGTTATCAGATATTTTCAGTGATGTTTCGATTATTTAGGCTATCATGCCCTTTTAGTTATTTGACTGTCATGACATATTTTTTTTATAATATGGCACAATCATATCAGAACGAAAATTATAATTCTTAGGGGCTCTAACAATTTATCATACTTCCAGAATTTGTTTAATGCGACATAACCCAACTTGACAATACTTACCAACGTTCAGATGTGAGTAAATAGCGTGTATCAGAACTTAACACTGACTGTATTGTATGTCTGATCAGTCGCCCTCATACTTTACTATACATTTTAACTTTGAGTATTCGAACATACAATCTATGCGGATCTTCCTGCCTTACATTGATATGGTGGGCGATGAACATACACGTGTTGTAATTCTCAACACTTAAGGGAACCTTAGCTATTTAAGTCTTATTAACAAAATCCAGAATTTCGTCAAATACATAGTTACCGATTATCTCAGGAGGGTATTTCGGTTATTTTAGACTAAGATAAATCTACCATTTCTTTCTGAATTACCATTTGGTACCTCCATTATTCACGTACTCAAACAAGATTAAGTCATCCTAACTCTCCGCCCCTTTTACAGACGATTCATTCATTACAAAACTTGAGGGTATAACGTCATTCAAATTAATCAGACATTTCGATGCTCGAGGGCATTAACATCTTTTTGGTCATTACGATCATTCTCATTTAATTCACGCATTACTGTCATAAGGATCGACTTAGGGTTTTAATAATATTTCCAGAGAATTCTCATTCATGTGTTATACAAAGTTTGAGGGATTATCAAAGTTTGTATCACACGTATTGCATAATGATGTTGAAGTCTTTCCATTAAAACCTACATCTTGGGTAGTGTAAATTGCATAATCAGGTCGAATGCAGATTTTAGGTCATTTCTTTTATTAGAGAGGTAGTTTAGTCATACTTATGCTCCAAGGGTATTTTCGTAATTTCATAACCAACATCTCACACTCCGCATTCTGAACATTGGTTCTTAGACATCATTGATAGAGTTTCAGATTTAACTGTATTATTATTATTATTATTAGCACTTTCGACACTCATGATCTATTAATATTCTTATCCGAGTATTTTACTCTTATTGACTCTCATACTTATTTTCCGTATCGAATTCGGCTTAAGCAGAGTTCACAAAACACTCATCATAAGCATGCATGCTTTAACCAGATATCAACATGTACATAAAGCATACAAGGGGTAGTAATGTATTACCTTTAATACTCGCTATATCGGTCGACCATTATACTTCGTTCGATCACTCTCGAACCCGAATGCGACGTCCTCAACATCCCGAATACAAGGAACTTCAAATACCTTCAATAAAAATATTCCAATTTCAGTCTTTAATCACCTTACTCATAATTGATTATTAAAATACATAAGTGGACTCGAGTTCAAGGTCCAATTCGGGCACTTTCGGGTTAGAAATTCACGAAACAGACTTCAAAATCGGACTCAGGACGTCGAAAAACATAAAATAGGACTTTTCGGGAAAAGTTGACTTTTTGGTCAAAGTCAACGCTGACGTCGGTGGGCAAAGTCAACGCTGACGTCACTGGTCTAAGGCTGACTCAGCGAGTTGACTCACTGGGTTGACTCGGTCAACGGGTCGGACTGACGGGTTTGGGCTCGGTTCGGGTTGACTCAGTTTGGACTCAGACGGACGCGGGTCGGGTCAATTTTGGTTTGGGCTTGGACTCACCGGGTACGGGCTAAAGGCCATTGGGCCTTAACAGGCCGGCCCACCTTTATATAGTAAAAAGGGCTAACCCGATTATTGGGCCGGACCGGTTCTATCCAAACCGGTTTAATCTATACCGGTCCAGACCGATTTGCTTACCCAAAGCAACTAGCCATCGAACGGTCGTCGGGGAGGTCATCGGACGGTCACCGGAATGTCGCCGGAAAATCCATTTCGCGTCGTTTCTACCGGAAAAATGAAGATCGTGAATTTATAAACTCATCCAAGCCGAGTATTCAACGATTAAACCCAGAATATGCCTGAAACTTACCCCAAAATTCTAAATCTCGCCGGAAAACCATGTAACACCGATGAGGGCTCTCCCGACGTCGGTTGAACTCGAAACCTTAGGGGTTTTGCTCCCCGCCGCGTCAAGAGCCCGGATCTGGTGTCCGTCTCGCAAACGGACGGCAACCGGTGCCGGAAAATGTGAGAAACAGTGGCGTTGTAGGCTTGGGTCACTGCCGAACTTTCAACCCAACTTCTACGGCAAAAAGGTAGGCGGTGGTGCGCGTGGCTGTCGGGATCGAGCTCAGGGTGGAGCTGCGATTCGACCGGTGTGGGCGGTGACGGTCACCGGCAAGCGGTGAGGGAGATCGGAGATGTTGAACGGTGGTGGGGAATTCGAACGGGTTGGGAGAGAAAGAGGAAAAAAAATAAAGATAAGATATTTTTGGTTATTAATGATGGTAGGTGGATCTCGATGGCTATATTAAATTTGGTTCAGACTAACTAAACATACCTCAAAATAAATTTGGTGTGAGAACCAAACATAAGTGATCCTTAGCACAAACGGTTAAACCTTGGGCTTACAAAGCCAAGGGTCACAAGTTCGAACCCCCGGGTTGGCAACCTCTCTTTTTATTTTTTTTTTAATAATTTTAGGGGTGTTACAACTCTCCCTCCCTAAAAAGAAATTTCGTCCTCGAAATTTACCGAAGTCGGTGAAATGCAAAAAATTGCTTTTTCATCATTCATGTACTTAAACTATTCCATCAGGGTATCCTTATTTCTCGGGACTCCCAGACAGTCACAAATCAATCTAGCAATGTTCTCAGCCACTCGGGTAATCCTTTGGACCCACGGTCATCTAATTATACATCTCCGACAACTAACCAGAATAAAATATTTAGATTCTTATCGAACTTCACATGGTGCTAAGCGAACACTTGTCTCATAACTTTTGTCATAAACAGTCTTAATCGTGAATAATAAGCCTTCCCAACTATCAGAGATGTCATTCATATGACCCAGAATCATATTCATAGCTCTTCTAGGTTGACCATCAATTTATGGATGAAGAACTATCTAGACGAGTACTCGAGGCTTCCAACAGAGCCTTCTAGAATCAAGACGTAACACCGAATGTCAGTCACGAATGATATGTATAACTACACAACATGCCATATTTCCAGTGAACTCTTCCTCCAAACCAATCCAACATAACCAAGGTTTTAAATGATTTGCACTTACTTCAGCGTAAAGGTCATAAAATTGTTTTCTTTGTGTATAACGGAGTAACTACCGAGTTAACTCTTTCGCCGGGTTCATAGACACCCCTCTTTTAGATTCATACTAAATTTATCAAATTTTCATCAGAATGTTTTCAAACACAATCATCATCACCAAGCTACCTTATATGTGATCTTATATCAGTTACCTCATATGATCAAACCTTCATTCTCTATCAAATTCATATCTTCAACTCCATACGCATTAACCATCTCAGTTTCTTTATCTGGATTCAAATCCATCAATTTAATCCAATTCGTAGACAGACATTACCGATATTCCTTTCCAGTACAGATCAAGCTATTATGGACAGATGGGTTAGATGTACTTATTACAGGAAAGGATTCAACATCGGAGTCTCGACACAGAGGAGTACGGTTATGATCTAGGGGCATGCAAAGACCAGACACCCTATGACAGACGATCGGCCGATCAACCCAGTAAGACGCAACTCTAAGCTCTGATACCACTAAATGTAACCCCCTAGACCCGCCTATGCGTTACTACGGATCCTAGGAAGTCACATTAGGGTCACAAAAGCGACGCACAGTGAAAAAAATACACATAAAACATTTTTTTCTTTCCCAAAACACTTATTAAACTGTAACAACTTCTGTTTAAAATACAATTCAGGAAAATCATTTAAACACATAACAAAAATTTCAGAAAGTATTTTACAGACACTGACATGAAACAATACATGACATACATGCCCACTAACTATACGGTACCGTACTCCAGAGACAACGCCGAGGGAACTCCGAACATTGATGTCAAACATTATACCATGTTATAATCTTTTAACCTACAATGGTAAAAACAACATAAGCTTGGAAAAGCTCAGTAATACAAAACTACCAGAAGATGCTATAACCTTATGCAGATATATGGTAGGCATAACATTTTCATGATGTTTCAAGCAGTGACAGTCCTCTATTCCTTTCTGTTATTTCAGGGTAACATTAGACTTGAGATTAACGGTACTTGTTCTTTATTCAATCATCGAGTAACAGACGAGAATTTTACAAGTTGATGGATTACGAAGATGGAAACAAGTTTAATGTCTAGTGTGTTCCAATAGGCACATATCAAACAGGCATAAATGCATACCAATCATATCATGAGAACACAATATTTATCCATGTAAATGTCTAAGTGCATGCAAGGGTTCACTAGTAACTACCCTCCAACCTTACACCAATATGCAGTCCCCCAGAACTACATCCATAAGGACTTACCCTAGGCCCGATGGGCATAGGTGCCACCTAAGGGGATGCCTTAGGTCCATAAGGACTTACCCTAGGCCCGATGGGCATAGGTGCCACTCAAGGGGAGACCTTGAGTCCATAAGGACTTACCCTAGGCCCGATGGGCATAGGTGCCACTCAAGGGGAGACCTTGAGTCCATAAGGATTTACCAGCTTGATCAGGGCTGTACCAACAGAGACTTCATAACATAACCCAACAGTATACCCCAGATAGTAATCAGTGTTTAGATTTCAGACATGGGTAACAGAATACATGTGACAGATATATTTTATTCAGAACATCAGAAATAGAAGATTCATGATTTTGATAGATAAATGGGCATACCATTGAGCAAAACAGACATTTTCATCATTCATCATGCAAACAGATTATACCATCATAGGTCAAGCTAACAGATCATACTATCAAGTTTATCAGACAGTCAGACAATACATCATAGATCAAGTCATCACATAACAAGTATGCATATTGAGCAGACATACATCAAGTAGTCAGAAAATATAATCATATATCTAGTTCATCAAACATAATATTATTCATGATTAAATCATTATACAATTCATTCCAGAATACATCGCACATGGAACACACTAGGTAGGACCGATCGTTTCTTGGAAATACTAGGCATTTACAAAAAGGGGACATATTAAACTTTTGACAATTTGAACGGATTTCTGAAACGAGGTCCTTATTAGAAAGGGGTTCGTAAAACGATTCATATCATGTATTCAAGAATTGATACATCAAGATCTTAGAAAGTTCAGATATATTATGAGTACTTTAGTCATTTAAGCATACAAGGGCATTATGGTCATTTCGACATTCGTGAACATTCTGGTAATTATACCAACATTGAATAAGCAATGGTTCACAGAACTCGGGTATCCTATTTGCTCATTAGTTTTCTAACCGGACATTCAAGAATTTCTAAATTAACGTCTTCTAAGTTATCAGATATTTTCAGTGATGTTCCGATTATTTAGGCTATCATGCCCTTTTAGTTATTTGACTGTCATGACATATTTTTTTTTTATAATATGGCACAATCATATCAGAACGAAAATTATAATTCTTAGGGGCTCTAACAATTTATCATACTTCCAGAATTTGTTTAATGCGACATAACCCAACTTGACAATACTTACCAACGTTCAGATGTGAGTAAATAGCGTGTATCAGAACTTAACACTGACTGTATTGTATGTCTGATCAGTCGCCCTCATACTTTACTATACATTTTAACTTTGAGTATTCGAACATACAATCTATGCGGATCTTCCTGCCTTACATTAATATGGTGGGCGATGAACATACACGTGTTGTAATTCTCAACACTTAAGGGAACCTTAGCTATTTAAGTCTTATTAACAAAATCCAGAATTTCGTCAAATACATAGTTACCGATTATCTCATGAGGGTATTTCGGTTATTTTAGACTAAGATAAATCTACCATTTCTTTCTGAATTACCATTTGGTACCTCCATTATTCGTGTACTCAAACAAGATTAAGTCATCCTAACTCTCCGCCCCTTTTACAGACGATTCATTCATTACAAAACTTGAGGGTATAACGTAATTCAAATTAATCAGACATTTCGATGCTCGAGGGCATTAACGTCTTTTTGGTTATTACGATCATTCTCATTTAATTCACGCATTACTGTCATAAGGATCGACTTAGGGTTTTAATAATATTTCCAGAGAATTCTCATTCATGTGTTATACAAAGTTTGAGGGATTATCAAAGTTTGTATCACACGTATTGCATAATGATGCCGAAGTCTTTCCATTAAAACCTACATCTTGGGTAGTGTAAATTGCATAATCAGGTCGAATGCAGATTTTAGGTCATTTCTTTTATCAGAGGGGTAGTTTAGTCATACTTATTCTCCAATGGTATTTTCGTAATTTCATAACCAACATCTCACACTCTGCATTCTGAACATTGGTTCTTAGACACTATTGATAGAGTTTCAGATTTAACTGTATTATTATTATTATTATTAGCACTTTCGACACTCCTGATCTATTAATATTCTTATCCGAGTATTTTACTCTTACTGACTCTCATACTTATTTTCTGTATCGAATTCGGCTTAAGCAGAGTTCACAAAACACTCATCATAAGCATGCATGCTTTAACCAGATATCAACATGTACATAAAGCATACAAGGGGTAGTAATGTATTACCTTTAATACTTGCTATACCGGTTGACCATTATACTTCGTTCGATCACTCTCGAACCCGAATGCGACGTCCTCAACATCCCGAATACAAGGAACTTCAAATACCTTCAATAAAAATATTCCAATTTCAGTCTTTAATCACCTTACTCATAATTGATTATTAAAATACATAAGTGGACTTGAGTTCAAGGTCCAATTCGGGGGCTTTCGGGTTAGAAATTCACGAAACGGACTTCAAAATCGGACTCAGGACGTCGAAAAACATAAAATAGGACTTTTCGGGAAAAGTTGACTTTTTGGTCAAAGTCAACGCTGACGTCAGCAGTCAAAGTCAACGCTGACGTCACTGGTCTAAGGCTGACTCAGCGAGTTGACTCACTGGGTTGACTCGGTCAACGGGTCGGGTCAACGGGTCGGACTGACGGGTTTGGGCTCGGTTCGGGTTGACTCAGTTCGGACTCAGACGGACGCGGGTCGGGTCAATTTTGGTTTGGGCTTGGACTCACCGGGTACGGGCTAAAGGCCATTGGGCCTTAACAGGCCGGCCCACCTTTATATAGTAAAAAGGGCTAACCCGATTATTGGGCCGGACCGGTTCTATCCAAACCGGTTTAATCTATACCGGTCTAGACCGATTTGCTTACCCAAAGCAACTGGCCATCGGACGGTCGTCGGGGAGGTCATCGGACGGTCACCGGAATGTCGCTGGAAAATCCATTTCGCGTCGTTTCTACCGGAAAAACGAAGATCGTGAATTTATAAACTCATCCAAGTCGAGTATTCAACGATTTAACCCAGAATATGCCTGAAACTTACCCCAAAATTCTAAATCTCGCCGGAAAACCACGTAACACCGATGAGGGCTCTCCCGACGTCGGTTGAACTCGAAACCTTAGGGGTTTTGCTCCCCGCCGTGTCAAGAGCCCAGATCTGGTGTCCGTCTCGCAAACGGACGACAACCGGTGCCGGAAAATGTGAGAAACGGTGGCGTTGTAGGCTTGGGTCACTGCCGAACTTTCAACCCAACTTCTACGGCAAAAAGGTAGGCGGTGGTGAGCGTGGCTGTCGTGATCGAGCTCAGGGTGGAGCTGCGATTCGACCGGTGTGGGCGGTGAGGGAGATCGGAGATGTTGAACGGTGGTGGGGAATTCGAACGGGTTGGGAGAGAAAGAGGAAAAAAATAAAGATAAGATATTTTTGGTTATTAATGATGGTAGGTGGATCTCGATGGCTATATTAAATTTGGTTCAGACTAACTAAACATACCTCAAAATAAATTTGGTGTGAGAACCAAACATAAGTGATCCTTAGCTCGAACGGTTAAACCTTGGGCTTACAAAGCCAAGGGTCACAAGTTCGAACCCTCGGGTTGGTAACCTCTCTTTTTATTTTTTTTAATAATTTTAAGGGTGTTACAGTTTGAATAAAGTATAATAATATAAGGGCTTTCTTAGTATATTACCCTTTATTCTAATACGATGTCATGTTCATGTTCGTTCGCATATTAAACGAACATATAAATATTGTTCATAGTCATTTATTTAACTTGATAAATGAACATAAACGAACGTTATACAAACGATTCACAAACAGTTTGTCGAACGTTCTATTCATTTACACCCTACCACTTTTATCTTTGTATTTTTATTTCAAAAAAAAGTATAACGATAAACTTAACCAATATTTACGCATTTCTTTGTTTTGTGTCTTATTTTTTAGTTAAATTTTACCTTAGTCTTTCAAAAAATATACATTTGATCATTGATCTTTCAAAAAGCGCTGAATCTCTATTTTTCTAAACAAAAATAATGACAAACATAAATTTTTTTAATGTCGTTGACATGAAATTTCGCATGACATTTCATGAATACTTTATGAATTTTTCATTTGAACTATTTATAATTTTTTTATAAATTAAATTATTTATCGATACAATATATAAAATAAATAATTTTATATTAGCATGAAACACATTTGATCTATCATACGTATTGCCACTTTAAAACTTGTTAAAATTTACTGTTGCAGTCATCATTCTCATTAAAAAACAATTTGATTCTTTTTATAAAAACTTGAGGAATAAATTTCTCTATAAAAAAGTAAGGATTAAGTTAGCAAAAAAGTGTAAACATTAAGACAAAGATGGATACATGCTTTTATGTTAGGGGTAAGCTTATAAAATTTCATGGAAGCAAAAATATATTTTCAATAGAAAATGCATAGAAAGTTTTTAAAAAAATTCTAAATTATATTCAAACTTTAAATTTTCAAGGAGTGACCGTCCCTTCCAACTCACCTCGGTCCATTCCTGCGTTAAGGGTCAAAATTGCATGTATGACAAAAGAATAAAAATAAATTGATATGTAAAATGAGGGTTTTGAGGGTGAGATTGTTTTTGGAGAATTTTGAGGGTGAGAATTAACATTGATGAAATTGGTAATAATTGATAGTTCATTAACTAACTACAATTTTACAAAAGGATTTCTTTTTTTATTTTTAGTCCGTTAACTTCGTGGTTTATGTTAATTAATCATTAGTTATAGTTTGGAAACTTAATGGAAGTGAAATTTAAAACATAAATTAATGATTTCTTTAGTTTATTCATGGATATAATATTTAGGGATGGGGAGAGGTTGGAAGTTTGGGGTAAAATATAAATAGTTACAAAATGGACCATCAGACTTTAATGGTTAAGCAGTCAATTTAAATATTAAGAATCAAGGTTAAATTTATCTAATTTTGAAATTGACAAGGTCTTAATGAGTATTTAAATTGAAAATTGGGCTTCAAAAATTAATTTTCCTAATTTCAAAATAGACAACGATGTAAAAAATATTTAAGCTGAGAAATAAAGATCAATGTTTAATGTATCTAGTTTCAAAATTACTAGGGACCTAAGAAGAAATTAAACTCAATTTTTTTAGTTTGGATTAAGGCTTAATTTGCTTAGTTTCAAAATTACTAGGTGACTAAAAAGTAATTAAATTCTTTTTTCTTTTTGTTGGAAAACAAGGCTTAATTGGCTTAGTTTCAAAATTACTATGAACCTAAGAAATAACTTAACTTACAAAAATGGGAGCCAACACCCCCACAAAAATTTTAATATTTATGTTTTAAGCCATTTTCCCTTTCTGTGCTCTTTTTATTGATAGTAAATTTTATTATGTTCACTAACAGATGAAGTGTAGTGTTCGGTGGTTACTACATTCAGGTCTCATCCACGATGACTTTCGAATTTTTAATGTACAGTTTGTGTTATCGATGCATACCAGACAACGATATTTGCATTTACTTTACTTGAAGGTCAAGTATTGACATGCTTAAAGTATGTCAAGCTATTCGTGTCAACCTCCCTTTATATGATCTTAAAGCTGGAATCATACAGTTAAAATCGAGTCGAAAATCTTTTACGTGTAGCTTAAGACTCGATCGAACGATCGTTGTACTCAATTAAGAAAGACATGGGAGGAAAGTTCTTGATTGATTTAAAAAAAAGTTAAACACAAACAATACGAAGAGCTTTGGCCAATGATGTGAGTAGAAAATTCTGCCTATTTTCTGTACCTCTATTTATACCCATCATTAAAAAATAGATTTAAAATTATGATTTAAGGCTAGCGCTTAGAATTATGGTTTAGAATATTAAGTGTAGGGTTTATTTAGCATTTATAATTTAAAATTTAGAATTAAGACTTAAATTTAATATTTTTTAATATGAGCACAAAAAAGCATAGGATTTTTTGTCCCAATAATGCTCTCACTAGTCCTTCTGGAGCCTTTCAATGTCTGAAATCAAACTAAATGAAATCCTAAATGAGTGACAAATCTCTCATAAAATGCCCTCTATTAACCTTCCCATACAATATGTCTTAAAAAATATTTTATTTACGGATTAGACATACAAACTTTGATACGAATATGACAGTAAAAGTCATAAAATTATTAGATATTCTTGTTTAGAGTGCAAGAGGTCCTAAGTTCAATTCTCGAAATGCCCCTTTTATAGCAATATTAGAATTATGTTCACATGTGAACAAACAATTCTGAAACAACTTCTATGTATTTCACTGGAAAAGATTAGATATGTCATTGCCTGAAAAAGACAAAAAATGAACATGGAACACACAAACATTTGAGGGCAAATGCAATTGTAAGGGGAACTCATTTAAAGTTTTTTTTTCTGTTCGAATACACGTCGGATACTTGTACTTTTAAAGAAAAACAAAGGCAACATAATCATCAAGCATGATAAGATGCATACAGGCTTAAGTATGTGTACATATGAAACAATAAAACATATAGTTTGATCGAACTACCAACACACACAAGTCTAATTACACCAAATCATCCTAGATCAGGGACTGTGAAGTACTCATCATCGTCATCCGGTATCTCCATTCTAGGCTTCTTAAGAGGCATAGAATATTTGGTAATACGATACAAGTTTGGATTTCTCGCTTGCGGTATCAAAAGTTGAGGAACTTCGGCCGGTGCTAAAGCCCTCCTGAGGCAATTGATCAATGAAAAGACCAATGTCTGCTAGCCATTCAAGCTCTCCTAGCTCAGACTGCTCTTTCAAAAGTCCATTTAAAGTTAACAAATTGGAATCCTTTTAAAAAATGCAAATAAATAAATGCTGAACATGATAAATAGTAAAATAAGGCATTTGGTCTAATCGTACAATTCTCATCTAGGGTATGAGAGGGGTCCCAAATTCAAATCTTGGAATGACTCGGAGCTGAAATCTGCCTAACAAAGGGGGAATTGAATAAAAAGAACAAATCCATGTCAGACACATACCTATATCCGAATCCAAGTAACATAGATCTAAAGATGTTGTCATACACCTCGGGGAAAGTTAATTAGAACATTACATAATGTGACTGAGTTTCTTCATAGCTGCCTAATTGTTATGTAATTTTGTTTTTTTAACACAGTTTGAAGAAAAATTCAAAAGTCTCAAATCTAAGAGCATAATAAACTTGCAACCTGTCTATTTAGCAGTCGCACTTAATTGGTTAAAGGAAATTATTTAATTTAGGAAATTCATAAACAACAGATGTTTTGCCTTCTAGTGTATTCAGATTCTGAATTGACAAGTATGACTGGAATCATAATATAGATAAAAGCTACAACCTGGTTTTACCGCGATTTTAAAAGCCACCAGCATCCAGTTTCAGCAAGGCAACAATACATTGTACCATATAAAACGAAAAAACGTTGGTCGCTAGTGAAAATTAACAGGAGTTCTAAGAAAAAATGGACTGATACCTAGAAATCAAGAATAGGGCATTTGGTCTAGTGGTATGATTCTCGCTTTGGGTGCGAGAGGTCCCGAGTTCGATTCTCGGAATGCCCCAATGCCTTCTTTAGCCAAAGGTTAAAAACAAATTCAAACTAATATTCCAATGCTTTTCAATATAATAAACAAAGTAGCTAAAACAATTTAGTTGATCAGATATTCATCAATAAACAAAGAAAATATTGCACAACTCTTTAAAATTAAGACCCCTATAGATGATGTTATAAAGCTTGGTGAATGCATGATTCGTTTCGGATCTAAACTAGAATAACCAAATGGCTTTAGCAGCAGCAGCTAAAGACTAAACTAGATATATCACCTACACAACTTGCATCAAGAGATATTCGAGCCATTCAGTATGCAAAGTCCCCCTAGAAATCTTTTTCACCTTTTCTAATATAATTGATCAGATTCCAACCTCAAGGCAACTTCTATTCTAATATGTCCCCAAAAACGAAGACTTTACCATTCAACCTTTTTCCTTTTTACAGCTAAAGTAATTAGCATTTGTGCAAATAGAAGACTTTACTAATCAACCTTTAGAGCCTTGTAGATACAAGGTTACTTCTTACTAGTGAACAATTCTTCATAACTGCTAATCATCCGGTCTGTTTGTCAACATACGAACAAGCAATTCTGAAGCACCTTTCTATGTATTTCACTGGAAATATAGCTCAGACACAATTTAGTTGAACAGTCTTTATCAATAACAATAAACAAAGAAGGGTATGCACTATTGTTGAAAATTCTACACATATAAATATTATAAACATTATACATATCAACATTGGGCATTCGGTCTAGTGGTATGATTCTTGCTTAGGGTGCAAGAGGTCCTGAGTTCAATTCTTGGAACGCCCCTCTCTTTTTTTCTCTTTTTAATTAGTTAAGCTTTACAATATGAAATATAAATCAAAAGTGTCGAACCAGCAGTTTGTTGCTAAATATATTGAAAAAGGATATTATTAGCAAGTTGCGACAGCTAACAACGGACCTGTAACTCATCAGGAAAGGTTAGATATGCCGTTGCCTGTAAAAGCAAGCACATGCACATGGAGAAAACAAATATTTGAGGGCATATGCAATTGTAAGGGGAACTTGTTTAGAATTTTTCCATTTAAAGTTGACAAATTCGAATCCTTTTAAAAAAATGCTAAACATGATAAATAGTAAAGTAAGGCATTTGGTCTAAAGGTATGACTCTTATCTAGGGTGTGAGAGGTCCCAAATTCAATTTTTGGAAAAACACAGCTGAAAACTGCCTAACAAAGGGGGAATGAAATAAAAAGAACGAATCCATGACAGACACATGCCTATATCTGAATCCTTGTAAGGTACATCTAAAGATGTTAACATACAGGTCGGGAAAAGCTTATTAGAACATTACATTTTGTGACTGGGTTTCTTCATAGCTGCCTAATTGTTATGTAGTTTTGTTTTCTAAACCATTTTAAAGAAATATTCAATCTAAAATCTAAGAGCATAATAAACTTGCAAACTATCGATTTAGCAGTCAGACACTTAATTGTTAAAGGAAATTTATAAACAATAGATGTTTTGTCTTCTAGTGGATTCATATTCTGAACTAACAAGTACCGATCACAAAATAGATGAAAGCTACAACCTGGTGTTGACGCGATTTTAAAAGCCACCGGCATCCAGTTTCGGATAGGAGTTCTAGTGAAAATTAACAGGAGTTCTAGCAGAAAAGGATTGATAATTGAAAACCAGATAGTATAACTTTTAGGAACAGGGCATTTGGTCTAGTGGTATGATTCTCGCTTCGGGTGCGAGAGGTCCCGAGTTCAATTCTCGGAATGCCCCAAAAAATTTTAGCTGAATGTCAAAACAAATTCAAACTTATCTTCAATGCTTTTCAATAAACAAAATTGCATGTGATCAGAGATTCATCAATAAACAAAGAAAGTATTAGTATTGCACTATTCTTAAAACTTAAGACTAGGGGTGCTTATCGAACGAGTTGAGTAGTATTAGTATTGCACTATTCTTAAAAAATGTGAGGTCTGAGGAGATAAATAAACGAACCTACCGTGACCGAGTTAGAGATGAAGTTAATATTTGAGTGTGAGACTTTTTTTAGTTTCTCAACAATCTTCAAAGGAGAGAATGACATAAGAATTTCAGGATTTTAAATTTCAATCGTATTCTTTCTATATGGGAAGTGAAAACTAAAGATTTTTCCCATTTTCTAATTTTATACATAAAGTAATAATAAAAAAGAAATACTTTAATAAAAAAAGGGAAAGACTCATTATTATAATTTAATTTCTTATTAATAAAAATTAACTTTTTTAATTCTCGGGAAATACAAAACGTTTTGGAAATTTGAAACCAAAATATTATGAGTAAATTATCTAGCAAATCACTGAAATTTTCTAGAGTTTTCAATTGGTATTTAAACTTCTTGGAACATAATTTTTTAAGGTAGTCACCAAAAATTCATAAAAAAATTATTAAAAAATAACGATCTGCTCACAAACTTACCGATTCGAGTTGGGCCTTGCTCGAATTGACTCGCTAAGATCTCAAGTCGAGCTCGATTTCAAGTTGAGTCAACTCGAGTCTAGCACTAACCAAGTTTTAACCGAGTCGAGCTCGAGTTGTTTGCGAGCTGCTCAACTCAATAAGCACCCCTACACACATATAAATGCTATAAACATTTCAAATAATGAATTGGGCATTTGGTCTAGTGGTATCATTCTCTTTTTTGGGTGCGAGAGGTCCCAAGTTTGATTCTCGGAATGCCCCTTTTATCTTTAACTTTTTTAGGTATCTTGCATTGCCATTTGAAACCACTAGGCAAAAGGAATATGGATCAAAGTCATTTTTCACAGCAGTAATTGTTTTCTGACAAGACTATATACAATGAGTTGCAAAACTTAATTAAATAAGTAATAACCTATGTTGAGCAGCTATTCTTCCTGCTTGGTGATCTCAAAGTTTTCAGATAAAAGAAAAGGAAGCACATAAACATGTAAGGAACCAAAATTTGAGGAGCAGGCTTAAATAGGTCTTTACCAAAAGCAAAAACTAGTTAATAAGAAAGCCAAATGTCTGGTTTTTAATAGACACAAAAATCTAATTTCTTCTCTTTTGTGCAGTCACTACACCAAACAAAGTGGTAAACAAAGATACCAAGCTTGGTCGATATATGATTCGTTTCGGAACCCTAGAAGAATAACCAAATGGCTTTAGCAGCTAGAGACTAAAGTAGATATCACCTACACAGCTTGCACCAAAAAGATATTCAAGCATTCAGTATGCAAAGTCCTGGAAATAAAAGGTAATGAGGATTCAGGACACGACACTTACCTATCATTCAACATCTCCCTAATCATTCAATAACCTCATCTTTAACCATTATCTTAATCATCAAGTTACTATTCAAACATCATAACAACACACTGACAAGGCGCTAGCATCTCCTCATCAAAATTTATCAGGATATTGAAGAAAAATATAATAAGTAAAACCTAATCATGATTAAGATTGAAGATTGGGCATTTGGTCTAGTGGTATGATTCTCGCTTTGGGTGCGAGAGGTCCCGAGTTTGATTCTCGGAATGCCCCTCTTTCCTTTTTTCCTTTTTAGTTATCTTGCATTGCCATTTGAAACCATTAGGCAAGAGGAATCTGGACCAAAGTCATTTTTCATAGTATTAATTGTTTTCTGACAAGACTATATACAATGAGTTGCAAACGTTAATTAAATAATCAACAACCTATATTGAGCAGCTATTCTTCTTGCTTGTGATTTCAAAGTTTGCAGATAAAAGAAAAGGCATTACATAAGCCTATAAGGAACCAACATTTGAGGAGCAGGCTTAAACAGATCTTTATGGAAAGAAAAACTAATTAATGAGAAAGCCAAATGTCCGGTTTTTTATCGACACAATCTGATTTTCTTCTCTTCTGTGCAGTGACTACACTAAACAAAGTGGTGAACAAAGGTACAAAGCTTGGTCAATGTATGAGTCGTTTCAAACCTTTAGTAGAATAGCCAAATGGCTTTAGCAGCTAAACAGTAAAGTAGATCTCACTTATAAAGCTTGCAACAAAAAGATATTCGAGCATTCAGTATGAAAAGTCCCAGAAATAAAAGGTAATCAGGACACGACACTTACCTATCATTCAATAACTCCCTATTCATCCAATAAACTCATCTTTAACCATTATCTTCAGCATCAAGTTAGTATTCAAATATCTTAACAACATGCTGACAAGGCTAGCATCTCCTCGTCAAAATTTATCAGGATCTTCAAGAAAATATATAATAAGTAAAACCTAATCATAATTAACATCAAAGATTGGGCATTTGGTCTAGTGGTATGATTCTCGCTTTGGGTGCGAGAGGTGTGGAGTTCAATTTGGAATGCCCCTTTTATCTTTAACTTTTTTTAAGGTCTCTTGCATTGCCATTTGAAACCACTAGACAAGAGGAATCTGGACCAAACTCATTTTTCACAGCATTAATTGTTTTCTGATAAGATATACAATGAGTTGCAAAACTTAATTAAATAAGTAATAACCTATGTTGAGCAACTATTCTTCCTGCTTGTGATCTCAAAGATTTCAGATAAAAGAAAAAGAATCACATAAACATTTGAGGAGCAGGCTTAAATAGATCTTTACCAAAAGCAAAAACTAGTTAATGAGAAAGCCAAATGTCTGGTTTTTTATAGACACAAAATCTAATTTCTTCTCTTTTGTGCAGTCACTACACTAAACAAATTGGTGAACAAAGGTACAAAGCTTGGTCAATGTATGATTCATTTCGGATCCTTAGTAGAATAACCAAATAGCTTTAGCAGCTAGAGACTAAAGTAGATATCACCTACACAGCTTGCACCAAAAAGATATTCAAGCATTCAATATGAAAAGTCCAAGAAATAAAAGGTAATCAAGACAGGACACTCACCTATCATTCAACATCTCCCTAATCATCCAATAACCTCATCTTTAACCATTATCTTAAGCATCAAGTTAGTACCCAAACATCATAACAACATGCTGACAAGGCGCTAGCATCTCCTTATCAAAATTTATCAGGATATTGAAAAACATATATAATAAGTAAAACCTAATCATGATTAACATCAAAGATTGGGCATTTGGTCTAGTGGTATGATTCTTGCTTTGGGTGCGAGAGGTCCTGAGTTCGATTCTCGGAATGCCCCTTTTTCTTAGTTTTTCGTTTTTAGGTATCTTGCATTGCCATTTGAAACCATTAAGGCAAGAGGAATCTGGACCAAAGTCATTTTTCAAAGTATTAATTGTTTTCTGACACGACTATATACAATGAGTTGCAAACATTAATTAAATAATCAACAACCTATATTGAGCAGCTATTCTTCTTGCTTGTGATTTCAAAGTTTGCAGATAAAAGAAAAGGCATTACATAAGCATGTAAGGAACCAGAATTTGAGGAGCAGGCTTAAACAGATCTTTATGGAAAGAAAATCTAGTTAATGAGAAAACCAAGTGCCCAGTTTTCTATCGACACAATCCAATTTTCTTCTCTTTTGTGTAGTGACTACACTAAACATAGTGGAGAACAAAGGTACAAAGCTTGGTCAATGTATGATTCGTTTCGGATCTTTAGTAGAATAACCAAATGGCTTTAGCAGCTAAAGCGTAAAGTAGATATCACCTACACAGCTTGCATCAAAAAGATATCCGAGCATTCAGTATGCAAAGTCCCGGAAATAAAAGGTAACCAGGACACGACACAATCCAATTTCTTCTCTTTTGTGCAGTGACTACACTAAACATAGTGGTGAACAAAGCTATAAAGCTTGGTCAATGTATGATTCGTTTCGGATCTTTAGTAGAATAACCAAATGGCTTTAGCAGCTAAAGAGTAAAGTAGATATCACCTACACAGCTTGCATCAAAAAGATATCTGAGCATTCAGTATGCAAATCCCGGAAATAAAAGGTTATCAGGACACCACACTTACCTATCATTCAATAACTCCCTATTCACCCAATAACCTCATCTTTAACCATTGGCTTAAGCATCAAGTTAGTATTTAACATCATGACAACATGCTGACAAGTCTAGCATCTCCTCCTCAAAATTTATCAGGATCTTGAAGAAAATATATAATAACTAATACCTGATCACGGTTAACATCAAAGATTGGGCATTTGAATTTTGGTTTAGTGGTATGATGTGCTAGAGTTCCCGAGTCCGATTCTCGGAATGCCCCCCAAAAATCCCTTCTTTGTTTCACTTTTATCGTAATTTTCACAACTTGAAATAATTGATCAGATTCCATCATCGAGTCAATTTCTATACTAATAAAGAACTTAATAATGAATTCCAGATCTGTTCTCTGAAAAGATTCCTCAATCCTCATAAAAAAAAGTACCTAACATAAATAAATAATAAAATTAATTTCAATGCCTGCACAAATGGGGACATTTTAACCTAATTTCACTAGAGCTAAACCACTCAAACAGGGTCATTAAACAAACAGAAATTTTTGCAAAACTTAAAAAAATTGAAAATCATCAGGCAATATACTTTTACGTACTACTGAGAAAGTAATCACCATAAAGCAGTTACCTGTATACAGCTTGAAAACGAGACTTGTAAAGCTCCATAATCAGACGATCGGTGGTTTCTCGCTGGAACCGGTGGAGCAAGGAAACGTGTTATCGACAAAAGGGAAGACAAGGGTCAAAATGGAGTCCACCGTCCACGGCCTAATACAGGCAACATAATCCCTAAACTAAATCTAATTTAAAATAACAATTTAGGCCGCGCCATCCAAATTTTGATTAAATTCGATTTTTTTAATTCTGTGTTATTTAAATTGTTCAAGCTGTTCAAATTAATTACATTTTTTTAACTCAATTAAGGCAATAAAAGAACCGAACCTTCGGGCAACACTTCATAAATTGTTTGGTGGAAAGTTTACTTATTTGTTAAACGAACGAACATTAATATAATTTTTTATTCGTTTAATTAAATGAATGAACGCGAAGAAAGAACTCATTCATTCATTTACGTTCGTAAACGTTCGTTAATCCGTTCGTTTATGTTTGTTTGAATTTATTCACATATGTCCATTTATATTTATTATTTTTCATAAAATAATAACAAATGTATTATATTTAAAAAATAAAAACATGTATTGAAAAAATGAAATAAAAAAATTAAACAATACTCAATGTACGTGACTTCAGACTTCTTAAGAAAAAAATTAAACAGCACTCAATGTTTGTTTTCGTTCGTTTGTGTCCGTTTATCATTTTAATGAACGAACACGAACAAGCTACCTTCCTTCACGAACGAACATGCTACATTCCTTTACGAACGGACACGGACAAAAAATTATATTTGTATCGTTATTCGTATTCATTTGCTTGTTCAGTTAAAATTAAACAAACGAACATAAAATACTCGTGTTCGTGTTCATTCGATTTATTTACAGGCCTAAACTCATTTTTTAAGTGAGAGTTGAGTTTGAATGTTTGTAATTAACTAAAATATTAAAAATTTAAACGATTTCGTTTTGATCTTTAGCTACTTAATTTTATTGTTTTGTGATTTAATTTCTTTTTATTTATTTATTCAATTTCTCATTTATTCTAAGTTATTTTTATCAATTTTAAACCCTATGCTCCTCCACCCTTTTAAGATGCATATGAAACTTGAATTCTTTTTTTTAACAATTTTTTTTTTCAATTTGGGTTGGACTTTCAATTTTTTATTTTTTCTTCTCATTTCTTTATTTTTATTTTCTTTTTTCTTCTGATTTCTTTATTTTTATATTTATTTTTTTATTCTGAGATTTCAATTTGTTATTAGAAAAATAGATGATTCGAACAATCATGACTTAAGTTTATAAATTATAAATTATTTAACATTATGGTTTGATTTAATTTTTAATTTTATCGGTTTATTTGTTCAGAACTGATATAAATTCTCCAATAATTTTATTATAATTAAGCATAATAAATACTCAGTAGACATGCCTATTGTTGGTTACTGTTAAGGACCTCTTAAACTTTAGAATCACCTTAACCATACACCAAACAATAAATAAAATACAATATAAATTCATGTAAATATCTTAAAATTTATATAATACATACCATTAATATATCAAAATTTATATGATTATAAAATACTTTCAACATAATTAGGACACAACAAGATACATGAATACAACACTAGTACATGAATCGTTGTATCTACACATAACAAATGTAATATAGTAATTTAAGGACTTGTTTGAATAAAGTGGAGTAACTTATGGGCTTTCTTAGTATATTACCCTTTATTCTAATGCAATGTCATGAACCATCGTTCGTTTATTTAGCTTAATAAATTAACATAAACGAATATTATATGAACGGTTCACGAACAGTTCTTCGAATGCTCTATTCTTCGAATGTTTGTAAAAAAACATACATTTAATCTTAATCTTTCGAAAAGAGTCGAATCTCTATTATTCTAAACAAAAATAATAACAAACATTGTTTTTTTTATAGTTCATTAACTAACTGCAATTTTAGGAAAGAATTTTTTTAACCATAAATCTTAAATTCTACACCCTGCAACTTAAACCACAAAACCTCAAATTCTAATCTAAACTCCTAAACCCTAAAATTAAAAGGCTTGTATATACAAGCTTGTATATCAAAGTATTTTCCATATATATAGTAACAAAATAGAGTGTCAGAGTTTAATTGTTAAGCAATCAATTTAAAAACTAAGAATCGGGGTTAAATATATCTAATTTTGAAATTAACAATGTCCTAATTAGTATTTAAACTGAAAATTGGGCTTCAAGGATTAGTTTTCCTAATTTCAAAATAGACAATGATGTAAAAAATATTTAAGCTGAGAAATGAAGATCAACGTTTAATGTATCTTGTTTCAAAATTACTATGGACCTAAGAAGTAATTAAACTCATTTTTTTTGAGTTGGGGAGTAAGGCTTAATGTGCTTAGTTTCAAAATTACTAAGGAACTAAGAAGTAATTAAATTCTTTTTTTTTTGGGGGGGAAACAAGGCTTAATTTGCTTAGTATCAAAATTACAATGAACCTAAGAAAATGGGAGCCAAGACCCCTCACAATTTTTAATATTTATAACTTGAGCCTAAAAATGACTTCGTCTTGTAAGCATAAATCGAACAAAAATGCAGGGGAAAGATCGAAGTTCATAATTACCTCCAGCTATTGTCAAAACCGTATGCCAAACTGAGATGTGGTTGCACCACCGTTGAGAACGTCTCGAACCACCGTCGAATTTATCGAATACGACTACACAAAAAAATCAAAACGTCAAAGATCTTCTAAGCACTCGAGAAACCTCACTAGATGGAATAGAATACTTTGTGATTCTTGATGCTTAGAGACCTTGTGCATATGGGTATTTATAGGTAATTTTCCTATAAAAAATCACCAAAAATCTGTAACACTCATCGCCCGGGTTAATAGTAACTTGAGCAAGGAGCGTTAATTTGTAGATTAACATGGCATTATCAAACAAAACAAGGCATTCCAGACATGGAATTTAGGAGTAAATTAAAATTTTCTTCTTATAACTCATCACTAATATATGAGTTTTATTAACTATCATGTTTCAAGATTACTTCATTTACAAGAAGGCTATTACTTAATAATCAAGTAACTACTAATTCATTTGTTTACCATGCTTCATCTAGTCTTTAGGTTACCATTCATTTCTTTAAATATGATCATCAAGTTCTCCAATTATTCAAGAGCATTCGAATGGACTAACATGGAATCTTTAATAATTTCACATCATTCGAGTTAGACATAACAAGCATGCTTTATACAAACAAGGGTCATATTCGAATAACTTAAGCAATCAAGAAGACCATGACATTCGAATGAAAAGCAATCGCTTCAAGGAATTTCAATCATACATGGTAATCTCACAAACTAACATGCATCCCCTTAGGTCCAAACTTCATTCGAACATGATATAGATAAGCATACCACACATCAATCTCAACCAATTAGGGGACCATTCGAATAGTATACTCAAACATACATATATATTAAGCATTCACCCAAGCTGACATGTAGTCCTTAGATCATGTATTATTCGAAATTAGCATAGCATGGTTCTACCATCTCAAACACATTTTTAATTAGGTGATCCTTTTTCACTTATCATACAAATGTTTTCACATTAAGCTAGCATACAACATTTATACCTTTACATTAAGCATGGCATTCACTCAAACTACCTACAAGTACATCACTAGATTTTACTCCACAGGGCAGCACATGTATGTATCTTAAAACAATCCACTTTTTCACTTCATTCATTTACATGGCAGCATAGGTACACATACACAAATACACATAAAAGCGGTCCACTTTTTCACTTATTTAAGATCATGACATCGAGCAACAAGACATTCATATGTGTGTGTGTCATCAACCATACACATTAGAGCACTTCATTGCTCTTTAAAGTTTATACAAACCAAGTGCCAAAGATCACAAATATATATATATACAAATCCAAGGTTCACATTTGCATGCTTAAACATGACCATTTACATCACTAAGGCCACCACTAGGAAAAATTACAAAATAAGTACAAATATTCATACTTGGAGCTTAAGGGTGTCCTTTGTTTCGGGCTCAAGAAACATGGCTTTAAAGTACTTTTAACCTGTTATTTAGGAAGAAGGAAGATGAGAGTATAAGTACACTTGTGTACTTAGTGAGATAGCAAGTAAATTATCAAGTTATATTTCTTAAATCATCAAGACAAGTACAACCTAACTAGGCTTAAGGTTTAAGCCACCTAGGTAAGGTCTCAAGTATGCAATCATAGCAAGAAGCAAGAAGACATGTCATCAAATCATAATAATCATCATATAACATATTTCACACCAAGCCATTCGAGTGGCATCCATATCAAAACAACAAAAATCATGCTTCAATCTCAAGTAAACATTACATAGTCATGGCATCTTAATATCAACCAACAAGAATCATGCCATGCTTTATCAAGAATTATCAAGTATCTTCAAGCTTATCAAGACTCATATCAAGCTTTATCAAGAATCATTTCAAGTTTGCAAGACTTATCACAATTATTATCTTGCTTATTTAGCACATTTTGCCTTGGTTCATTAGTTAAGTCTAGGTATCGAGTCACCAACCAAACTGTCGTCACAAGATAGTACATTTAGTACTGGTCATTTCCCTCCTATTGTCACCAATTGACCAACAATACATCCCTCCTACTATCACCATTTAAGGGCCTTAGCCCTGGACCGTAGTCCACCCAACAATACATATGAGCTCTAGACTCTAGGCATGCCTTACTACCTATGACTAACTAGTAACCAAGGTCTTTATCATTTTCAAGTCAAGCTTTCATTCATTTAACAAGATTTCAATTCAAGTAGCAACCATTCAAGTCATGTAATCATGCTTTCATTTCAGTAGCAAGCATTCAAGTCATGTAATCATACTTTCATTTCAAGTAACAAGCAGTATGCATGCATTGCATACCTGATACGAATCTGGTTGTGTTGTGACCGAATTTGTATGTGTGTTTGCCCGATCGTGACTCAAGTAAGTGTTTAAAAAACAAAAATGCAGAAATGAGTTGTTTTTAAAGGATTGATGGTGAATTTTGGTATGATGGCAGATACTTAAGATATGATATGAAGGGGGGAAATGATAAGATGAATGGGTGAAAATGATATGTGTAAATGGAAGATGGAGTGATGGACGGTGAAATGAAATGATAGTGTAAGTGTGTTGGCGTGAAACAAAGATGAACCAACATTAAAAAGTGATGACCCGAACTTTATAAAATTCACAAACCAAAATTTGGGTGGAATGAGATGGATTGTAACCCACTAGTTATTAACAACTAGGAACCAACAATATAACAAAATGAGATGGGTAGAATGCCAAAAGAGTCCACTTGAAGCCGATAAAATTCTTGTAGAACAAGAAAAAGATAACACTCTCAAAGTTTATAATATGATCAAAAAGTCCCTTACAATAGAAAATGGATGCTTATTTATAGGCGTAAGGCAACATCAAATTGAATGGGCTAGACAAGGATTAAGGACTCATTATGCTGGTGTTAAAGGCATATAAAAGCTTATGTTACTCCTCCTCCAATTGATAACTGAAAAGTTGGCGTTGGATGAGGATGAATGTGGACAACCATGTCGTCCAAAGAAAGAAAACCCATGAGCTGCCAACTTGAGTAACTTGCCATTCATTTTCCTTTAATGGGCTGGTGATGTTAAAGAGGCAAAATGAAAAAGGATTTGCTTGAAGAATGAATCAACAACATTGAATTCAGCTTTGAATGGTCTCTTGAATTTGAATGATGTTTATTTCCGTATTGAAATTCCAGCCTGCACTGTCTTCAGAAAAAACAATCATATCTCAAGCTCCCAATATCGGATTGGGGTGACTCAAAAGGCGTTAGAAAAGTAAGAAATATGTGAATAAGTTTGATGAAGATATAAAAACCCAAATCTGTCTGGATCCAAACCAAAAATGGCGAACAAGTTGACTGATGTTTGATCTTGTAAAGAAACAACTTCAAACATGTCTTAAGTGGCCATTGAATTCCATCCTTAGGTGTTGTCCCTTAAATGTTGTTTTAATCCATGCCATTACTATCCCTTGAAGGATGACAATGAAGACCTTAATGGTGTGTCTTCCTTGAGCCAATAATCGATCAGCTTTAAGAAGGCTTAAAGTAGCCCTTTAAGTGGTGTTAAAGCCTTCAAGTATGGAAATTTGTTATCTTCAATTGCATGGTAACCGACCAGCCTTGATGTGTCTTCAAGTGACTTCAATTGGTGGTAAAAGCATTGCCTATCTTGAGAAGATGATCAACCATTTGTCAATTGAATTCTCTAATTACAACACATTAAACAACCATTAGACAACAACTTTGCTTAAAAACGAAAGAAAATGCCAAAACAATTTTAACGAGCTAGTTAAATTAATGAAACTAGTTGCATAGAATGAACTAATTTAGTTAAATAACCAGCACACTAAATGACTAAAAATCATAAGAAAACTAACATGAATTAAGAAATCGACACATTAAGTAAACTAACATGCTTAAATGTTCTAGACAAGCATAAACGAATCAGAATGCTTAGTTGAACATTAAGCCTTATTTATTCATGCACACATGCTGAAATTAAATATATATAACTTAAGAAAAACTCATGCAAACTCATGCACGAGTAGGATGTTGCATTGTTCAATCAAAGCTGGTGTTTCTCCCTTCAAGTTCAAGCTTCGACTGAAAAAATTTCCCATAGCTTCTTGGAACTTCTTGGACCTAGCACGAGTCATAGGTCCACTAGGAAATTTCCCATGCCTACTTCATACCTTTGGCATTTCCAAAGCGGCGTGTGTGACACCCCCAACCCGGGCCGGGAGTTAAGGGTGTCGCCGGAATAGAAAAGGCAGACAAACGAAACAAATCAGACAATTGCGGAAGCATTTCGATGACGTGATATTATTTTAATCATTATTTCACGTTAATGCGCACGCGGAAAATGGGCTAACAAAAACTTAAACATGCTTTCACTTAATCTTGATACTAATTTTCGGGCCAATTTAAAACTTTTATTTTTATTATCATTTTACTAATGCAATTAAGCCATAATGTCAAACATTTAAACAACCAATTACATGCCATTCGAAAACCCTTCATTAAATGGTCTAGGTGATTTCGAATTAATCCAAAATTACCAAATATTTAATCAAGTCAATTTTCATGCAACACATAACATATCATATTTCCATACCATGGCATTTGATTTCCCTTTACTTAGGACTTACAAAATAACATAGCTTATATGCCCCTAAACATGCCAAGCTATCGACTATGGACAACAAAAAGGATCGACACAACCATAGCTTGACTTACATTTTACACAAAATAATGAGGCTAACTGCTTAGATACAAAACATGATTCTAGCCTCCTATACAAGCATCACGGAGCATGTAGTTTCAAACACCATTTCAAACTTAAGTTTCGACCAAATAAAACAAAACGGATCCTGAGACAAACTTCAAAGCCACCATCTAGGAGTCTAAAAATAAGACTTAGATCGTACATATTTCAGAACTGTGAACTTGATAACCTTGATCCAACGAAAGCTAGCTTTAGGGTTCGAGCTATCCTGCTAAGGTTGGGAAGAAGAAAACAACGGAGTGGTAAGTACAAAAAGTACTTAGCGAGGTAATGCTAAAACTAATTCGTTCTTGAGCTTAAGCGTGATCAAACATTGAGATTACTTAGCTAGGTTTATTAACAATTTGGTTTCACCCAACTAAGCTCACATAAAATTCATACACATGGCATCATACATGTCATATCACATTCATAGCACATGCTCGAATACATAGCATATCACAATAATTTATCACATGCTTGCACATAATTCGATCAATAGCATAATTCATTTCATAATCAGCATACTCAATATCATGCTTTAGTAATTAATTAAATCAAGATCTCATGCTAAACCATACATAGCATTTTAACTTATCAAGTCGAAATCACAAAATTCATCAAAGCATATCATTCGACTGATCTCAATTTATCATTCAAAAATCAGAATTTCTCATGTCTTAAACACATATATTCGAATAGGGTCATTACCCAAATTTCACATAATCGAGCTTGTAAGCATTTCATATGCTTCATATCACATTCGGATAGGACCAATGTCCACATAGCATAGCACTTCATTTCATAACATATTCGGAAAGGATCAATGTCCACATAGCATAGCATTTCACATCATAGCATATCATATTAAGTCACATTATTCTTTATCCACTTCATAAGCTTAATTAACTTAGCAAGTTTCATTCAATTCATGCACTTCATATCACATGGTGATTCATGTCATTTCTTCAATATGGTTTCATAACACAAACATTTAATTTAACATTTTTGCCCATGGTAGAATAGTCGTAACAGAAATTCGAGCCATCGGAAGGGTAACATGTAACGCATATCGGAGTTGTGTTGCCCGCGGCAACGTCATAAATTGCACAAAGCAATATCAAAGGGATGCCCATAGCATCGTGTGTCTCGAACAGCAATCAAGATCACACATCTTATCAAGAGTACACAAAGTACTATCAAAGATTGCACAAAGCAATATCGAAGGGTGAGCTCAGACTCTAGGCATGCCGTTCTTATCTAGAACGTCCAAACGACCAAGGGCAGAATCTTGTTAAGTGATTAGTCCTTTAATTCATTTCATGGGTATTTTTCAGAATTCACATTGCATACTCATTCACTCATAACATGGCAGCAACATCATTTATACATAACATATGCATTTTCAAGCATAGCATATTCATGTCATAGGGCAGTCCACATAATCAGCATATCAATTACGATCAAAAATTCATTTCATACTTTTCTACCATACAATCATTTACATGGGCAGTCCACATTTGTACATACTTGATCAATCATCAAAATCCAAATCAATATAGAATTCATGGCATTTAGCATCATGCAAAACAGTCCACATATCGCATTCGATCAAACATGTATCACAAATTGCAATCATGCACTCAAATTCCTTTATAACTTCTTCCCTTACTAAACATATTACCGGATAGCATTTAGTCCAATTTCATGCATATAAAATATAAATTTACAGAAAATTAACGTGGTTCGGACACTAGTCCCAACCCTAAGACAAAATTAAACTCATAAAATTACACTCACAAAATTACACTCACGATCCTTATGCTTGATCTCGAATTGAGATGCCTTTGCTCCTTCCTTTCGAACGATCGATCCTAGCTTCCTCCAAAGTTTCTTCGCTATTACGATCTTAACTCTCAACATTAAACAAATACACTATTTTAGGAAGCAATTCAACCATACTAATTCACAATTCAAGCATGAACTCCTAATTTCAATTCTGACTTTTTCATTAAACCAGTTCGAGGACTAGTTATCGTTTTAATCATAACTTTTTAATTACTTATCCGAAATTAACATATCATATACCGTTGGAAAGGTATTAAACCCAATTTTTCAGTCACATTACCCTCATATTTTTATCTTATTCGGATTAATACAGTTTATTACTTATTTATACTCAATTCGGCAATTCTGGACAGCATGCACTGTCCGACTTTAAAAATTCGTATCTTTCAAATTACATACTGAAATTTAGTTCCGTTTTCTCTCAATGATTCTAGACATATCAAAGTTTCTACAGTATAAATTTCATCTTCAAATACCTTATATTCGATTTTTGGTGAATTTCCAAAGTTACTGCTTTTACATTGAACATCACTGGACAGATTTCTTAATTAACACTTTAGCTTGAACATACACTTAACTACATACTTGAATCTAAATTTCTTTCATAGTATGACTTAATATACTTTTCAAGGGTATTTTTTGCAGTCCATGTAAGTTTCTAATTCCAACATTTAGGCATGCAAATTACCGAGTCTTTCATAACAGTCCCTAATCTTCACAAATTTCGATCTCATGACCATTTTTAGTTCTAATCATCATACCATCTTCCTACTTCATTTTTCCAGCAACCATTAAACTTTTATAACCAAATGTTCATCCCTTAACAAGTTTCTCTTAGTAACCATTTTCAGATTTTGACTCTTAACAAATTTTCCAAAGCTCAAGATTTTATATTTCTTTCAAAACAGTCCCCTCTTTACTTCTTTCATGTGTTCTTTGCATAGATTCCACATTTTCCATATTTTATCTTGTTATTTTACTCAAGACTCATGTGACTTCATGTTCATATAAATCTTAGGTTTGCATGCATGTTTTTAGCTCAACCGAAAATTTCAAAGTGTAGGAGACTTACTTTCTTTAATCTCTTGATAACCTTAGTTACTCTCTTCAATATCCTAGCTTAATCCTTCTTCATGCAACCGAAAAATTCACACATTTTTGCTCTCAAACATGGCTGACTATTGAGCTTTCCTCTTCCCCCATTTCTTCCCTTTCTTCACGACAAAGAAGAGCAAAAATGGGAAAAGATGACAAGCTTTCATCATATACTTGATTTGATGGCTTTTACATTTACCTATAAGCCCTTTTTACTTCTTCATTTATCCTTAATTTACTAGGGGCAGCCCCAAGGATAAATCATCTTTTACATGCAATATTCACTTTTTAATAATCTTTTAATTTAATCCCTAATTTGCTTTGTTACAAGCTTAATTAAGTTTTATCAATTTCGTCCCATTTTAAGGAGTACAATGTTATTTTAATTTCTTTCGTATTCTTTTAGTCCCACATTAAATCTAGACATCACTAATTCGATTTCATTGGCTTACCAATCGGCTAGACTAATTAATTCGAATCTAATTTCCTTTCTAACCCGAATTGGTGCACTAATTGCCCAATTGAGGACTTTAGGGACCAAATTGCATAATTCACAAATTCATAAGCTCAATTGCTTCTAAGAATAATTAAAATAATTAAATTCTACGGCGATAAATTCTAGGACGGAAATGCGGATGTTACAATTCCCTCCTCCTTAAAGAAAGAATTCGTCCTCGAATTCTTACCTGAACTGAATAAATGAGGATATTGCTTTCGCATCGTATCCTCGGGTTCCCAAGTTGCTTCTGTAACGTTATGATTCTTCCAGAGAATTTTAACAAGAGGGACACTCTTGTTACGAAGCCTTTTAATTTCTCGATCGAGAATCTGAACAGGTTCCTCTTCATAGGAGAGGTCAGGATTAAGTTTAACTTCTTCTGGTTCGAGAATGTGAGACGGATCGGGTCAATAACGCCTTAACATAGAAACATGAAAGACATTATGAATCTTATCGAATTCAGGAGGTAGTGCAAGGCGATAAGCTACAGGACCAATTCTTTCAATTACTTCGAACGGTCCAATGAAACGCGGACTAAGCTTTCCTTTCTTGCCAAAACGAAAAACTTTCTTCCACGGAGAAACTTTGAGAAATACTTTATCTCCGATCTCATATTGGATGTCCCTACGCTTCAGATCAGCGTATGACTTTTGCCTATCAAAAGCTTGTTTCAGACGAGAATGAATGATTTGAACTTGTTCTTCAGTTTCCTGAAGCAGTTGAGGTCCTAAAACTTTATTTTCTCCGAGTTCAGACCAACACAAAGGAGTTCGGCATTTTCTTCCATACAGTGCTTCAAAAGGAGCCATCTGAATAGAAGACTGATAGCTATTGTTATAAGCGAACTCGATTAACGGTAGTGATTTCTCCCAATTCTTACCGAAATCGATAATACAAGCTCTAAGCATATCTTCAAGAATTTGAATTACTCGTTCAGATTGTCTGTCACTCTAAGGATGAAATGCTGTGCTAACATTCAGCTTAGTTTCGAGAGCCTTATGTAGAGCTTTCCAGAATCGAGCTGTAAATCGAGGGTCTCGATCTGAAACAATAGAAGTTGGAACTCCGTGTAAACGGATAACTTCCCGAACATACAGTTCTGCTAAGGTCTCGAGACTATAATTCATCCGTACCGGAATGAAATGTGCTGATTTAGTGAAACGATCAACGATTACCCAGACAGCATCACACTTTCTAGGAGAGTCAGGAAGACCAGTTACAAAATCCATCGTAATTCGTTCCCATTTCCATTGTGGAAATTCAAGAGGCTGAAGTAATCCAGTAGGAGCACGATGTTCAGCTTTGACTCGCTGACAATTCAGACATCTCGATACAAAGTCATTGATAGCCGATTTCATTCCAGACCACCAATACAAGGGCTTGAGGTCCTTGTACATCTTAACAGATCCATGGTGGATTGAAAAAGAACTTTGATGTGCTTCTTGCAGAATTTCAGCTTGTAATTCCTTATTATTAGGAACACAAATCCGATCTTTGAAATATAGAAGACCGTTTGACTTGACAGAAAAGTCAGGATTAGATTCAAGCTTAGACAAGATTCTCTGAAGTTCCGAATCAACTTGCTGGAGTTCTTTGATTCTAGAAATCAGAACAGATTGGACTTGGAGTTCGTTCAAATAATTCTGAGCTTTACATAGACGAAAATGAGCATTGATGGCCAAAGAAGCTATGAATAAACAAATCAAAGGTATTACTTGGAAAGTAAGACATTATTCGAATGGTTTAGAGAATTTTCAAGATTGAACATTTTTAGATTTTTGAGAATTTTAAAAGATGTACCGAGGTTCGGTTTTCGACTCAGAGCATCGGCAACCACATTAGCTTTTCCAGGATGGTAATCGATGGTCAGATCATAATCTTTGAGTAATTCCAACCACCTTCTTTGTCTAAGATTCAGATCTTTCTGAGTAAGCAAGTACTTCAGACTTTTGTGATCGGTGAATAGCTTACACTTCTCACCGTACAAATAATGCCGCCAAATTTTTAGTGCAAAAACAATGGCTGCTAATTCAAGATCATGAGTTGGATAGTTTAGCTCGTGAGGCTTAAGTTGTCGAGAAGCGTATGCAATCACATTACCTTCCTGCATCAAAACACATCCAAGGCCGGAATGTGATGCATCACTGTAAACAACAAATTCTTTTCCGGACTCAGGCTGAATGAGAACAGGAGCACAAGTCAAGGCTTGTTTAAGCTGATCAAAACTTCTTTGTTGTCCTTCGGTCCACTTAAATGGTTCACTCTTTCTAAGCAATTTGGTTAGCGGTGCAGCAATTACCGAAAATCCTTTCACAAATCTCCGGTAATATCCAGCTAAACCAAGGAAACTGCGGACCTCGCTTACATTGCTCGGAGGTCGCCATTCAAGAATTGACTGAATTTTCTTAGAATCAACTTTGATTCCTTCGGCTGAGATAACATGTCCGAGGAAAGATACTTCTGAAAGCCATAATTCACATTTAGTGAACTTAGCGAATAGCTGATTTTCTCGGAGTGTCTGGAGTACAATTCGAAGATGTTGAGCATGTTCTTCTCTATTACGAGAATAGACCAGAATATCGTCGATGAATACGACAACAAACTTGTCGAGATGAGGCTTGAATACTCTGTTCATCAGATCCATGAATACAGCAGGGGCATTCGTTAACCCGAATGGCATCACCAGAAATTCATAATGGCCATAACGAGTTCTGAAAGCAGTTTTGGGTATATCTTCATCTTTCACCCTCATCTGATAATATCCAGATCGAAGGTCAATTTTAGAGAATACACCAGCATCTTTCAGCTGATCAAACAGATCTTCAATTCGGGGCAACGGATACTTGTTCTTGATAGTGACTCTGTTCAATTGCCGGTAATCAATGCAAAGTCGCATCGTCCCGTCTTTCTTTTTCACAAAAAGAACAGGAGCACCCCAGGGAGAAGTGTTGGGTCGAATGAAACCCTTATCTTCTAATTCTTGAATTTGCTTCTTGAGTTCTTGCAATTCAATTGGTGCCATACGATAGGGCGTAATGGACACAGGATTAGTTCCGGGCTGAACTTCAATTTTGAACTCAACTTCTCGAATTGGAGGAAGTCCAGGGAGTTCCTCAGGAAAAACATCAACAAATTCAGATACAACAGGCATTTCTGTTAAACCAAAATCTAATTCATCTTGCAAGGCCATAGCAGCAAAAATAGATGTTGGTTTCCTGTCAATTAGCAGAATTGACTCTTTTCTTAATCCCCTTAAGTACAATCTTTTATTCTGACAATCAATCCAGGCTTCATGTCTACTCAACCAGTCTAACCCTAGTATTAGGTCAAACTCACATTTAGGTAGAACATACAGATCACGGGGAAAAGGTACATTTCGAATAGAGACAAGGCTATTCTTACAGATCAGGTTGATTGGTAAGTCACCTCCTATAGGGTTTGAGACAATTAATCCAGTTTTAACAAATTCAGGCTTTAACTGTAACTTGTCGATCAAGTAAGAACACACAAAAGAATGAGTTGATCCTGAATCAATTAAAGCATAAACAGGAGTAAGGTTTAGTTCAACCGTACCCGCAATAACATCCGGAGACTCTTCCTCATCCTTGCCACGGATATGATAGACTCGAGCTGGAGCTCGTGATTCCTGATGTGTGGTGGCTTTCGACTGATTGCTTCTGCCCTTGCCTTGATTCCCAGACTGAGCTTGTCTAATATTCTTGTTCCGATTGGATTGAACAAGACTCGGATTGGCAGAGTTTTGAGCAGGAGCTTGATCTCTCATCACTGGACAATCTCTGATATAGTGGTCACTTCCGCCACAAGCAAAACATAAGTTGGCCTGCTTTCGGCACTGACCAGAATGTGGTTTCTGACAATGCTGACAAATGGCAACCCTTTCTGAATTTCCAGGGCTGTTAACAGATATGACTGGAACAGAGAGTCTACTCACAGAGTAAGGCTTCGGTGTGAAGTTACTACGAGGTGCTGGATTATACGAAGAAGTACCTTCTTTATAGCTTCTAGACTTCTTCGATTTCCAGTGAGACTTGTCATCACTCTTACGCTTCTTATCATGACGGTAACCGCTCTTCCTCTTTTCTGCGATCCGAAACTTGGATTCCGTAGCAATGGCTCGATTTACGAGAGTTTGAAAGTCCGTGATATCCAGGGCGGTAAACATCGGACTCAGCTCATCATTTAGACCGTCAATGAACATACGGCACTTTTCTTTCTCTGACTTGATGTACTCAGAACCATACTTGCAGTAATTACAGAAATCAGCCACGTACTGCTCTATTGGGCGTCCCGCTTGCTTCAGATGCAAGAAACGCTTTCTTCGGTCGGCCAGGTACTGTTCACTGATGTATTTCTTCTTAAATTCGTCTACAAAGAATTTCCAGTTCACAGATTCAACTGGAGAAGTTAGTGTTGTAGTTTCCCACCAATTCAAGGCTTCATCAGCAAGTAAGGCTACAACGCATTCGAGCTTATGCTCATCGGAGCACTGAAGTTGCTTAGTCAATATCTGAGTAGTTCTTTCTAACCAATACTCAGCTTCTTCAGGCTTCTCTTCAATAGAGCCTGCAAAAGTATAGGCTCGGTGCTGAGCAAGCTTTTCAATAGGAGCTCTGCTAGGGGCAGCAGCTACCGGAGCAGGTTGTTCATGTCTCATGTTCGTCAAAAGCTGATCGAACATTTCTTTCATGCTCAGAAGACAATCTCTTTGAACATTCTGAACAGTCGGATTGTCAGTGTTCGTCCGAGGCTGAACAGGAGATTGTTGTCGAGTGTTATCTGGTACAGGAGGGTTCTCCTTATCCGGAGGGTTTTCTTTTATACGAACACTATCCCCTTCACTTGAGGATTCTCGAGGACTTTCATCGTCTCGAGCTAAATGTGTCTCTTTCATTCTAATTCAGATCAAACAAATTTCAAGTTAGGATCAAGTCACAAGTAACAATATGTATGATCCCTAGGTGGCTTGACTAAACTAATGACGCACACAGAACACATTCAAAGTCTATAGGACCTATTACCGAAAAAGCTCTGATGCCAAAACAAATGTGACACCCCCAACCCGGGCCGGGAGTTAAGGGTGTCGCCGGAACAGAAAAGGCAGACAAACGAAACAAATCAGACAATTGCAGAAGCATTTCGATGACGTGATATTATTTTAATCATTATTTCACGTTAATGCGCACGCGGAAAATGGGCTAACAAAAACTTAAACATGCTTTCACTTAATCTTGATACTAATTTTCGGGCCAATTTAAAACTTTTATTTTTATTATCATTTTACTAATGCAATTAAGCCATAATGTCAAACATTTAAATAACCAATTACATGCCATTCGAAAACCCTTCATTAAATGGTCTAGGTGATTCCGAATTAATCCAAAATTACCAAATATTTAATCAAGTCAATTTTCATGCAACACATAATATATCATATTTCCATACCATGGCATTTGATTTCCCTTTACTTAGGACTTACAAAATAACATAGCTTATATGCCCCTAAACATGCCAAGCTATCGACTATGGACAACAAAAAGGATCGACACAACCATAGCTTGACTTACATTTTACACAAAATAATGAGGCTAACTGCTTAGATACAAAACATGATTCTAGCCTCCTATACAAGCATCACGGAGCATGTAGTTTCAAACACCATTTCAAACTTAAGTTTCGACCAAATAAAACAAAACGGATCCTGAGACAAACTTCAAAGCCACCATCTAGGAGTCTAAAAATAAGACTTAGATCGTACATATTTCAGAACTGTGAACTTGATAACCTTGATCCAACGAAAGCTAGCTTTAGGGTCCGAGCTATCCTGCTAAGGTTGGGAAGAAGAAAACAACAGAGTGGTAAGTACAAAAAGTACTTAGCGAGGTAATGCTAAAACTAATTCGTTCTTGAGCTTAAGCGTGATCAAACATTGAGATTACTTAGCTAGGTTTATTAACAATTTGGTTTCACCCAACTAAGCTCACATAAAATTCATACACATGGCATCATACATGTCATATCACATTCATAGCACATGCTCGAATACATAGCATATCACAATAATTTATCACATGCTTGCACATAATTCGATCAATAGCATAATTCATTTCATAATCAGCATACTCAATATCATGCTTTAGTAATTAATTAAATCAAGATCTCATGCTAAACCATACATAGCATTTTAACTTATCAAGTCGAAATCACAAAATTCATCAAAGCATATCATTCGACTGATCTCAATTTATCATTCAAAAATCAGAATTTCTCATGTCTTAAACACATATATTCGAATAGGGTCATTACCCAAATTTCACATAATCGAGCTTGTAAGCATTTCATATGCTTCATATCACATTCGGATAGGACCAATGTCCACATAGCATAGCACTTCCTTTCATAACATATTCGGAAAGAATCAATGTCCACATAGCATAGCATTTCACATCATAGCATATCATATTAAGTCACATTATTCTTTATCCACTTCATAAGCTTAATTAACTTAGCAAGTTTCATTCAATTCACGCACTTCATATCACATGGTGATTCATGTCATTTCTTCAATATGGTTTCATAACACAAACATTTAATTTAACATTTTTGCCCATGGTAGAATAGTCGTAACAGAAATTCGAGCCATCGGAAGGGTAACATGTAACGCATATCGGAGTTGTGTTGCCCGCGGCAACGTCATAAATTGCACAAAGCAATATCAAAGGGATGCCCATAGCATCGTGTGTCTCGAACAGCAATCAAGATCACACATCTTATCAAGAGTACACAAAGTACTATCAAAGATTGCACAAAGCAATATCGAAGGGTGAGCTCAGACTCTAGGCATGCCGTTCTTATCTAGAACGTCCAAACGACCAAGGGCGGAATCTTGTTAAGTGATTAGTCCTTTAATTCATTTCATGGGTATTTTTCAGAATTCACATTGCATACTCATTCACTCATAACATGGCAGCAACATCATTTATACATAACATATGCATTTTCAAGCATAGCATATTCATGTCATAGGGCAGTCCACATAATCAGCATATCAATTACGATCAAAAATTCATTTCATACTTTTCTACCATACAATCATTTACATGGGCAGTCCACATTTGTACATACTTGATCAATCATCAAAATCCAAATCAATATAGAATTCATGGCATTTAGCATCATGCAAAACAGTCCACATATCGCATTCGATCAAACATGTATCACAAATTGCAATCATGCACTCAAATTCCTTTATAACTTCTTCCCTTACTAAACATATTACCGGATAGCATTTAGTCCAATTTCATGCATATAAAATATAAATTTACAGAAAATTAACGTGGTTCGGACACTAGTCCCAACCCTAAGACAAAATTAAACTCATAAAATTACACTCACAAAATTACACTCACGATCCTTATGCTTGATCTCGAATTGAGATGCCTTTGCTCCTTCCTTTCGAACGATCGATCCTAGCTTCCTCCAAAGTTTCTTCGCTATTACGATCTTAACTCTCAACATTAAACAAATACACTATTTTAGGAAGCAATTCAACCATACTAATTCACAATTCAAGCATGAACTCCTAATTTCAATTCTGACTTTTTCATTAAACCAGTTCGAGGACTAGTTATCGTTTTAATCATAACTTTTTAATTACTTATCCGAAATTAACATATCATATACCGTTGGAAAGGTATTAAACCCAATTTTTCAGTCACATTACCCTCATATTTTTATCTTATTCGGATTAATACAGTTTATTACTTATTTATACTCAATTCGGCAATTCTGGACAGCATGCACTGTCCGACTTTAAAAATTTGTATCTTTCAAATTACATACTGAAATTTAGTTCCGTTTTCTCTCAATGATTTTAGACATATCAAAGTTTCTACAGTATAAATTTCATCTTCAAATACCTTATATTCGATTTTTGGTGAATTTCCAAAGTTACTGCTTTTACATTGAACATCACTGGACAGATCTCTTAATTAACACTTTAGCTTGAACATACACTTAACTACATACTTGAATCTAAATTTCTTTCATAGTATGACTTAATATACTTTTCAAGGGTATTTTTTGCAGTCCATGTAAGTTTCTAATTCCAACATTTAGGCATGCAAATTACCGAGTCTTTCATAACAGTCCCTAATCTTCACAAATTTCGATCTCATGACCATTTTTAGTTCTAATCATCATACCATCTTCCTACTTCATTTTTCCAGCAACCATTAAACTTTTATAACCAAATGTTCATCCCTTAACAAGTTTCTCTTAGTAACCATTTTCAGATTTTGACTCTTAACAAATTTTCCAAAGCTCAAGATTTTATATTTCTTTCAAAACAGTCCCCTCTTTACTTCTTTCATGTGTTCTTTGCATAGATTCCACATTTTTCCATATTTTATCTTGTTATTTTATTCAAGACTCATGTGACTTCATGTTCATATAAATCTTAGGTTTGCATGCATGTTTTTAGCTCAACCGAAAATTTCAAAGTGTAGGAGACTTGCTTTCTTTAATCTCTTGATAACCTTAGTTACTCTCTTCAATATCCTAGCTTAATCCTTCTTCATGCAACCGAAAAATTCACACATTTTTGCTCTCAAACATGGCTGACTATTGAGCTTTCCTCTTCCCCCATTTCTTCCCTTTCTTCACGGCAAAGAAGAGCAAAAATGGGAAAAGATGACAAGCTTTCATCATATACTTGATTTGATGGCTTTTACATTTACCTATAAGCCCTTTTTACTTCTTCATTTATCCTTAATTTACTAGGGGCAGCCCCAAGGATAAATCATCTTTTACATGCAATATTCACTTTTTAATAATCTTTTAATTTAATCCCTAATTTGCTTTGTTACAAGCTTAATTAAGTTTTATCAATTTCGTCCCATTTTAAGGAGTACAATGTTATTTTAATTTCTTTCGTATTCTTTTAGTCCCACATTAAATCTAGACATCACTAATTCGATTTCATTGGCTTACCAATCGGCTAGACTAATTAATTCGAATCTAATTTCCTTTCTAACCCGAATTGGTGCACTAATTGCCCAATTGAGGACTTTAGGGACCAAATTGCATAATTCACAAATTCATAAGCTCAATTGCTTCTAAGAATAATTAAAATAATTAAATTCTACGGCGATAAATTCTAGGACGGAAATGCGGATGTTACAGCGTGTCTTATTCTTACCTTAGGCATTTCCAAGCTATGCAAGATGAACATGCATTTACAAAGAAATGACCAAAGTAAGAACAACTACCTAGCATGGCATCAAACAATCAAACAAATCATGGCAGCAAACAAAGTTATCAAGCAAGTTATTCCTTCTTCCTTTATTTTGCCAAGTTTGCAATTAATCAATTTACATAGCATATCAAGAATAAAAAATTGGTTAGGACCTAAAGTTCTAACCCTAAGGGAGCTATACTCACAATCTCCAAGCTTAATGTTGATCTCTTATCCAAATTCCCTTGCCTTTGCTCTTTGCTTGATCAACCCTCTCTTCCTCCACACAATTCTCCTATGGTTCTAGCAAATGTACAACAATTGTAAATTAGTATATGCACACAATTTACACATACATAATAGCAAAGTAAGTACAATGTTTACCCTACTTTAACTATTATTTTTCCTTATAATTTTTCATACTTGAATCCATTTTAATTTCAAGACTACCTTAGGTTTAATTTAAGGCAATGTTGGACAGCATTAAGGTCCCATAACTGTTTTTCAAGACAGTTTCATATTAGGCAATAAAACAATGTCAAACTGTCTAGGCCACTGCTGTTTGGCAGTTTGCACACCTTCACTTTAAACTAGCATAGCTCTTAAATCGTACATCAGAATTTCGATTACTTTACACTGTTAGAAATCTTATTAAATCCTCTTTAAAATGGTGTAATTCTTGCATTTTTTTTGCTCATCCAATCGATACAGTTTATTACTTGAAGATATGATATCCACATATTCTGGACAACTTGCACTGTCCAACCATTTTATTTATAGTGTTTAACACAAAGTCCAGAATTGGATTTCGTTGTCTCATAGTGAAAGTAAACATACAGAAGTACAATCCACCACATTTTTAGCCCTTAATTATAAGTGTATGATTTTTGGTGAATTTTTGAAGTTACTGCCCATAACATTCAGCGCAGATTTTACCAACTTTCATTTTAAGCTCCTAAAATGTCATGTACAAGATTTTAACAAGCCAATTTAGTGCCAAAACATTTTCTATCATGTCTTGATTGATCTTAATCAATTTTTTACCCCTGTTAAAATAGAGCATGTTTCTAATTTGCCCCAATTAACACGTGTGCACTGTTTTACCTAGTAAAACAGTCTCATGTGCTACCAAGCTTAATTCCATGCCAATTTTCATTTTCACATGTCCAAAATCAATTTCCAACAACTTAATCATGTAAACACTTATTTTTTCTCTAGCAACAAGCCTCATTTTAGTGATTACACCATTTTTACCTAGTAAACAATTTCATCTTACTTCCTTTTCATTATCATGCTCGTTTTCACTTTCTAGCAACATAAGGAGTCATTCAAGTGTTTTTCTAAAATTTCCAGCAACTATGGTTCATTTTAAAGCATGCGTGACAACTTGGTTTGAGCATCTAAGTACGTCACTAGCTATGCACACTACTATTCATGCATTAGTCATCAACTAGTATGAATCCTACATGTTTTCAAAATTTTCAGCAAGCAAATCACTATAATAACACCTCTTTACATGGATTTTAAAGAAGGTAAAAGATTCCATTACCTTCCCAACAAGCTTAGCTAGCTGAATCCAACTCCTTTTTAAGTTTGGATCACAAAATCACCATGGAAGCTCTCTAGAGCTTTCTTTCAACTCTCTCTCTTTTCTCTTAGGTGTTTTGGTGTATAATGAGAAAGAAGGAGAGGGTATTACCCAAGTAAGTGGCCGGCCAAGGGGAGAGAGGGGTGGACACATGTAATGCTCACTCTTTAAATTTTAATTAGCATGCAAACCTTAAGTTTGTAAACTATGCATTTTAGCCCCTTTTAATTTGGCACCTCACTTTGCTTTTCCTTCAATTTTGGTCACTAACCGATTCTCCCTTCTTTTTATTTTAAATTTTGGCACTACATTGCTAATTCTTCCAATGTAGTCCTTAATTCCTATTATTAATGTTTGCTTTCTTATTAATTTAGTCCTTGCTAGGTTTTCACTTCTCTTTTCTTTTAATTATAACCTTAATTTTTTCTAATTAAGGTTTAATTAAACTTAGTTAGAATCATGATTAGTAGCCATAATACTAATAGGCCCTATTTGGGGTGTTACAAAATCACCGACCAACCATATCATAATCACACGAACTAAAATCGTGCGAATGTCCTTATTTGTAAACGTGGGAAACCACCCAACTTAAGCCTATCCACTTTGCATGGTAGAAAGCATTTTGCTTTCCATGCTCTGCATTTCCAATAGTGGAAACGTGGGAAACGGTTCTCCACGAACCAACAATTATAACATTCTCCCACTTGATTCATATTATCCATTAAAACATAATGTATGAATCGTGGTGATATTTTCTCTTAGAATTTGAGTAGTATCTTCCATGTATCACAATACATCAAGTCTCAACGCTTTTAGCCCAATTACTTAATGAATAAACCCAATGTTTATTCTAGGTCCAAACTTTAGTAACATTTCTCGAAACAATTGTCTTAATGTGTACATAATAGATATGAGAAATATCAAGCTTTATTAGAGTTTCAATAGAATCGTTCTTACAACGAAGATTTACAAAGTGGCTGTTACGTGTTCAAAAGTTCTATTTTTGTGACCCTTTTTACTCATAAAATTGCTAGACTTAGGCTCATATTAGTTGCATAACTAGTCATTCATGCATGTTTGCATTGTTTCCTTGGTGGTCTTGTTTGAATTTATGTTTTTCTTAGTTTTAGTGGAAAAGATAATGCTCGAGGCTATTTTGTGTGTGCAGGATTAATGTCCGGGAAAAGCTGGAAGTTGTCATGGCAATCTAGGAAGGACCTGCCGAACAAGTTGTCGTGGCAACCCAAGAAGGACATGTCGAACTAGATGCCGCGGCAACCGTCGACAAGAGATGACGAGGCAAAGTGGTAGCCGAATTGATGAGAGGATAAATCTGACTTAATCTAGATAGGCGGCGTGGAGAAAAAGAGTTGAAAGTCCATGAAGAGGTCAAAAAAAGATTAAATTCCAAGAAAATAGGAGGAGTTTTAGTTGGAATAAAATTAAAAGAGATTTAATATTTCTTTTATTCAATTTAATTCCAACTTAAATTCCTTCTCATGAAAGACTTTGACCCAACCATCTCCTATATAAAGAAGATCAAGCCGCCAACTTCAAGGGAGAGATCAATTCGAGAGAGTTCGACTATGGGGCTTTGCAATATCATCTTCTTCTTCTTTATTCTATTCAATTCATGTTTGGGGATTATTCCTTGTATATCTTTCGAAACCCAGTCATGAATTGATGTGAATTGGCTTGGGTTATTTTGGGTTTGTGGTTTTGATAAACGATTAGATTTGTTTAGGTTTTTGAAGTTGCAATTTTAATCCATGGTTTGTTCATTCTTTGTTTTTAATCTTGTTTGCGAGTGAATTGGGAGAGGATCTCGTGAAACTATCTATTTATCTAATATCAGGAGAGTTGGATTCACGAAGCGAATGAGCATGGTCTTTATTCAATCAAAAGATGGTGAAGATTAATTCGGCTTAGGAATAATTTGTGGATTTCAACGGATAAAAGGAGTGCAAGATCGGTTGTTATCCACCCTTGGTTCACGCTGGGAGATATTATCAAGGCTTGCACAATCAACTAGTATTTAGACTTAGGGATAAGAAGAAATCATTGAAGAACGCTTCGCCAAACCTTAATGGTTGTTGTTCGTTGCCAAGGCAATTGCACCATTTCCACATTGCCTCAGCATCCACTTCGCGTATTGCCAAGGCAATCACTGAGTTTCTTCATTGCTCGGGCATCAGCTTCATTCATTGTCGCGACAGAGGTTTCTTTTCTTCATTGCCCTAGCATCGTCTTAACTCAATGCCCTGGCAATATGATTGCTGCCACTACCCAAGCAATTGATTCGTTCTTTCACTCAATTACCAGGACGGTTCATTCAATTACCATTTCTCAAATTCACGATAACTAGGCCTCTTCTCTCTTATTTGATTTCCTCTATATTTTACTTTTATTGTTCTTTAGTTTACTTGTTAGTTAGAACTCTTCCTATCACCTATTTGTGTTTTTATTTTTTTGTAGTGTGATAACTAAAGAAAAGTGGCCCAAACCAATCCCTGTGGAGACGATACTCGATACTCATATCACTTTATTACTTGTGACATGTAAACTTGCACAATTGCGTAGCACTTATTACACGCAACAAGTTTTTGGCGCCGTTGCCGGGGATTTGAAATAGTGACTTTATTTTTATTTTCTTGCACTTTTTTTTACTTCTTATTGTTTAGTTTCTAAAGGGTTAACAAAATTTGAGTTTGCATTGGTTTGTGAACAGGGCAAATCCAACAGCTCCAGAATATCCCCTTGACCCAGAAATTGAACGTACCTACTGTAGACTCAGACAAAAATTGAGAGCAGCAATGGGAGATCAAGTCGGCAATAATAATGCGAATGGCAATCAGATTTCCGTGGCAGGAGATGGAGCGATCTTGCCAGCTCAACTTGTTCAAGCAATGAATTTAACCGTTTGAGACTATTTAGAGGAGGATCTCAACGACTTGAACCCATGAGTTGTCACACCTGAAATCAAAGTTGCTCACTTCGAATTAAAGTCAGTAATGTTCAATATGATCAACACAATTGGTCAATTTGGCGGATCGACAACTAAAGATGCCAGACAACATCTCAAATCCTTCTTGAAGATTTGCAATTCATTCAAGCTACAAGGAGTCTATGAGGATATTTTGAGGCTAAAATTATTCCCCTATTCACTGAGGGATAGAGCGAAAACGTGGTTGAATAGTATTCCATTTGGATCAATAGGATCTTGGAATAATTTATGTCTTGATTTCCTTGCTCGATTTAATCCTACAAATATGACTGATAAGTTACGTAACGAAATCACTTCTGTCGGGCAGACAGATGATGAATCCATGTACGAGGCTTGGGAGCAATATAGAGAACTATTACACAAGTGTTCCTTACACGGATTCCTTGTATGGACACAAGTGACAATGTTTTACAATGCAGTAAACACGCCGACAAGAATGATGTTGGATGCCTTGGCAAATGGCATACTCCTAAACAAGCCACCAGAAGAAGCAATGAAGATTTTGAACATGCTTGCTAAAAAATATTATCAGTTCCCAACTACCAGAAAAGGGGGAGTAAGATGCCATGCTGCGATAAACGAGCTTGAGTCATCATATTCAATTCTTATGCAATTGGCTACTTTAACCAATTTGGTTAAGAACATGCAACGACCAAGCAACACACATGAGGTCAAGGTAGTAGGTTCCTTTTGTGATTTATGTAATGGTAACTATGATTCTTTTGAGTGTCCACAGAATCCAGAGTCTAGTTTTTATGTTGGAAACTAGAAACGGAACAACAACGTGATGTCCAACACTTACAATCCAGCCTGGAAGAGAAGCACCCAAATTTCTCATGGAGCAATCCCAACAATGCCCTCAATCAGAACAATCAGAATGCACCAGCATTGGGATTCCAACAGAACATGCCTCGTCAACCGATGCCATAACAATCGACGCCGTAGCAACCGATGCCGCAGCAACAATCAACCTCATATAGTTCCTTGGAAAACTCTTTTAATGCTTTCATGTTAAAAACTGAATCTTATATGGCTGAGAATAGTAACTTTATGAAAAGGACTGATGCTTTTATTAACAGGACTGAGATGAGATTGCAGAATCAAGAGGCAACTCTGAAGTCATTAGAGACTCAAGTTGGGCAGTTCACCCAAAATCTAAATAGAAGACCACAAGGAGATTTACCCAACGATACCGAGATCGCAAGGGGAAGTGGCCATGAGCAGTGCAAGGCAATCTCCACTTGGAGTGGCCGGCAATTTAAAGAAGCTCAACCAAAAGAGCAACTCCGTATTCAGGAGGATGAATCCAGTAACCAAACCCTTGAAAAAATTGGTAAGTCAGAAACTGCCAGGGCAAGTTTTGATGCCTCGGCAACCACAAGTATAGATGCCCCAGCAACACCAATTGCTCATGTCGCGGCAAGACCTGATGCCTCAGCAATGCCATCCATCAAGTTCCAAACCAATGAAAGAATTGAGGACATTCGACTTCCACCACCATTCCCATAGAGGTTGAAGCAACAAAAGCAAGAGTATCAATTCAAGAAGTTCCTCGACACCGTAAAGCAAGTTCACATCAACTTACCATTGGTTGAGGCAATTGAGCAAATGCTGAATTATGCCAAGTTTCTTAAAGACATAGTCTCTAAGAGGACTAGGCTAGGAGAATTCGAAACGGTTGCTGTGACAGAAGGATGCATGGCCATGTTGCATAATCGAATGCCACCTAAGCTAAAAGATCCCGACAGTTTCACAATTCCATGTGTAATTGGAAATCACTATGTCGGGAAGGCGTTGTGCGATCTTGGAGCAAGCATAAACTTGATGCCCAAATCGGTTTTTCAGAAGTTGAGAATCGGGAAGGCGAGACCAACAACTATGATGCTACAACTTGTAGATAGATCTTATGTGCATCCAGAGGGAAAAATAGAGGATATACTGATAAGAGTTGATAAATTTATTTTTCCCGCTGACTTTATTGTTTTGGACTGTGAAGCAGACGAATGCGCACCCATTATCCTTGGGAGACCATTCCTAGCAATGAGAAGGACCTTGATCGATGTCGAAAGAGGAGAACTCAGCATGGGGGTAAATGACCAACAAGTCAAACTAAATGTTTTCCAAACCCTCAAGCAAGCCGACGGTCTAGAGGAATGTCAAGTAATCCAAGTCACAACTAAATTCAATGTTGTCATGGAAGAAAGTTGCCTCGACAATTTGATTACCAAACCAGAGGAGCATGAAGAATTTGAAGAAATGATAGACGAAGAGCAAGAAGTGGCAAACTAGATAACAAGTCGACCAGGTACATACTTCGAACCATTGGATTACTCAGGTAAGGAAGGTAAACTCAAAAAACCATCTATTGAACAACCTCTCATTCTTGAGTTGAAACCATTGCCAGGACAATTAAAATATGCTTACTTGGGAACCGAAAACACTTTGCCCGTAATTATTTCTTCTAAGTTGCAGCTTGAACAGGAAAAGAGATTGATTGACATGTTAACGCTGTACAAAAAGGTAATATGGTGGACAATTGCCGACTTAAAGGGAATTAGCCTGGCGGTATGCATGCATAAAATCCTTTTGGAGGATGCTCATAAACCGTCAATTTAGGCACAAAGGAGAATTAACCCCGCTATGAAGGAAGTTGTGAGAAAAGAAATCATCAAGTGGCTTGATACCGGTATCATCTATCCTATGTTCAATAGTACATGGGTAAGTCTGGTACAATGTGTACCGAAAAAGAAAGGTATAACCGTGGTAAGTAATGAAAACAACGGACTTATTCCAACTAGGACTATGACCGGTTAGAGGGTATGCATGGATTACCGTAAGTTGAATAAAGCTACTAGGAAAGATCACTTTCCTTTACCCTTTTATTGATCAAATGCTTGACTGTCTTGTAGGTAAACCCTTTTATTGTTTTCTTGATGGTTAATCAGGTTATAACCAGATTTCCACAGCACCGTGTGATTAGGAAAAGAACACCTTCATATACAGGTAACCTTCCAAAGATGCATGATGGAAATTTTTTCCGACATGGTTGAAGACTACCTTGAGATCTTCATGGACGATTTCTCAGTGTTTGGGAATGATTTCGACAATTGCCTCAGCAACTTGGAAAAGGTGCTAACGAGATGTGAAGAATCCAACCTGCTGCTTAACTGGGAGAAGTGCCATTTTATGGTGGATGAAGGGATCGTGCTCGGCCATAAGATTTCATCCAAGGGCATCAAAGTTAATAGAGCCAAGGTGGTAGTGATTGAAAAATTACCTCCACCAAATTCAGTCAAGGGAAAACTTCCTTGTGTAACTTGCTTGAACAGAACAAGGCCTTCAATTTTGATGATTCTTGTGCCCAAGCATTCAAAACTCTTAAGGAAAAACTTTCTTCGACACCCATTGTCGTTCCGCCCGATTGGACTTTACCTTTCGAAATCATGTGTGATGCAAGTAATTTTGCAGTAGAAGCAGCTCTAGGCCAAAGAACAAGTAAAATTTTCCATGTTATATACTACACTAGTAAAGCTCTTAATGATGCCCAATTGAATTACACCACGACGGAAAATGAGTTACTAACCGTAGCTTTTGCCTTTCACAAATTTCGCTCCTACTTGATTGGAACTAAGGTAATTGTTCATACCGACCACTCGACAATTAAGTATTTGTTTGCTAAGAAAGATGCCAAACCTCATTTGATTCGTTGGATATTACTATTACAAGAGTTTGACATTGAGATTAAGGACAAGAAAGGGACATAAAATCAAGTTGCTGATCACTTGTCACGCTTGGAACACAACAAAGAAGAGAAAATAGAGATGGAAATATGTGATTCATTCCCAGATGAGCGGATTCTAGTTGCCTCGACAACTCCCATAGCACATGTCGCGACAACTCAAATAGTGCATGTCGCGGCAACCCAAGTAGCGCATGTCGTGGCAACTACCATAGCGCATGCCTTGGCAACTCCAATAGACCATGCCACGACAAGACATGATGCCTCGGCAATACCCTGGTATGCAGATTTATTTAATTTCCTTGTTAGTGGTATTTTACCTTATGGCCTTACTCACCAAGGAAAGAAGCAGTTCCAGTATGATGCTAAGCATTATTATTGGGACGAGTCTCTTTTATTTAAACAATGTGCAGATCTTGTCATACGATGATGTGTTCCTGAGGAAGAACAACAAAATGTGCTCAGGCAATACCATGATCAGCATATAGAGACCATTTTGGAGGCACTCGTACTGCGGAAAAGGTTTTACAATCCGGTTTGTATTGGCTCACACTCTACAAGGATGCCCACAAATTTTACAAACATTGTGATCGTTGTTAACGAATGGGCAATATCTCTAGACAACAAGAGATGCTAATGCAAAACATCCTTGAAGTGGAATTGTTCGATGTGTGGGGGATCGACTTCATGGGAACTTTCCCTTCTTCATATAGAAACTTCTACATTTTACTTGCTGTTGATTATGTGTCAAAATGGGTCAAAGCAATTGCAACTCCCAGAAACGACTCAAAAACCGTGCAGAGATTTCTACAAAAGAATATACTCACACGGTTTGGAATGCCAAGGGCAATCATCAGCGATGAAGGCAAGCACTTTGACAACAAACTCATTGAGAAGATGTTGCAACGCTTTGGCGTAATCCAAAGATTTGCCACGTCATATCACCCACAAACCAACGGGCAAGCAGAAATTTCCAACCGGGAATTAAAGGGTATACTCGAAAAAGTTGTAAATCCCTCTAGAAAGGATTGGTCATTGAGACTTGATGATGCACTTTGGGCATATCGCACTGCATTCAAAACACCTTTAGGTATGTCCCCTTTCTGACTTGTCTATGGCAAGACTTGCCATTTACCGGTGGAAATCGAGCACAAGGCGTATTGGGCGATCAAAACTGTGAACATAGATTGGGAAAGTGCCGGGCAAAAGCGTCTGTTGGATCTCAATGAAATAGAAGAATTTTGTACCTTAGCTTACGACAATGCAAGGATCTACAAGGAGAAAACAAAGTATGCCCCGCCATCAAGAACCACAACAGAGTATGCCCCGAAAACTGCCCCAGTACCTACCTTAGCAGATGCCACAGCAACGAACACTGAAGATGCTCCGAAAACCAAGACTGAAGATGTTGCGGCAACTACTGCCAAGGACAAAGGTAAAACTCCAAAACCAAACACGCACTGAAACCTTATCTATTTTTTCAGATTCGGATGAGTCCTCGGCAGCACCCATGAAGTTACCTCCAGCAACATCCTCCAAAGCCAAATGAAAAGCCTCCACAACCGTAGAAATTGAAGAGATGAAGGACGAGAGCGAAGAAGTAGCCCCTACACGGGAACCAATTCCACCACCGACAACTAGGAAGCAACCACCGTGCTCAAGTAAGAAGATCAAACAAACCGCCCACTGGAAAGTCATCATTAGCGCCGACGAGCTCTCGGAGTAAGTCATTGTTTCTCATCTTTTTATTTTTTTATTTTCTTTTTGCATGCATTGAGGACAATGCCTCACTCGAGTTTAGGGGGAATTGTTTCTAGATTAACCTTCATGTTTAGTTGTATTCATCTTTAGCGATATCATATAGGATGCATATGTTACATGTCATGCCTTTAATCAGATTTAATTGCTTAAGACTCGTTGAACAAACGATGATGAATTTTTTCCATTACACTTAATTGAAAGAACCTTTAAATTTTAGGATCGCATGAAAAGAACCTAGAATCTTACTATGATGCTGAAAACTTGTTTACACGGTTGTGGCTTGTGGATTGATAGAAACTTAGTGAACTTAAGTTGCTTAAAAACTTATTGTGTGAAATAAGTGCTTCGTAATTGGTGCAAGTGTACACATCCTAAGTTATAGTATAGAAAGATATCATCTTCATAGGGATTGGTGCTTCTTCAGGAATTTAACTTCTCGCACTATAAAATAAAAACACAAGTAGGTGATTATGGGAGTTCTAATTAACAACTAACTAAGAGTAATAAAATAAAAGAGAGATGTAATCAAGTAAGAGAGAATAAGCCAAATTACTGTGAGTTGAGGAGTGATAGTCGAATGGATCGTCTTGTTAAAAGAGTGCAACAACAACTCAATTGCCGCGGCAATTGGTGTCAATCGGGTTGCCAAGGCAACTGGTATAGCGGTTGCTGGGGCAACTAGTATAACGATTCCAGGGCAGTGATTTCCAGGGCAACTGCTTGGGCAACTAAGCGACGACTTTTAAGGTTCGGCGAAGCATTTTTCAATGATTTCTTCTTATCCCTAAGTCAAAATACTAGTTGATTGTACAAGCCTTGATAATACCTCCTAGAGTGAACCAAGGGTGGATAACAACCGATCTTGCACTCCTTTTAGCCGTTGAAATCCACCCTTGGCCGGATTAGTCTTCACCATCAATTTGATTGAATAAAGACCATGCTCATTCATTGCATGAATCTAACTCTCTCGATATTAGATAAATAGATAGTTTCACAAGATCCTCTCCCAATTGACTCCCAAACAAGATTAAAAACCAAGAATGAACAAACCTTGAATTAAAATTGCAGCTTCAAAAATCTAAATAAATCTAATCATTTATCAAAACCACAAACCCAAAATAACCTAAGCCAATTCACATCAATTCATGGCTGGGTTTTGAAAGATATACAAGGAACAATCCCTAAACATGAATCGAATAGAATAAAGAAGTAGAAGATGATATCTCACAGCCCTCTAGTCGGACTCTCTCCAATTGATCTCTCTCTTGAAGTTGGGGGCATGGCCTTCTTTATATAGGAGATGGCTAGGTCAAAGTCTTTCTTGAGGAGGAAGTTAAGTTGGAATTAAATTGAATAAAAGAAATATTAAATCTCTTTTAATTTTATTCCAACTAAAACTCCTCCTATTTTCTAGGAATTTAATTTTCTTTTGACCTCTTCATGGACTTCCAACTCTTTTTCTCCACGCCACCTATCTAGATTAAGTCAGATTTGTCTGCTCATCAATTCAGCTACCACATTGCCTCCTCATCTCTAGTAGTTTTCTTTGTTTTTCTACATCAAGAATCACAACAAAGTATGCCCCGGAAAAATGCCCCGGAACCTACCTTAGCAGATGCCACAAAAACGGACACTGAAGATTCTCCGGCAACCAAGACTGAAGATGCCGCGACAACTACTGCCAAGGACAAAGGTAAAACTGTAACGCCCCGGTTTTGGGCTCGGAAGTTTTGGGCGTTGACCGGTTCGGTCAAAGTGCTGATCGAATATATAAGAGTGAATTTAGGAAAGCCTAGTTCGGGTTGCATTAAAAATATGGAAAAATGTTCTAAAATCATATTTTAATATATATAAGTGAACTGTGAAATCAATTTTGGAAAATGAGGTTCGGAAGGTTGACATTTTGGCTAGTGACCAAAATGTAATTTTTGAAAGTTGCGGGACAGTTTTATAAAGGATTGAAACTTTGAATCTTTAAGGAGCTATTATTCCAAAAAGGATTTCTCCAGATTTTTCTAAGGTATTTTAAGGCTTTATTCTGATTTTTAAAGATTATGAAAGGGAGGGAAATCATTTTAACCAATTTCTTAACTAACTTTCCATTTTCTCTCAATTTCCCTTTTCTCTCATTTTCTCTCAACCCAAACACAATTCTCCAGATTTCCTTCTCTGATTTTGGCATCTAAATCTCTCATTTCAACTCTCATTTGATTCCTAATCATCTCATCAACAAAACCTCTCAATTTGCAAGTTGTTTCATCAAGCTTTTTGGCTCTAAAATGGAGAAATTCAAGTTTGGAGGTAAGAACGTCCTTCTCCTCTAAACTATCAGTTCTTTACTGAAATTCCTAAGTTCTCAATCCTTGATTTATGTTTTGTTAATGGCTTTTCAATTGAAATCTTGATTTTTGGCTAAAATGCAAGATTTGGTGATTTTGGTGAAATTTTCGTGTGATCTGTTTGGGCAGTGTTTTGGAGTGTCAAAATGATGTTAAATGAATGCTAAATTGATTAGAAGTTGAGGTTTAATTAATGCAATCCCGGATAGGTTGAATTTCCTAAGTTTGGCTTGAGTTTTTGGTTGTTTTTGGAGTGTTTTTGGTGATCTGTTATACCTGGAGGTATAAGGACGTGGTTGTGATCATTTTGTATGTTAATTGATGTATAAAAATGGTTAGAAGTGATGGATCTTGGCTGGGTTAAGTTTTGGAAGTGTTTGGAGGTGATTTCGGTTGTGTTTGGTAGCCAAATTGTTAGATTTGTGATGAGCAGCGAGTTGTGTTGTTGTTGCTGGTGTTTTAATGCATAAGGATGCATTAATGTTCTGTTTTTATGTGCTTGAAACAGGGGAGTTTGATCCGTGAGCTTTAGAGGTGTTGCGGAAGGTTTCGGAAGCTTGGAAGGCTTGTTGGCTAGCCTTGTTTTGGTTATCGGTGAGTGAAGTTGGGATTTCAGCTTTTAAAACAAGGTTTGAAGGTTTTTGGGAGCTTAGTGTAAGTCTAAACAACTTTGCTAAGCTCAAGAGTAAGTAAAAGGATTTTTGCTCTTGAATTGTGTGTGATTTGGTTTTAAAAGCAAATGTGGTTGATGATTGAAATGCATGTGTTTTGCATGGTTTAATTCTGTTTTGTAAGCATGTTTTAGCATGGTTTAATGCTGGTTTTGAAAGCCATTTGTGAAGGATGCTGACAAGTCGTCGTTAACCGGTCAAAATAAATATAAATTAATCCTCTTTCAACAATAAATAAATAAATAAAGAAATTGAATAAGTATAGGGAAAGAGGGTCGATCCGCAGGGAGATTAGCTGGAATTGTTGACTTGAATTTGTTGAATCCGAAATCCCAGGAATATCTGCAAGGAAATAAAAAAGGGGGTGATATTTGATTTCGAATGAAGTAAAAAATAAAATGCAAGAATTAAGGAAAATAATAGAAAAAACCAAATGTGCAAATTAGCCTCGAGTTAGCCTTGTCAATTCCTTCGATCATTGAAATAGATTTTTACTTCGAGATCATGTCGGTTACAGTCTGCGAGGCCCAACCCGTCGCAACTTGCTTTTCTCTCGAGTAACCAATTCTCCCAAGACTATCTTCGAAGGTTGATTCTTAAACAAATTAGCCACGTCTATCATCGTTAAAGTGTTTAGTTTTGAAAGCAGGAAAAGCCCGACTCAGAAATTGTCTAAAAGTAGAATCGCTTCTGATTTTATCTTTCCTTAGCGGACCGCCGCTAAGAGTGTTCACAGGAAGTCGAAATTGCCACAGGCCGATCCTTCCTCCCAACTATGTCTTTAAACGATTCCAGATCAACGAGCTCTTTTGATTTGAAAAACGATTAAAAACTTTAGTAAGGCCGATTGCCAAACTATCTAAACAGAAAGATAAAAATGTATTCCCGAAGGAATTTAGGCAATGTTCAATTCTCACGATTAGAATTGATTTGGCTAACTCTTGGCTCAAGAAATTTAGCTAAGCATGATATTGATTATCATGCTTAACTTGGTTTTGGAAAAATAATTAAATAACATAAAATAAATGAAATAAGAAAATAAAGGAAAAGAACTTGAATTAAAACTAAAAATGTTTACAAAGGTAAAAACTAAAAATGATGGATGAATGATTGATCTAAGCCTTTACCAAGGGTGGTATTTATAGGCTTAGATTTACAAAGATAAAGTGATAAAATAATTTAAAATAATAAACAAAAGATAAAACAATTCAAATGTTTTGAAATTTAAATGCAGGAATCTAATCGGATAAGCTGATAACATCCTCCAGAACATTCCAGAAGCTTCTAGAAGTTGCCACGTCATTGCCACGTCACTGCCACGTCAGACGCGTCGTGCCCGGTGTCGTGCCCATGATGCCAGTCATGACAGGATTATAATAAAAACTGCAGAAATGCCTCATTTTCACTGCTATTTCTAGAATTGGGTCCCTGCACAAAATATAACGAAAACAACATGTATTAAGCAGCAAGAAGTCCCAATAGCTAGAAAAATAACAAATGAAATATGTCATAATTGAGCACTCATCAGATGCTCAAGGTAAGAGATCCTTGGTTTTGCGCATGGTAATTGTGGTTTTGATGCATAGTGTTGCATGTTGATCAATGGCTTTGTATGATGCTTAAAAACAGTAAATTGATGATGGTAAATGTTACCTTTTGCATATTGGTTATGCATGTGAATCATTGGATTAATGAGGTAATGGTTTTGCATATTGGTTATGCATGTGAATCATTGGGCTAATGTTGTGATGGTTTTGCATTATGTTTATGCATGTGGAACATTGGATTAATATGGTAAGATGGTTATATTGGCAAGTGATGTAAATGGTTCTTGGTTGTTGATCGGATATAGTTAGCCGGCTATAGGATTGGGTGCACCGTGAATTAAGTCGCCTTGGAGGTGGAGTGGTCAAGAGTGGAACGGAAAAGCTCCCTTCAAGTATCCTAACGAGATGAGGTCATAATGGAGGTTGTTGCCCATTCGAGGACCTTGGTTAAGCAAAGGTTATATGGTGGTTAAAAGTCCATATGTGAGAACCTTGTGCTTGTTAAGATCACAATGGCAGTGTTAAGTCCATGTGTGGATCTTGTGTGGGGTGTCCCGGATCTCGTTAGTGATTTATACAACTACCAATCGGTTATGCAAAGGTTGTATGGTGGTTAAAAGTCCATACGTGGAAACTTTGTGCATGTTGAGGTTGTATGGTGTTTAAAAGTCCATGCATGGGAACCTCGGTAAAAGCTAAGGTTGTATGGTGTTTAAAAGTCCATACATGGGAACCTTAGGCTTGTAAGGTCAAATGGTGTTTAAAAGTCCATTTGGAAGACCTTGGATTGGTAGGGTGTATGGAGCGTAGGGACAACGCTCGGAATCCGCGTATCCGATCGGGTTGTTGAGTTGAAAAGTGAATGTGGTTGATCACTTGGAAGCCAATGTAATGTTCTTGATCATAGAGAAGCATGAGATGCTTGAAATGATGCATGGTTGCATGTGAAGCATGAGATGCTTGAAATGATGCATGGTTGCATGTGAAGCATGAGATGCTTGAAATGATGCATGGTTGCATGTGAAGCATGAGATGCTTGAAATGATGTATGATTGCATGTGAAGCATGGGATGCTTGAAATGATGCATAATTGCATGTGAGGCATGAGATGCTTGAAAAGATGCATTGTTGCATGAAAAGTGTATAATGCTAGTGAATGCATGTTACTTGTTAAGTTGAACAAGTGTTGGTTATCATTTGGTAAATGATGCATGTGAGCATGAAATATCTATGTTGCATTGGAGTCTTGTAAGACTTGTTTTTAAAGGCATGTGAGATGATGTTATGGTTCTTATGTTGCCTTGGTTAAATGCATGTGATAGAATATTTGAGCTATGGTTTTAAAAGGTTTCTTGCTTGATATGGCTTTCAAGTTTAAGAAAGGTATGTTGTGAAATGGGAGTGTTTTCCATGGTTTTGTTTAAGCTTGGCATATGGTGTTTATGCATGATTTGAGCTTGAGGTTGAAAAGGGTTTTCAAACATGGTTTTGGTTTGCCTAAACGGGTTGTTTTAAAAGTGTTTTGTAACCCGCTGCATTGATGGAGTTTTGGTTTTTGAGCATTCCTCACTAATCATTATGTGCTTACGCTCCTTTTTGCCCAATAATGCAGATTCTTGAAGTTTGGACAGCAAGGAGCAAGGGATTCAAGGTGGACTCCAATGGAGATGTATGTCTCGGTGAATAGCTATAGTTAATAAGGGCAATGGGGTAGAATCTCTCGGGTTTATGTGTATGTGATCGTATATGTTTGATCTAGAATGTTTTAATGTTGTTGCTAATGTTGTTGGAACATGAATTGGCTTAAATGAGTTTGATTTGGAGGGTTTGTGCCTAAATGGTTGCTTGTGTAGGAAGCATGCCTATAGATTTGGGGCTTTTCTTATATATTGTGTTTCTGTTGAATTGTTGATGCAAGTATGTCTCATTTATGTTGAATTGCATGTTGGTAAAGTTTGGTGGCTTTTGGAGCATGTTTGGATGATCAATTGTGTGTTTGAGTGAGCAAAATGCAACATTTTGGGCTAGGCGTTTCGGAACAGATGACACCGTTTCGGAACGGGTGCCCTGCATGAACCCAGGCGTCCGAAACGGGTGCCACCGTTCCAAAACGGAAAGCATTCTGCCAGACCCCTGTTGCGGAACGCGTTGCGAAACGGCCCCGTGTTTCGGAACGGGCTTGGCCTGTTCCGGAACGGGTGACCGTTGGGGGCTGACATGGGCGGTTAAATGTTTCAAAATGTTTGCATTTTGGTCCTGAATCTTGTTTGTGCAATTGTATGAGTTCGGGATGTCCGTTTGAGCTGAAATTTGGCAGAGAAGCATGAAACATGATTAATTTTAAGTTGGTAACTTAAAATCTGGTTAAGTCCTTAAAGTTTTCAGAAATTACAATTTGGTCCCTAAAGTTGTAATTTGTTCAATTGGGTCCCTGTTTGATCTCTGATGTTTGTGATCTTTGAGTATGATGTTTGTGTGATCACATTTAAGGTTAATGTGCATCTAGACAAGATTAAAAAGAAAATAAAAAGGGTCGTTAATCAAGGTTGACTTTCGGGTTGACTTTGGTTTTCCCCGTGTAATCTTCGTAGTTCGGGTCAACCGTCCAGACCGGGCTACGGGGGTTACAAAAACTCCAAAGCCAAACGCGCACTGAAACCTTATCTTGTTTTTCAGATTCGGACGAGTCCTCGACAGCACCCATGAAGTCACCACGAGTAACATCCTCCAAAGCCAAATGCAAAGCCTCCACAACCGAGGAAATTGAAGAGATGGAGGACGAGAGCGAAGAAGTAGCCCCTACACGAGAACCGATTCCACCACCGACAACTAGGAAGCAACCACCGCGCTCAAGCAAGCAGATCAAACAAACCGCCCACCGGAAACTCATCATTTTGCGTTGCACTCAAAATACGCAACAAGTTTTTGGCGCCGTTTCCGGGGATTGGCAATTGGTGTTAGTTATTTTTGTTATTGCATTTTTTCTTATTAATTTCACTAACTTTTCTTCTTGTTTGTTTTACATAAGAAAATAGGTGCGCTACAAGTTAAGGGACATCAACATGTCAGGAAATAAAAGTCGATCTATTCTAGAGTTGATGTGGGAAGATAGGAATCAATCAACTCAAGAATTTCTTACACCCTTCGATGATTACCTATACCAACCGAGAAAAGCCCAAAGAGCCTATACCATGGAAAACTCTTGTGTTATGTGTGGGGAACATCATGTGTTTGAAAATTGCTCTCACCTTTTTGGTGCACATGACTACATGGTGGACCATAGATGGAACGAGAAGCAAAATCCTTCATGGTATGATCAAAAAACTCAATTTTTGTTCCATGACAATTTTACCGTAGCAACAGATGTCACGACAACAGATATGTCATGGCAATATAGTCTTCATCAAGAGCTATTAAATTTCATGGATGCGAGTATAGCCAGGATGGATGTACTATTGAGAGAAGCGGAAGAGCGATCGAGGAGACGAACATATGTCATGGATAACATGAACCAACAATTTATTCTTAGGGATACTGAAGTCCCAAGGCAAGAGGAAAAAGAGCAATGCGAAGAGAGCTCTTTGATGTTTAAGGAACAACTAAAACCTCCAAGTCCAAAGCCTGCTAATGAGAAAGACTACCAAACACTTGATGAGTCTATACAACAAATTCCCACGGAAATGATTGAGGATCCTGAACAGAGCAACGCCACGACAACATATTTTGAGAGGCTGAGAAGAGTAATGCTACAGCAAACTGCTCTCATCCATCTTTGCCACGACAATTGCACGACCACACACAAGATTAACGAGATGATGATACTTTGCAAATGGAATATGAGCATGTAATGGTTGAACCTTTTGAATTCTTTAAAAACTCACCTCGTCCATTGCAGGTATGTCTTGAGGAACCGATGTTGGTAGATTTGAATCCATCAAAATCTCTATTGATGGAGATGTTTGAGAGGCCAAAAGAAAACAATGTGTGGATTTGTAAAGCTTTTCAGAAAATTGGGTTTTTCCTTGACTTACAGTGAAATTTGACAAATGATTGCCATGGCAATTGGCTTGAGCAGCAATTGTCACAACAACGAAGGCTACATCCAACCATGACGGATTTTGACGAGAATGAGGTAATTAAATGGTTGGATGTTGATGTAATTTTTCCTAATAATATATTCATGTTTTCAGGAACAATAGCAAGGTGGAGATTATACATGGACTTCAAGAGAACAAGGAAGAAAGACACATCCACCATGGTAACACAAAATAGAGTAGCTACGAGCACATTGGCCCAACTCTTTTTAGGCAATATTGTCACTCGATGAAGGGTACAGATGGACTGTAAGAAGTATCGAAAACGACCGTCCTCAAGCCTTCTCGGATATGCATTAACCTTAGAAGATGCATGAAAATGCTTATTCTAAGAATTTTTAATTCTTCGTTTTTAATTTTTAGACCTTTATTTATTTTCAAAAATTTTAGAAGATTTATTTTATTTTATTTGTCTTAAGTATAATTAGTTTTCAGGTTTTCTTTGTTTTTTCCACATCAAGAATCAAAACCACAAAGGCCAAGAACCTCAAAACCATGGCAAAACTAAGCTTTTCCAAGGAAGCACCAAGCTCACCCAAAAGAGCAAACATCTATTCAAAAAAACGAGTCCAAAACTATTGCCAAAACAGACGAGACGAAGGATGCCTCAGCAATACTCGATGCCTCGGCAAACCCTGAAGCGCATACCTCAGTAACTCTAAACGTGCATGCCTCGGCAATACCCGATGCCTCGGCAGCCACCGAAGTGCAATGTTCAGCAAGTCCTGATGCCCCAACAATGCCTACTGCTCATGCCCAGGAAACAACGCATACCAATGCCCAGGCAACCGAAACTGGCGATGCCGCAACAACTACCGCACACAACAAAGTTGCACCAATAAAGTCGCCCACAGTCACCTCCTTAAAGGCAAAATGCAAAACATCTAGCACCAACGAGATTGTGGACGTAGATGACGATGGCGATGAGGTTGCCAACATACGGGAATCAGTTGTGCCACCAACCACCACGCGCTAGCAAGTGAATCAAGCAAACCACACGAAGGAAACTCATCATCAACGATGATGAACTCTCGGAGTAAGTCATCTTTCATCATATTTCTTTTTGCATGCATTGAGGATAATGCTTTTCTCGAGTTTGGGGGTATTTGTCTTTAATTAGTTTCATGTCTAATTGAATTCATCTTTAGGAATTGCATTTAGGATTCATATATTACTTGCCTTGCTTTTAGTTGTATTGAATTTGCCTAGACTTAATGAATATTTGATGATGACATTACCATTGCACTTAATTGATAGAACTTTCAATTCTAGGATAACTATGGAAAACACTTAAAATCCTACTATGATGCTAAATTTAATTGTACACTGTTGTGGCTAGATTGATTAAAGGAATTCTAATGAAGTTAGGTTAATTGTTTAAAATTTAGGTAAATAAAAAATTGCTAGAGGTGCCCGAAACCGGCTCTAGTATTGTGCTTAAAGGAATCGCTAGAGGTGCCTGAAATTGGCTCTAGTCGATTAATCATGAAATTGGAAAAATTAATTAATAAACTAGAGGTGCCCAAAATTGGCTCTAGTCGATTAATCATGAAATTGGAAAAATTAATTAATAAACTAGAGGTGCCTGAAATTGGCTCTAGCTAAATGAAATAAAAACCTAAGGACTAAATTGAATAACCTAATGTTCATATAGAATTCGAAAAATCATCTTGTACACAACTCTACACACACTCACGAGCATTATAGTTTGATTCTGGGTAACTTCTATACCATCCGAACAATTGAATGTCAATCATAGTTTGTGTCACGGTTCAGAGGAATGAAGTCAAGTGCGAAGAAAATTCTCTGATAATTAAATCTCGGTAGGTAATTGTTAGTTTGCATTTCTTGAGGACAAGCAATAGTTCGAGTTTGGGGGTGTGTTAAGTGTTCAAAAGTACTATTTTTATTACCCTTTTTATTCATATTATTGTTAGACTTAAGCTCATTTTAGTTGAATAACTAGCCATTCATGCATGTTTGCATTGTTTCCTTGGTGGTCATGTTTGAATTTATGTTTTTCTTAGTTTTTTTTTGGAAAAGATACTGCTGGAGTCTGTTTTGTGTGTACAAGATTAATGCTCGGGAAAAGTTGGAAGTTGCAGTGGTAACCTAGGAAGGACCTGCCGAACAAGTTGACGTGGCAACCCAAGAAGTACATGCCAAACCAGTTGTCACGACAACTGTCAACAAGAGATGACGAGGCAAAGTGGTAGCTGAATTGATAAGCGGACAAATCTGACTTAATCTAGATAAGTGACGTGGAGAAAAGGAGTTGGAAGTCCACGAAGAGGTCAAAAAAAGATTAAATTCTAAGAAAATATGAGGAGTTTTAGTTGGAATAAAATTAAAAGAGATTTAATATTTCTTTTATTCAATTTAATTCCAACTTAACTTCCTCCTCAAGAAAGACTTTGACCTAGCCATCTCCTATATAAAGAAGGACAAGTTGCCAACTTCAAGGGAGAGATCAATTGGAGAGAGTTCGACTAGGGAGATGTGCGATATTATCTTCTTCTTCTTCGCTTCCATTCGATTCATGGTTTGAGATTATTCTTTGTATATCTTCTGAGCACATCCATGAATTGATGTAACTTGGCTGGGGTTATTTCGGGTTTGTGGTTTTGATAAACAATTAGATTTGATTAGGTTTTTTAAGTTGCAATTTTAATTCAAGGTTTGTTCATTCTTTATTTTTAATCTTGTTTGCGAGTGAAATGGGAGAGAATCTCGTGAAACTATCTATTTATCTAATATCGGGAGAGTTAGATTTACGAAACGAATGAGCATGGTCTTTATTCACTCAAATCGATGGTGAAGACTAATCCGACTTAGGAATAAGTTGCGGATTACAACGGCTAAATGGAGCGTAAGATCGATTGTTGTCCACCCTTGGTTCACGCTGGGAGGTATTATCAAGGCTTGCACAATCAACTAGTATTTCGACTTAGGGATATGGAAGAGCCATTAAAGAACGTTTCGCCGAACCTTGGAAGTTGATGCTTAGTTGCCCAAGGAGTTGCCCAGGCATTGTTATACTAGTTGCCCTGAAAATCGCTATTCCCGTTGCCCTGGCAACCCGATTGTTACCAGTTGCAGCGACAATTAAGTGCCTCTTGCACTCAAGAACCAAGACGGTCCATTCAATTATTACTCCACGACTCACGATAACTCGGCCTACTCTCTCTCATTTTATTACATCTTTATTTTATTTACTTGTTTTTTTACTTTACTCGTTAAAATCAACTCCTATTATCACTTGTGTTTTTCATTTTATACAGTGTAGTAACTTAAGCAAAGTGGCCCAAACCAATCCCTATGGAGACGATACTCGATACTTATATCACTTTATTACTTGTGATGTGTATACTTGCACAATTGTGTAGCACTTATTACACGCAACAAGTTTTTGGCCCTTCATGTTCAGTTCCATTCATCTTTAGCGATAACATATAGGGTGTATATGTTACATGCCATGCTTTTAATCGGATTTAATTGCTTAAGACTCGTTGAATAACCGATGATGAATTTTTGCCACTGCACTTAATTGAAAGAACCTTTAAACTTTAGGATCGTATGAAAAAAACCTAGAATCTTACTATGATGCTGAAAACTTGTTTACACGGTTGTGGCTTGTGGATTGATAAAAACTTGGTGAACTTAGGTTGCTTAAAATATGAGTAAATAAAAAAATTTAAAAGTTAATTTCTTGCTATAGGTGCCCGAAACCGGCTCTAGCAGTTAATGCACTTTAAAGAATCGTTAGAGGTGCCTAAAATTGGCTCTAGTGAAAATAAAAAAAATAAATACCCCGGTAATTAAATTGATAAAAGCCTATTGTTCACATAGAATCTTGAAAATCAACTTGTACACAACTACGCATACTAGGGTTCCGGGTAATTTTTGTGCCATTCAAAAAAATTCAAAAGGTGATCATACTTTGTGCCACATTTCTGAGGTTTGAATTCAAGTTTGAAGCATGTCTTTGATGAATAAAGTCTTGGCATGTAATTGTTAGTTTGCATTTCTTGAGGACAAGCAATAGTTTGAGTTTGGGGGTGTGTTAAGTATTCAAAAGTTCTATTTTTGTGATCCTTTTTACTCATAAAATTGCTAGACTTAGGCTCATATTAGTTGCATAACTAGCCATTCATGCATGTTTGCATTGTTTCCTTGGTGGTCGTGTTTGAATTTATGTAGAAGAAATCATTGAAAAACGCTTCGCCGAACCTTGAAGGTTGTTGTTCGTTGCCAAGGCAATTGCACCATTTCTACATTGCCCCAATATCCGCTTCGCGTATTGCCAAGTTAATCACCAAGTTTCTTCATTGCCCGGGCATCGGCTTCACTTATTGCTGCGACATGGGTTTCTTTTCATCATTGCACTGACATCGCCTTAACTCAATGCCCTGGCAATACGATTGCTACCACTGCCCAAGCAATTGAGCCGTTCTTGCACTCAATTACCAATATGGTCCATTCAATTATCACTTCTCAAATTCACGATAACCCGACCTCTTCTCTCTTATTTGATTTCCTCTATGTTTTACTTTTATTGTTATTTAGTTTACTTGTTAGTTAAAACTCTTCCTATCACCTATTTGTTTTTTTTTGTTTTTTACAGTGCGATAACTAAAGGAAAGTGGCCCAAACCAATCCCTGTGGAGACGATACTCGATACTCATATCACTTTATTACTTGTGACATGTATACTTGCACAATTGAGTAGCACTTATTACACGCAATAGTGGGAACAAGTCCCATAGTGACAACATGATCCTTAAATTTATGTGGTGGCATGCCCTTAGTCAAAGGATCAGCTAACATTTGCTCAGTGTTAATGTGCTCAATGACCACTTTCTTTTCTTTAACACTTTCCCTTATGGCTAGATACTTAATGTCGATGTGTTTACTGCGACTTCCACTTTTTTTGTTCTTAGCCATAAAGACAACAACTAAATTGTCACAATATATCCTTAATGGCCTAGAAATTGAATCCACAAGTCTAAGCCCAGAAATGAAACTCTTCAACCATACTCCATGTAAGGTAGCCTCAAAACACGAAACGAACTCAACCTCCATTGTGGAAGTAGCATTCAATGTCTGTTTGATGTTCCTTCAAGATATAGCTCCACCAGCAAACATAAATATGCAACCTGATGTTAATTTACGCGAATCAACACAACCAAAAAATTCTGAATCGGAGTAGTCAATCACCTCCAAATGGTCAGATTGTTTGTATATAAGCATGTATTCCTTTATCTCTTTGAGATATCTCAAAACCTTCTTTGCATATTTCCAATGGTCTATACCCGGATTACTCTAATATCTTCCCAACATCTCAATGGCAAATGCAATATCAGGTCTTGTACAGACTTGAGCATACATCATGCTTCCAACAGCAGAAGCATATGGAATGTTTTTCATTTACTCCCTCTCAAATTTGTTCTTTGGGCATTAGTTCAGATTGAACATATCACCCTTCACGATAGAAGCAACACTAGGTGAACAATCTTTCATCCGAAATCTTTCTAAAACTTTGTTGATATAGGTTTCTTGAGATAAACCTAAGACACCTTAATGTCTATCACGATGAATCTTAATGCTAATAACATAAAGTGCATCACCCATATCTTTCATATCAAAATTATTATAAAAGGAATTGTTTCACCTCATGTAGCATACCCTGTCATTTTTTGCAAGTAAAATGTCATCTACATATAGAAAAAGGAAACAAATTTTACTCCCACTGACCTTTTAGTATTATACATTGATCCATGATATTCTCAACAAAACCAAATGAAGAGATAACCTCATGGAATTTCAAATACCACTAACGGGAGGCTTGTTTCAATCCATATATAGATTTCTTTAACTTACAAACCAAATTTTCACCATCACTAGAGGAAAATCCTTCAGGTTGTTTCATGTATACCTCTTCTTCTAGGTCACCATTAAGAAAGGTAGATTTCACATCCATTTGTTGTAACTCAAGGTTAAATTGAGCTACTAATGCTAACACAATGCATAAGTAATCTTTCTTAGATAGTGGACTAAAAGTCTCAGTGTACTCGATTCCTTATCGCTGAGTGAATCTTTTAGCAACGAGTCTTGCCTTATATCTTTCTATGTTGCCTTTTGAGTCTCTTTTTTTGTTTTGAAGACCCATTTTCATCCAATGACTTTTACACCATCAGGAAATTGTACAAGATCCCAAACCTCGTTGCTTTTCATGGAATTCATCTCATTCTTCATAGCATCATACCATAATGTTGATTCATTGCAGCTCATGCCTTGTGAAAATGACTCAGGATCATTTTCAGCTCTAACATTATAGTCAGATTCTTGTAATTACACAAAATAATCACTAGAAATTGCTTATTTTCTTTCTTTAGTTGATCTCCTTAATGTTGAACCAACATTTTCTTGTGGATCCTGTTGTTCAACTTGTTGTTCAATAATTTCTGGATTTTCTTGAACAACTTGATCTACCAGAGTGTTTTCAGCAGGTTGTGGAACTTTATTGATTGGTTGTTCAACACCCGGTTGAGCTTGAGGGGTGTTATATATGATAACTAATCTCTCACATAAAGTGGATGGTTGATCTACAGGTATTGAATCCCGAGACAGATCACTCCCACTGATTGAGTCATTCTCAAGAAATTTTGCATTTCTTGATTCCACAGTTCTAATGTTGTTAGATGGACAATAGAATCTGTAACCTTTGGACTTTTGGCATATCCAATGAAATACCCACTAATGGTCATTGAGTCTAGTTTCTTATCTTGTGGGTTATAAATTCTCACTTCAGACGGGCATCCCCATACGCGTATATGTCGCAAACTTGGTTTCCAACCTTTGAATAACTTGAAAGATGTCTTTGGGACAACCTTGGTTGGAACCCGGTTTAATATATACACAATCTTCTTGAGAGGTTCAACCCATAAAGACTTAGGTAGCTTAGAGCTACTAAGAATACTTCGCATCATATCCATTAAAGTTCGGTTTCTTCTTTCTGCAACATCATTCTAATCGGGCAAGCCTGGCATGGTGTATTGGGCAACTATATCGTTGTCTTGAAGAAACTTCGCAAATGGACCAGGTGCTTGTCCATTCTCGGTGTATCTACCATAATACTCACCGCCTCTATCGGTTCTCACAATCTTTATTTGCTTACCACATCGTTTCTCTACTTTAGCCCTGAAAACCTTAAAGGCTTCTAACGCTCCACTTTTATGATGAAGCATGTAGAGATACATGTATCGTGAGTAATCATCTATGAAAGTGATGAAGTATTTTTTACCTTGCACATCCATATCTGGGAAACATATATCAGAAAGGATTATTTCCAATATGGTCGAACTCCTTTTGGCACCTTTCTTTGACTTGTTAGTCTGCTTGCCCTTAATGCAATTTACACAAGTATCAAAATCAGTAAAATCTAAGGTATTGAGTACCCCATCATTTACTAATCTTTTAATCCTTTCAATGGAGATATGTCCTAATCTCCGGTGTCATAAAGTAGAGGAATCTTCATTTATAACACAACACTTATACCAGTTTGAATGTGCATAACATTATGAGTGGCATTATTTTGTAAATCAATTGAATAAAGACCATCACATAAAGCACCATATCCAACAATTTCAAATTTATAAAATAAATTGAATCTAACATTTAAAAAATTAAAACAATACCATAAGGGTGCAAGTCTTGAAATGAAAATTAAATTTCTAGAAAAACTAGGAATATAAAAAGTCTTTTTCTAAAATTAAAACAAAGTCACTACTAAGCACTAATTCGCATGTCTCAATAGCTTCCACGTGCAACTTTATCTTGTTTCCTGAATAGATGTGTCGCTCAGCTCTCACTGGTTCCCTCAGGTTTTTTAATCCTTGTAAGAAATTTGAAACATGAATTGTAGAACCAGAATCAATCCACCACGTGTTATAATTAACATCAATCATATTTGACTCAAAGCAAACAAGTGAGATTGATTTACCTTTCTTCTCAAGCCAACTCTTTTTCTTGACACGGTCCTTCTTCATGTGTCCCTTCTTTTTACAGAAGAAACACGTGAAATCTTTCATTATGTCAGCTTGGGGTTGCATTTTAGCCTTCTTGTAACCCCTTAAACTCGACCTAGAAGAAAAGACCGAATTTAGGAAGTTACGATTGGAAACTTTCCCCTCAAGTAATAGATTTTAGGTTTAAATAATTTATAAAATAATTTAATTATAAAAACAATAAGTACCGTAAAATACTACAATTGGTTACTAACCCTAGCGTTATAGAAATATTCCGATCATTTAATAAAATATCTTAAATAAAATCTGTAATTATTTGCTGATGCATAATCCCGAAAATATAGAGTTCCATAGTCAGGAAAAAAACGTAAATGTTCCAAAAACATATAATAATAATAATAATAATAATAATAATAATAATAATAATAATAATAATAATAATAATAATAATAATAATAATAATAATAATAATAATAATAATAATAATAATAATAATAATAATAATAATAATAATAATAATAATATGATAGTCTAAAATAAGTTCATACTGAATAATAAAATAACTGAGATCCTCCAAGTACCACGTCGCCTAAAGTCCAAGATATTTGTAAAAGAAAACTATATGGGAGTAAGCTATAGAGATTAGTGTGTCTCTAAAGTGCAAGAAAAACCGTAAACACAAAGACAATAATTTCTATAAAATCTTTAAGTTCAAAACAATGATGATTCACAACGCAAACGATTTAATTTTATAAACACAATGCAATGTACCCAACTACAGCACACCAAACGATAAGAGGAAAGTTTCCCGGAACTCCTCGCTACATCACATCAATCGGTAAGTGGTCAAAACCACAATCTTCCACCGTACCATCCCAACCCATGTACACAACGGTATAGAATCACAATTCTCTAATATCTACACAATTTTGTACTGTAATCCGAGTTCATAGTCCACAAAACCATTATTTAAAATAAATATCTCAAGTATAAATTCATAGAAAATTCTTTATGCAACAACACATTTCATGTAAAATACCCATAAATTGTAAACAACATCACACGGTAAAATCATTTATATAACACGGTAAGAAAACACACCTTAAACAACAATAGCTCTAACGTCGAGATGAACGCCTCTCACGTTCGGATCTAGCTGAATCAGAACCTACGATATAATCTCTATATTAATAACTATCACTATGCCACAGACTAAAAACACCAATACCAATCTAAAAGAATACTCAAGTGTAGTCCTCGTGGTACATGCACGATTAGATCGAATAGGTGAAGGAGGTGGTAACTCGTCTTCTTCAAGGTCGATGTCGTCTACGAGACGAAGGGGAAAAAATAGTGGTAATAGTTGTGCGATGCTAGAAACTCACCAAGGTTCGACCAAATAAAAAGCATACAAAAAGATATCGAGAGAGGGAGAGGGAACGTGCGGCTGGTGCAAAGGCAAATAGTCTATTCTGCCAAAAAGGGTTTTACATACCCGATTTAATGGGCAATTCGCAAGGCAAGCCACTAAACTGAATAAAGGTTTGCAAACAAGCACTTATATTTTTCATGATTTACAAATTGACTTCAAATTTTTGTATTAAGCCTCATAAATTTAAATTTTCTAAATTTAATCCTCAAACCCAATTAGGGTTTTTGAATTAAATTCCCAAATTATTAGGGTTTTAAGAATTAGAGATTTCACAATTAGAAAAAAATTTAAATCTAGGGTTTACAATTTGGGCGTAATTTTAGGGGTGTTACACTTCCCTTTTTGCTTGGCTTGAACTGACCTCTTTCCTTGAGTAACCGTCAGTGCACTCTCTCCCATCTCCAATATGAGCCTACCTTCTTCTTGATCACACATGGTCAAAAGTTCATCAATAGACCATTTATTTTTATGTGTGTTATAAGAGATCTTAAATGTCCCATATTGAGGTGGAAGAGTGTCCAATATATAATACACCAAGAAAGATTCAGAAATTTCAACCTCAAGTGCCTTAAGTCGAGCTGCCAAATCTTGCATCTTATTGATGTGATCACGCACACCTTTCACCAGTGATGTGAACTTCATAATTAAGGTGTTGGCTAATAACTTTTGAGAAGTTTGAAATTGTTTCTTTATAGCCGTTAATAGCTCTTTGACATTCTCATGATGCTCAATTGAGCCACGAAAATCAGCAAGAACCTTGCTCTTAATGAACATAATACTTAAGTGCAGTGGCGGGTCTAGAATTTTTTTTTAGGGTGGGCACAAATCAAAACACTTTTTAGGATGGGTACAGGTCATAAAAATCTCAAAATTTCAGGGTGGGCACAAGTCATAAAATTCAAGGACTAATTCATAAAAATTATAAAATTAAAGCCAAATGTGTGAGCTTTGAAAATCTAGGGTGGGCCTGTGCCCACCCAAGGTACCATGTGGATTCGCCACTGCTTAAGCGATTGGATCCCTCCCACCTTTCATATAGAGCAAGATCAGCCTGATTGCTGGTGTCAGTGATATGTGGCTCAGATTTCCTTATAGTATAGTCAATATTCATACACCCCAATTGAAGAAGAATACCCTCCTTCCAGAACTTAAAGTTCTCACTAGTTAGTTTAGGGATATCTACTTTATTATCAAACATATTCATAGGTTGTAATACTGCAAAATAAATTGACATACATGTTTAATATAAATTTGAGGCAAACATAAGTCATAATTTATCAATGCAAATTATGTAAACAATGAATCAAGTGACATAAAAATTGCATGGGGCTAAATTTTTAATTTAATTAGATTCATTTTATGATAGAATTAATTTCTATCCCTTATAAAATTATTAAATTCTGTAATGAGATTTAATATATAAGTTTTCCTTATCTGATTTTTAACCTTAGTAATTTTATTTAACTAATGATAATGCGGCTAGTCTTTAACTAAATAAAATTATAAAAATCACTTAGCTAAATATTAACCCTAATCTTTATTCAAAGTTGTTGCTAATTCATTATGCAACATTATAAAAATCACCAACCAACTGTATCATAATCACGCGAACTAAAATCGTGCAACCATAATCACACGAACTAAAATCGTGCAATCATAATCGTACGAATGTCCTTATTTGTAAACGTGGGAAACCACCCAACTCAAGCTTATCCACTATGCGTGGCTGAAAGCATTTTGCTTTCCATGCTCTGCATTTCTAATAGTGGAAACGTGGAAAACAGTTCACCACGAACAAACAATTATAACACGTCCCTCTTTTTCCTATTTTTCTTATTGATCGTAAACTTTATTACGACTCACCAACAAATGGAGTAATTTGGGTCTCATCTACAACAATTTCCGAATCTTCGATACATAGTTTGTGTTATTGATGTGTACCAAGCAACGATATTTGCATTTACTTTACTTGAAGGTCAAGTATTGCCCTGCTTAAAGTCTATCAAGCTATTTGTGTCAACATCTCTTGATATAATCTTAAAGCTGAAATCATACGATTAAAGTCGAATTCAAAAATTTTACATGCAACTTAAGATCTGATCAATCAACGGTAGTGCTCAGCTAAAAAAATACATGAGAGGAAATTTCTCGACTGATTTAAAAACAAAGTTAAACAATTTGAAGAGGTTTGGCTAATGATGCTTTCTCAAATCCTTTTAGAGCCTTTCAATGTCTGAAGTCAAATCCTAAATGAGTGACAAATCTCTCATAAAATGCCCTTTTTATTAACCTTTCCATACGGATTGCACATACAAACTTTGATACGAATATGACAACAAATTATGTAAAAAAAATATTTATTACTCAAACGAAAGGGCATTTGGTCTAGTGGTATGATTTCTTGAGTTTGATTCTTGGAATGCCCCAAAGCAAGTTGAACTTTTTGCACCAGATAAAATATTTTCTGTTCTGAAGTCAAATTTAAGGGCATAATAAAGAACTTTCCCTTGTAATAGATACAAAGGTTACTAGTTACTACTTACTAGCAGAAGTCATTCCGTGTACAATTCTTCACAACTGCCAATCTAACCGTATGTAGGTTCATATATGAACAAACAATTTAGTCGAACACTCTTCATCAATAACAATAAACAAAAAAAGGTATGCACTATTGTTCAAAATTACACCTAAAGATATATTATAAACAACAATATTGGGAATCTAGTCTAGTGGTCCCGAGTTCATTTCTCTGACCCCCCCCCCCCCCCCCCCCCCCCTCTTCCTTTCTTTTTTAGTTCTACTTCACATTATGAAATATAAATCAAAAGTATCGAACCCGAAGTTACCTTTGGAACTTTAATACTATAAACAATTATGGAACTTCAACTTGATCTGTTTCCTGACATTAGCAAGTTGCGAAAGCTATCCACGGACCTGTAACTCACCACGAATGATTAGATGTACCATTGCCTGTAAAAGAAAAACAAGCACATGAACATGGAATAACACATTTGAGGGCAAATGCAATTTGTAAGGAGAACTCATTTATAATTGGTCCATTTAAAGTTGACAAATTGGAATCCTTTTAAAAAAATGATAATAGAAAAATTCTGAACATGACAAATAGTAAAATAGGACATTCGGTCTAATGGTATAATTCTCATATAGGGTGTGTCGGGTCCCAAATTCAATTCTTGGAATGACTCAGAACTGAAACTACCTAACAAAAAGGGGGAACAAAATAAAAAGAATGAATCCATGTCAGAGTCAGACACATACCTATATCCGAATCCAAGTAACTTAGATCTAAAGATGTTGACATACAGCTCCGGAAAAGTTTACCAGAGCATTACATATTGTGATTGGGTTTCTGCATAGCTGCCTAATTGTTTGGAATTTTGTTTTTTAAACCATTTTGAAGAAAATTTCAAAACAGCCTAAAATTTAAGAGCATAAGAAACTTGCAAACTGTCTATTTAGCAGTCAAACACTATTGGTTAAAAGAAATTATTACATTTAGGGAATTTATGAACAATGGATGTTATGCCTTCTAGTGGATTCATATTCTGAACTAACAAGTATAGACTGGAATCACAATATAGGCGAAAGCTACAACCTGGTGTTAACGCGATTTTAAAAGCGGCCGGCATCCAGTTTCAGCTAGGAAACAATACACCGTACCATATAAAATGTAAGAGTGGCAAACGTTGGTTTCTAGTGAAAAATTAACAGTTCTAGCAGAAAATGATTGATAACTAAAAACCAGACATTATACATATCGGGAATTCGGGCATTTGGTCTAGTGGTATGATTCTCGCTTCGGGTGCAAGAGGTCCTGAGTTCGATTCTCGGAATGCCCCCAAAGCTCTTAGAAGAAGGTCAAGACAAAATCCTTCTTACTATGGATCTTGCCTAGTGGTAAGGAGAACTCATTTAGAATTAGTTCGTGTTTAAAGCCTGAAAATCGGAATCCTTCTTAAATTGCTGAACATGATAAATAGTAAAATATGTCATTTGTTTAATGGTATGTTTCTGCATAGCTCTGCCTAATTGTTATGTAATTTTGTTTTTTAAACCATTGTATCGACTGGAATCAAAACAAAGATGAAAGCTACAACCTGTTGTTAACGCGATTTTAAAAGCCACCGACATCCAGTTTCAGCTAGGAAACAATACACTACCAAATAAACTGTAATAGTGGCAAAAGTTGGTCTCTAGTGAAAATTAACAGGAGTTCTAGCAGAAAAGGATTGATAACTCGAAACCAGACAATGTACAATTTAGAAATAAGGCATTTGGTCAAGTGGTATGATTCTTGCTTCCGAGTTCAATTCTCGTATGCTCCAAAGCCCCTTCAGACTCAAGGTCAAAACAGATTCACAAGTGTCTTCAATGCCCCTTTCAATAAACAAAATTGTTTGTAAACTCATTGTATCTTGCATTTCCATTTGAAACCATTAGGCAAGAGGAATCTGGACCAAAGTCATTTTTCAAAGTATTAATTGTTTTTTGACAAGACTATGTACAATGAGTTGCAAAAGTTAATTAAATAAGCAATAACCTATATGGAGCGGCTATTTTTCCTACTTGTGATCTCAAAGTTTTCAGATAAAAGAAAAGGCATCGCATAAGCATGTAAGGAACCAACATTTAAGGAGCAGGCTTAAATAGATCTTTATGGAAAGAAAAACTAATTAATGAGAAAGCCAAATGTCCGGTTTTTGATAGACGCAAAATCTAATTTTCTTCTCTTCTGTGCAGTGACTACACTAAACAAAGTGGTGAACAAAGCTACACTAGAATAACCAAATGCCTTTAACAGCTAAAGACTAAAGTAGATATTACCTGCACAGCTTGCATCAAAAAAGATATTCGAGCATTAGCTTAAACATCAAGTTAGTATTCAAACATGAGAACAACATGGTGACAAGGCTAGTATCTCCTTGTCAAAATTTATCAGGATCTTGAAGAAAATATATAAAAACTAAAACCTAATCATAGTTAACATTAAAGGTTTGGTGTTTGGTCGAGTGGTATGGTTCTCGCTTTGGGTATGAGAGGTCATGAGTTTGATTCTTGGGATTCCCCCAAAAAATCTTTTTCACCTTTTCTAAATTTCTACAAATTGAAATAATTGATCAGATTCCAACCTCAAGTCAACTTCAATAGTACTATGCCCCAAAAAACAAAGACTTTACTATTCAACCTTCTTCCTTTTTACAGCTAAAGTAATTACCATCCTTTGTGCAAATAGAAGACTTTACTAATCAACCTTCAGAGCCTTGTAGATATGAGGTTACTACTTACTAGTGAACAATTCTTCATAACTGCTAATCATCCGGCATGTTTGTCCACATACGAACAAACAATTCTTAAGCACCTTTCTATGTATTTCGCTGGAAATATAGCTCACAAACAATTTAGTTGAACAGTCTTCATCAATAACAATAAACAAAGAAGGGTATGCACTATTGTTAAAAACTATACAGATATAGATATTATAAACACTATGCATGTCAAAATTGGGCATTTGGTCTAGTGGTATGATTCTTGCTTAGGGTGCAAGAGGTCCTGAGTTCAATTCTCAGAATGCCCCCATTTTGCTTCTATTTTTTATTAGTTATGTTTTACAATATGAAATATAAATCAAAAGTGTCCAGCTAGAAACTTCAACTTGATCTGTTTTCTGACATCAACCAGCGTTTTGTTGCTAAATACATTAAAAGAAGAAGGATATTATTAGCAAGTTGCGACAGCTAACAACGTACCTGTAACAATAATTTGAGGGCCTATGCAATTGTAAGGGGAACTCATTTAGAATTGGTCCATTTAAAGTTGACAAATTGGAATCCTTTTAAAAAATGCTAATAAAAAAATTTCTGAACATGATAAATAGTAAAATAGGGCATTCGGTCTAATGCTATAATTCTCATCTAGGGTCTGAGAGGGGTCCTAAATTCAATTCTTGAGATAACTCAAACTGAAATATGCCTAACAAAGGAGAAATTATATCATGGGTTCTTCCCGCTACGTCATTCATGGGACTAACCAATAAAATGCATCTATTTCATTACTTCTCCAAACAAAGGGGGAATGAAATAAAAACAATGAATCCATGTCAGACACAAAGCTATATCCGAATCCAAGTAACGTAGAGCTAAAGATGTTGACATACAGCTCGGGGAAAGTTTATTAGAACATTACATATTGTGACTGGGTTTCTTCATAGCTGCCTAATTGTTATGTACTTTTGTTTTTCAAACCATTTTTAAGAAAATTAAAAAACAGACCAAAATCTAAGAGCATAATAAACTTGCAAACTGTCTATTTAGCAGTCAGACACAATTGGTTAAAATAAATCAATAAATTTAGGAAATTTATAAACAATAGATGTTTTGCCTTCTAGTGGATTCATATTCTGAACTAACAAGTATCAACTGGAATCACACTATAGATAATAGATGAAAGCTACACAACCTGGCGTTAACGCGGTTTTAAAAGCCACCGGCATCCAGTTTCAGCTAGGAAACAATACACTGTACCATATAAAATGTAAGAGTGGCAAACGTTGGTCTCTAGTGAAAATTAACAGGAGTTCTAGGAAAAAAGGATTGATAACTAGAAACCAGACATTATACATTTCATTCTCTGGAATAGGGCATTTGGTCTAGTGGTATGATTCTTGCTTTGGGTGCGAGAGGCAGGGCCGTCTCGGAAATTTTTGGGCCCTGAGCGAATACTAAAAATAGACCCTTATATAACGAAAGCATATCTCATTACGAATAAAAATCTTTTGTCGCTATTTATGCCCCAACAACAAAAGTTAGGTTTAAAATTTTAGCGTTATGGTTTAAGGTTGTGAATTAAGATTAGGATTTAAGGTATTAGGTGTGGAGTTTAAGATTTAGTATTTAAAAGTTAGGGTTATAGCTTAGAATTTAATTTTGTTAGTGTTGAGCATAGAAATGAGCACCGAAAAGGGACAAAGAATTTTTATTCATTTCATTACTTTGAACAATTAATTTAAGGGTTTTATTTTGATGCACAAGCTGTGTAAATTTTTTTTACACAATCCTTTTATAAAATTTAAAATCTAAATCACAAACCCTAGCAACCTAAACCCTAAGCCCTAAACCCTAAACTCTAAATTCTAACCATAAACCTTAAATTATATACCTTACATACTAAACCCCTAAACCCTAACCTAAAACCCCAAACCCTAAACCCTAAAATTAAAGAGCTTGTGTAAACTTTAGTTTACACAAGCTTGTGCATCAAAGTATTTTCCTTAATTTAATATTTCAAACACATTATTTTATTTATTTATAAAAGAGAATTATTTTTTACCAATAAATTTATTTATTTATTTGATAAACTAAAAAAATATGAATAATTAAATTTTAGGGGTCCTAGACTGGTTGGGGGCCCTGAGCGACCGCTCAGGGTGCTCCCCCTTATAGCCGGCACTGGCGAGAGGTCCCGAGTTTGATTCTTGGAATGCCCAAAAGACCCTCTAGTTGAAGGTCAAGACTCAAGACAGATTCAAACCTATTTTCAATGAACAAGATATTGAGATTTATCTTCAACGCATTTCAATAACAAAATTGCTCACAAACAAGTTTGTTGATCAGAGATTCATCAATAAACAAAGAAAGTATTCATGAAAATTAAGACAGCTATAAATCCTATAAGCAATAAAGGCAACAACTTGGGCATTTGGTCTAGTGGTATGATTCTTGCCTTGGGTGTGAGAGGTCCCAAATTTAATTCTTGGAATGCCCCTTTCTTTGTCTTTTAATTTTTTTTAGGTATCTTGCAATTGCCATTTGAAACCACTAGCCAAGAGGAATCTGGAACAAAGTCATTTTTCACAGCATTAATTGTTTTCTGACAAGACAATATACAATATGTTGCAAGAGTTAATTGAATAAGTAATAACCTATGTTGAGAAGCTATTCTTTCTGCTTGTGATCTCAAAGTTTTCAGATAAAAGAAAAGGAATCACATAAGCGTGTAAGGAACCAACATTTGAGGAGCAAGCTTAAATAGATCTTTACCAAAAGAAAAAAACTAGTTAATGAGAAAGCCAAATGTCTGGTTTTTGATAGACACAAAATCTAATTTCTCTTTTGTGCAGTCACGACACTAAATGAAGTGGTGAACAAAGGTACAAAGCTTGATCAATGTCGGATTCGTTTCAGATGCTTAGTAGAATAACCAAATGGCTTTAGCAGCAAAATACTAAAGTACATCTCACCTACACAGCTTCCATCAAAAAGATATTCAAGCATTCAGCATGCAAAGTCCCGGAAATAAAAGGTTGTCAGGAGACACAATTGCCGATCATTCAATAACTCCCTAATCATCCAATATCTTTAATCATTAGCTTAAGCATCTCCTCAACAAAGTTTATCAGGATCTTGAAGAAAATATATAATAAATAAAACCTAATAATGGTTAACATCAAAGATTGAGCATTTGGTCTACATCCAGTTTCGGCTAGTCAACAATACACTGTGCCATATAAAACGCAAGAGTGGCAAACGTTGGTCTCTAGTGAAAATTAACAGGAATTCTAGCAGAAAAGGATTGATAACTAGAAACCAGACATTAAAATTTTCACGAATAGGGCATTTGGTCTAGTGGTATGATTCTCGCTTCGGGTGCGAGAGGTCCGGAGTTCGATTCTCGGAATGCCCCATAGTCAAGAAGAATCTTTGATTCTCTTTTCAATTAACAAATTACTAACAAACGATTTTCTTGATCAGATATTCATCAATAGACAAAGAATGTATTAGTATCGCACTATTCTTGAAAATTAAGCCACCTATATCATTTTTCCTTTTTTCCAAAGTCAACTAAACTCATTGTATCTTGCATTGCCATTTGAAACCATTAGGCAAGAGGAATCTGGACCAAAGTCATTTTTAAAGTATTAATTGTTTTTTTGACAAGACTATACAATGAGTTGCAAAAGTTAATTAAATAAGCAATAACCTATATTGAGCAGCTTTTCTTCCTACTTGTGATCTCAAAGTTTTCAGATAAAAGTAAAGGCATCACATAAGCATGTAAGGAACCAACATCTAAGGAGCCAACATTTAAATAGATCTTTATGGAAAGGAAAACTAGTTAATGAGAAAGCCAAATGTCCAGTTTTTGATCGACACAATCTGATTTCCTTCTCTTTTGTAAAGTGACTACACTAAACAAAGTGGTGAACAAAGGTACAAAGCTTGGTCAATGTATGATTTGTTTCAGATCTTTAGTAGAATAACCAAATGGCTTTATCAGCTAAAGACTAAGTAGATATCACCTACACAGCTTGCATCAAAAAGATATTCGAGCATTCATATGCAAATTCCAAGAAATAAAAGGTTATCAGGACACGACACTTACCTATCATTCAATAACTCCCTAATCATCCAATAACCTCATCTTTAACCATTAGCTTAAGCATCAAGTTAGTATTCAAACATGAGAACAACATGCTGACAAGGCTAGCATCTCCTCGTCAAAATTTATCAGGATCTTGGAGAAAATATATAATAATTAAAACCTAATCATGGTTAACATCAAAGATTGGGCATTTGGTCTAGTGGTATTATTCTCGCTTTCGGTGCAAGAAAAAGGATGTTATTAGCAAGTTGCAAAACCTATCCACGGACATGTAACTCATCACCAAAGATTAGATATGCCATTGCATGAACAAAAGAAAAGCAAGCACGTGTACATGGAATAAGCAAACATTTGAGGGCAAATGCAATTGTAAGAGGAACTGATTTAGAATTAGTCCGTTTAAAGTTGAAAAATTGGAATCCTTTTAAAAAAAATGCTGAACATGATAAATAGTAAAATAGGGCGTTTGGTCTAATGGTATGATTCTCATCTAGGGTGTCAGAGGTCCCAAATTCAATTCTTGGAATGACTCAGTTCTTGTTGCTTTTATTTCTTTAGTTCCTGAATTTCAGATACATGTTCATAAGATCTACAATTAGTTCAACCCTAAAACTAAAATAACACTGAAGCCTTTTCTTATACCTACAATCTTATACTCCGGCCAAAAAATAACTGAAATCTGCCTAACAAAGGGGAATGAAATAAAAAGAACGAATCCATGTCAGACACATACCTATATCCGAATATCAAGTAACGTAGATCTAACGGTGTTGACATACAGCTCGGGGAAAGTTTATTAGAACATTACATATTGTGACTGGGTTTCTGTATAGCTGCCTAATTGTTATGTACATTTTTTTAGACCATTTTGAAGAAAAATTCAAAACAGTCTAAAATCTAAGAGCTATTACTTGCAAACTGTCTATTTAGCAGTCAGACACAATTGGTTAAAAGAAATTATTAAATTTAGGATATTCATAAACAATAGATGTTTTTTTCATATAGAGTATTCACTTCTGAACGAATATCGAGTGGAATCACAATATATATAAAAGCTATAAACAAGTGCTAACGCGATTTTAAAAGCCACCAGCATCCAGTTTCGGCTAGGCAACAATGCAATGTGCCATATAAAATGTAAGAGTGGCAAACGTTGGTCTCTAGAGAAAATTAACAGGAGTTCTAGCAGAAAAGAATTGATAACTAGAAACTAGACGTTTCACATATTGGCATTAGGGCATTTGGTCTAGTGGTATGATTCTTGCTTCGGGTGCAAGAGGTCTCGAGTTCGATTCTCGGAATGCCCCAAAGCTCTTGACTGAAAGTCAAACCTATCTTCAATGCTTTTCAATAAGCAAAATTGCTCATAAACAAAGAAAGATGCTGTAGACATTATAAGCTCACAAACCAATTAGTTGATCAGAGATTCACTAGAAAAGAAAGAAAGTATGCTATTCTTAAAAATTAAGCCACCTATAGATTTTATAAACATTATAGGCAACATCTAGGGCATTTGGTCTAGTGGTATGATTCTCGCTTTGGGTGCAAGAGGTTCTGAGTTTGATTCTCGAAATGCCCCTCTTTTATTTTATTTTTATTTTTTTCGAAGTCATTAAACTCATTGTATCTTGCATTTCCATTTGAAACCATTAGGCAAGAGGAATCTTGACCAAAGTCAATTTTCACAGGGATAATATTTTTTTGACAAGACTATATACAATGAATTGCAAAAGTTAATTAAATAAGCAATAACCTATGCTGAGCAGCTATTCTTACTGCTTGTGATCTCAAAGTTTTCAGATAAGAGAAACGGCATCACATAAGCGTGCAAGGAACAGACATTTGCGGAGAAGGCTTAAATAGATGTTTACCGAAAGAAAAAATAGTTATTGAGAAAGCCAAATATCCGTTTTTTTTTACTCTAATTTTCTTCTCTTTTGTGCAGTGACTATACCAAACAAAGTGATGAACAAAGGTACAAAGCTTGGTCAATGTATGATTCGTTTCGGATCTTTAGTAGAACAACCAAATGGCTTTAGCAGCTAAAGACTAAAGTAGTTCACCTACACAGCTTGCATCAAAAAGATATTCGAGCATTCAATATGCAAAGTCCCGGAAATAAAAGGTGTAATCAGGACACAACACTTGCCTATCATTCAGTAACTCCCTAATCATCCAATAACCTCAACTTTAACTATTAGCTTAAGCATCAAGTTAGTATTCAAACATCAGAAGAACATGCTGACAAGGCTAGCATCTCCTCATCAAAATTTATCAAGATTTAAAAACAAATATGGTTAAAATCAAACATTGGGCATTTGGTCTAGTGGTATGATTCTCGCTTTGGGTGCGAGAGGTCCCGAGTTCGATTCTCGGAATGCCCCCGTCTCATTTTTTCTTTTCACCTTTTCTAAATTTTTACAAACTTGAAATAATTGATCAGATTCCAACCTCAAGTCAATTTCTATACTGATATAGAACTTAATAATGAATTCCAGATCTGTTCTCTGACAAGATTCCTCACAAAACATTACCAAACATAAACAAATAATACAATTAAGTTCAATGCCTGCACAAATGGGGACATTTTAACCTAATTTCACTAGAGTTAACCTAAAAATAGGCTCAAACACGGTCATTAAACAAACAGAAAAATTCTGCAAAACTCTAAAAAATACATGATAAAAAAATCATCAGGCGAAATATACTTTTACTTACCTCTGAGAAAATAATCACCATAAAGCAGTTAGCTGTATACACCTTGAAAACGAGAACTCGTAAAGCTCCATAAACAGGCGATCAGTGGTTAGTTTCTGAGCTCGTGGGTCCCAGACAAAAATAAAAAGAAAGAATTTGGATTAGTTTTTGCTCTTTTTTTTTACTCTCCCTTTTCCCCCAGTTTTTTTGGTGGTTTCTCGCCATAACCGGCGGAGCAAGGAAACGGGTTGTCGACAAAAGGGAAGACAAGGGTCAAAATGGAGTCCACCTTCCACGGCCTAATACAGGCAACATAATCCGTAAACTATTTTTAATCTAATTTAAATTAACAATTTAGGCCATTCAAGCAAAACTTCATTATATTTGTAAAACTCGATTATGTTGTCATCCGGGTTTCTCAAAATTTTTTAATTTAAATTAATCCGCGTCGCACACTAAATTTTGATAGGTAATTTTTTTGGAAGAAATATTTTGTATACACAAATTTTCAAACTCAAAACATGTTTAAATGATATCAAACTACTTTAAACTCGAGAATTCTATAAATTAAATTTTTAAATTAATTTATTTTTTAATTTAAATTTTAAATTCGTATCTAATTTAAATTTACAAAACCTAAATCATATACAAATTAAAAATTAAAAGAATTTTATTTTAGCTAGGTAATTTTATTGTTTTGTAATTTGTTTCAACTCCATGGTTCTCAATTACTGCAAAATACATGTGGCACTTTAATTTTTATTTTAACAATAAATTTTATCTAAAACAAGCGCTGATAGCCGGTTAGTCAGAGCTGCTCACCCACTCTTTTCTCTTAAGTTTTGAGTTCAAGACCTAACATGAACATTCTTTCCTCTAAAATCTCCCCCTCCCCCTCTAAGTAGAAGTAGAAGTAGTATTTGTCAAAAAAAAAAATTGTCTTTTAGTCTCTCACTATTACATGACTTTATTGTTTTTTTAATTTTTTTCGTTTTAAGTTTATTTTTGACAAAATTTTAACCACGTGCTCCTCAACCATCGCAGAATATCTATGTGACTTCAGTTCTTCTTTTCGACAACAAATTTTATCTTTTTATTAATTTAATCCCTCAATTTTGTATTTTATTTAACTTGATCGTCCAACTATAATTATTTTAAATTATTTTATTCAATTTGATCATCTGACTGTATATATAATTAGAGAGAGTCGTTTAAATTGAAACCAATCAATATCATAAAATATAAATAATAACCTTTAAAATTTTACAAAAACTCAGACAAATATATTCGATTTGACTCAAATTTTATAAACTCGACTCAATACTGAAAAATCAAATAAGATTTGAATGATATGACGAAATTTGTAAACTTAACTAATTCAAAAAAAATACTCAACTCAATTAAATACTCACCCTACATATCGATCGGAAGTTCAACCCTCCCTAAAGCATTTTAATTTTTCATTTCCAATGTCCTTTTTTATAATTAATGTATTATTTCAAAAAAGTTTAACTACAATATAAGTGATCAAACTATATTTCTTTTTTAAACAAGTGCCTAAAGTATTTTTTTTTAGTTGAAGTAAGTGTCTAAATTTTTATTTTTAGCTAAAATAGGTGCCTAAAGTATTTTTTGGTTGAAATAGGTATCTGAAGTTTCATTGTTGGCTTGTTTTGAAGTCAACTGAGGCACCTACTTTGGCACCCATTTCAACCAAAAATCTTTAGGCATATATTTCAGCAAAAAAATTACTTTAAGAACTTATTTAAGTCGAAAATGAAACTTTAGGCACCTAAAAAATACTTTAAGTACCTATTGTAAAAAAGAGACATAATTTAAACACTTATATTATAATTAAAACTTCCAAAAAAGGAGAAAGTAATTGCTACAATCCAACAGTATAATCACCTTTGCAAACCATTTACAAAAATAGAAGTTCTAGGGTGAAACCTCTAATATGAGGCTAATTTAAGGCTGACTGGTTGTGAAGGTTATAAGTTCGTACATAACTTATTACAATGTCTGTACATAATTAATTACAGAAAGTGTAATTAAAAAGGTACATACATAGTTTGTTACAAGAGATCACAAAATCCAAGAAACCTCAACAAAGGGTAATAAACTATGTACATACATAATTTAAAAGTATGAAAACGTAATTTGTTACAAAAAAATATGGTAAATTAAGTATGTACTTAATTTATTACACGTACGTAATTTGTTACACAATCTGTAATGAAAACGGTATGTACTTAAATTATTACACGACATCACCAAAACCTAAACAGCTCAACTAAGGGTAATAAACTATGTACATACAAAGTTTCTTACACGAAAACGTATTTTGTTACAAAAAGCATGAGAAATGAAGTATGTACTTAATTTATTACAGCTTGTACGTAAGTTGTTACAGAATTTGTAATTAAAAAGGTATGTATTGAAATTATTACAAGAGATCACCAACCCAAAAGTACCTCAATCAAGGGTATTAAATTATGTACATACATAGTTTTTTACACGAAAACCTAATTTGTTACAAAAAGCATGAGAAATTAAGTATGTACTTAATTTATTACACGCTGTACGTAATTTGTTACAGAATTTGTAATAAAAGGGTATGTACCTAAATTATTACACGAGATCATCAATCCCAAAAGTACCTCAACCAAGGGTAATAAACTATGTACATACATAGTTTCTTACACGAAAACCTAATTTGTTACAAAAGTATGATAAATTAAGTATGTACTTAATTTATTACATGTTGTACGTAATTTGTTACAAAATTTATAATTAAAAAGGTATGTACCGAAATTATTACACGAGATCACCAACCCCAAAAGTACTCAACCAAAGGTAAGAAACTATGTACATACATAGTTTCTTACATGAAAACCTAATTTGTTACAAAAATTATGACAAATTAAATATGTACTTAATTTATTACAGGTTGTACGTAAGTTGTTACAGAATTTGTAATGAAAAAAGTATGTACCGATTTTATTACACGAGATCACCAACCCCAAAAGTACCTCAACCAAGGGTAATAAACTATGTACATATATAGTTTCTTACACGAAAACCTAATTTGTTACAAAAAGCATGAGAAATTAAGTATGTACTTAATTTATTAAACGTTGTACGTAATTTGTTACAGAATCTGTAATGAAAAGGGTATGTACCTAAATTATTACACGAGATCACTAATCCTTTTTAATTTATGCCTTTAATTTTTGGGTGACCGGTTAACCCGGTCACTTTTTTTTTTCTTTTTTATCAAACGATTATTATTCTACCATCTGAATCTAACGATTTAAAATAACTAATCTTATATTAACCTTAAATTAAAGGTTTTTTTAAGACAAATCCCCCTTTATATTATACCTCGTACAAACCTTAGTTGTGTGTTAACATCTATAAGTCTAGATTTTTCTAATGATTTCTTTATTTTTAGATTTTATTTTGTGTTTCGGGATTTAATTTTTTATTATAAAAAAATTAATTAAAAATTGGATGAAAATAAAATCTGATTCGAGTGATCACGACCTTTAAGTTTGTGGACTATTATAAATCATCTAAGCATTACGATCTAATTTAATTTTCATTTTTTTATTCAGACATAATATTAATTCTCCGAAAACTTTATCATAATCAAACATAATGAGTACTCAATAGTACTATACCACCTCTTAAACTTTAGAATCACCTAAACCATACACCAATAAATAAATAAAATACAATATAAATATCTTAAAATTTATATAAAACATACCATTAATATATCAAAATTTATATAAATATAAAATATTTCAACATAATTATGACACGACAAGATACATGAATACAACACAGGTACATGAACCGTCGTATCTACACATAATAAAGGTAATATAGTAATTTAAGGACTTGTTTGAATAAAGTAGAGTAATTTAAGGGCTTTCTTTAGTATATTACCCTTTATTCTAATACAGTACCATGTTGTCTGCTTGCCTTACAATGAAATGGTGCCTCACTTGGCGCTCACTGGTGGATCCTACAAATAGGGTATGCTGCCCTATGACCAGCTTCCTCTTCCCTTCACCATCCACTAAGGTGAAATCTTTGCACACATTCAAGCTCATTGTCACTTTCTTGGTCTTCCCTTTCTTCACTTCGACCCTCTCGAACCCGACCAGCTGCTTGTTCGGTGCGCCGGTGATATTCGAGCTTGGTGGCTTCCAGAAGAGGAGGACCACATGATCTCCATTCATCGGTCCCTTGTTCCTCACTCCTATGACAACGTCGAATTGTAGGATGTTGCAGTTTAGGGTCGATGCATCGATTGCTTCGCCGATGTTCAAGTAGGGGTTATATGGTTCGAGGATGGTTTTTGATGTTGAGGCGATTGGTATTGTGGAGGGAGCTAATATTACGAATTTTGAGAATGATGTGTAGCTTAGTCCGCGGCCGAATTCATAAACGGTTTTGCCCTTGTAGAATCTATAGGTTCTCCCGGGGAAGTTTGCGGTGGCGTTGGCTCGCATGTTCATGTCGGTCATCGGGACCTTATCAGCGTACTCTTGGAGATACCATGTGAATGGAGACCTTCCAGCTGTGACACCAGGGAAAATTATCAGCATATTGATGTTTAGGGACAAAATATTGTACTTAAATTGTCATCAAGGAAGATGAAAATGAAAGGCAACCTGGATTGTAGTCTCCGAATACGACTTGAGCGATGGCGTCTCCGCCGGCTTGACCTGGATATCCGACCCACAAAATGCCTCCAATGTTTCTCATATTCTTTGCGAATGATATATCAATAGGACCAGCAGCCATAACCACAAGCACCACTTTCCCATTTGCTGCATTAGCAACATCAGTCACCAACTTTTCTTGATATCCTGGCAATGTCAAGTTTACTCGATCAAGCCCTTCGGCCTCGACCGATTGATCTAGCCCCACAACTAGCACCACGGCATCGGCATTCGCTGCAGCCTGAACTGCAGGCTGAATAAGCGCCTCACTACCGCATTTCACATCACTACACCCTGCCTCATATGTAACCGTCGACACGTACTTTTGCAGCCCTTGTAAAGGGCTAGTGTACCTGCAAGGTATACCGGCATAGTTACTTATCATAACCGTCGTGGCATTAGCATTCGGTCCGATGACGGTTAAATTCTTTGTGACATTATTAGCCAGAGGCAGAACTCCATGGTTGTCAAGTAAAACTATTCCCTGCTTGGCAGCATCAAGGGCTAGCTGCTGGTGATAATCGGTGCATACATCGGACGGACCGAGGTCACCGAACGGAAGCTGTTTCGGGTTTCCATCAAAGAAACCGAGCCGCATAAGAACTATATAGTTATATATCAAAGCCTGATCAACAACAGATTCATCCACTTTCTTCATGTTGACAGCATTCACTGTGTATTTCCCCAAATAATCCCCACAATTCATGTTTAACCCAGCTTTCAGAGCAAGAGACACTGCATCTTCAGGTGTAGCAGTATAATGGATGGCATCATAATAAACCTCAACGGAGTCGCAGTCCGAAACAATGTATCTGCCAAACACGAAGTAAAAATGTCGATTACGACGATATCATTCGAAAATTACGATTATTGGGGTCGATTTTCTCGTTCTTTTTTTGAGTATGGAAAAATAGAAATGTACCCATCAAGACCCCATTGGCCTCTAACTGTTCCTTTAAGAAGGTCTGGATCAGCACAAGTAGGGATTCCATTGACCCTATTGTATGAGCACATTACACTGCTCACATGTCCTTCCTCCACACAACTCTTAAATGGTGGTTGATACGTATCTTCCAAGTCTTGCTTTGTAACCTGAAAAAATATATCGTAATATATGTTATTCGAACTTTTCATTTTCCGTAGAATAATCGTGTCGGACACATCTAATAATGTGACAAAATTAACCAACTCTATAAGTTATGCTTACCTTTGCATCAAAATGGAACCGATCCACACCTTTCCAATTGTCCAAATCATAGGCAGTGTAATGCTTGCAACAACTCGAAACCTTAAGCCTATCCCCGTCCCCGGCGGAGCCAACTTCTTGCAGTCCCCGGACATAATTCACCGCATATTTCGAGACCACTGTAGGGTCCTCCCCGGGTGTTTCTTGGCCACGACCCCATCTCGGGTCTCGGAACACGTTGACGTTAGGGCTCCAGTAGGTCAACCCGGCTAGACCGACGTTGTACATGGCTCGAGCCTCGGTCGACACAACCCGCCCCATCTCGAGCCACAATGTAATGTTGAAGCTCGCGGCGGATAAGATCACGGCGGGGAAACTAGTCGCACCGGGCACCGTGGCATTGAACTGAGTGCCCGGACCGAGGTTTGAGACGCCGTGAAGAGCCTCAGACCACCACACGTAGGCCGGCACGCCGAGCCTGGAAACACCAGAGGCCTTGTGTACTAGCTGCTGCACCTTTTCTTGGAGTGTCAATCGTGAAACAAGGTCCTTGGCTCGATCCTGGTAAGACAGGGAAGTGTTACAAAATCGGAACTGACTCGTGTTGGGATCATTTTTGTCACATGCAAATGGCTGAGCCTGAGTGTTACGTGGGACAATTACTAAGAAAAACAAGAGACATAAAGCAAAAGAAAACTGGAGTTTTACTTTCATGGTGTTTTTTTTGCTGGTTTTAGGTCACCTTACATGGTGGAACATTGAAAACATGCAGTTTATTTATAGTAGAAGTTGAAGTTTCAAGGGTTCGTCTGGTCTTTTCATCTTGGGGGGTCAAATTCTGTCAGTAGCCCCTGTACTATGCATAATTGTGGACTTAGTTTCTATATTCTAATTTTGTCCTTTACTTTTCAAATTTTGAATTTTTCATCCTAACCCAATCGGTACAGGAACAATATGACTAAATTACAAGAATCTAGATTTCAAAGATTGAAAAGTATACGAGTTAAAATTGATTAAATTAGAATATAAGGACTAAATACACAACTTATACAAACTATAGGGACTAAAAACATAATTTGACCATTTCTTTTCCTAGTTGCCTTTGGTCGTGCCTTTTTTCTTTCCGTCAAATTTCATTCTACAAATAATTGAATTTGATCCACAACTTACTCATAGTATAAAGATCATTGGCAAAATTTAACTTAACAACTACCGTTTAAATCATAAAACGAATTTTTTAAAATCCAAAACTTAATGAAGACTAATAACAAATCTTAATTTTCAACTTTGTACAACTTTGGAGTATACTTGTATTATTATTAGTTGCTTGTTTTGTTGTTGACTGTAGCAGGTTTTTACTCCTTAGATAATAAAATCACACATTTATCTAAAATGACTGATAATAAAACTTGATTTCTAGGATCATGGTTCGAATCATGCTAATACCATCCCCTCTTAAAGAAAACAATATAACTGAACTACAATGACTAGAATTTAAAATTTAGAAAGTATAGGAATTACAAATGATCAAATCAAAGCTCAAGGACTAAATCCACAACTTACGTATATTTTAAGGACTAAGAGTAAAATTTGGCATCATCTTTGTCTAGTTGCCTTTATTATATGTAGAAAAACATGGGTTGCTTGATATGTGAGGAATAAAATGAGCTCCCCTGTTTAGGAAGTAATGACTAGTGAAGCTAATGATACTTTGATGCTTAGACAAAACAAAAGCATCTTTAACCCTCAAAGACATTGTACACACATGGACCACTCAATAATGTTCATTTTATTGTCCTAAATTAGGTGGGGCAACATAATACTTAGTTTACCATTTGAATTGCCACTAATGGAACAATTAAATTAATTGCAGTTATAAGATAGTTCATTTGCATTCATAAAAAAAAATCGTATTCGAAATTTGAAGACGACGGTATTAAAAAAGTATCTACAAACCCTCCAAATATAGATTGTAAAACATGTGTGAAATGTACCAAAATTTGAAATAATATTACAATTTTGTATGCATAATGTGTGTGAGAGAGAGATAAGATCATCTTACACTATGTAAAACTTGAAAGTTTTATACCTTTTTGAGCAATTGGATGAAAGTAAATGGTTAGTTGAGATTAACAGTAGAAAATGTGAAGATTGTTACAAGAAAAAATAAGGAAATAATCTTAGCCATTTATTACCCTCATCCAACGATCAAAAAAATATGCAAAAGTAATTGAATTTTACACAATGTAAGTGAATCCTAACTATATATGTGTGTGTATGAATAAGATCCAATTATACAATATAAAAATTTTAAATTTATATTTTGAATCATTTGATGAGTATACATTGATAATCGAGATTTAAAAGTTGAAGACGGAATATTCTATGATAAAAAATGAATAATCTCAATCATAAATGTATATTCATTTTATCAATTAGTGTAAAACAATTTAGTTTTTTTACCTTGCGAATGTGGATCTGAACTCATTTCAATATACATGGATATAACTCTCTATGAGCCTTTAGAATATATATATATATATATATATATATATATATATATATATATATATATATATATATATATAATTTTAAAAAATAATAAATAAGCATTTGTATATGAAAAATTCATTTTAAATATTTATTTTAAAAAATGACCCCTACCTATTTTTATTTTGAAAAATAACCCCCAAATTCACGTAAGAAGACCCCGCTTTCCATAAAACGCGATTATTGAGCTCGCTTTCTGCAGGAAAGCGAGGTTCGTCCTACATGGAAGGACTTTTCATATAACTCAATTTAAAATTAAGGTTAAAGACCTTGTGTTCTGCATATAGCGAGGTCCATGAGAAATTGAAGGGTCGAATGAATTTATTGCGGGATTTGTTAAAGGTCCATGCAATCCTGGATGACATAATATTTAATTATTTTATACTAATAGCAGGAATTTTAAATTTTAACAAATATTTAATTGAAACTATTAAAAAATTAGGATCTTTGAAAAATTAAGATCTTAAACAAATATAAGATCTTTTAATTTATTTATTCAATCTTACCAATCAATTTCTACTAATTACGATCTTTTAAAAAATTAATTTTTATTTTTAAAATGTAATCTTTAAAATTTAATGTTTAGCATCTAAAAATTCAAAGATGAACTTTTTTAAAGGCGTTATCTAATGCATAGGTTAAGAGTCATTTAAGAGCTTGTATTAAATATAAGATTTTATTTAGAAAAAAATAATATCATTCAATGTATTACAAAACCTTAAAAGATTTCATAAAAAAGTCTCATTTGATGTATTAAGGTCTAGAATTTAGGGTTCATAATTTTTTTAAAGGTAAAAAAGGCCTACTTAAAAATCTCTCTAAACCTAAATAGGGAGAAAAGAGTGCCTAATAGAATATTATTAATAATGATCGAAATTACAAAGTCCTAAAACAAGCAATAAAAACCAATAGTAATACAAGTCCTCCCAAATATAACAATTGCACCAGTCAATCCGACAATATAACCAACAAGCCTATCCAACTGTTACTCTAAACCAACCTTGGCTGAAGTATATGCAAATGTGTTGCTGCAACGAGAACACAGTTTCAGCACCATACCCCTTGTCCTTATCGTTAACGATAAATCAACAACGATCCTGGAATAGATGTCCGGGGGAGTCCCTTCTAGAGATAATTAGTTCACAACAGTTTTACAGTCGCACTCAACAATTAGTCTAAATCTATTACCCCACTCAGAGAAAATGAACTTTTCGATCCCAACTTTATTGGCCAAGAATTCAGCCATGAAAGGGGGAACTTGACCACATGATTCATAGAACTGTAACAAAATAGCCCCAAGTCATTCCTAATTAAACCACCAATTCCCCCACTTGATTCAACCAAAGATATAGCCCCATCGGTGTTTAGTTTTAACCAACCCGAAGGGGGATACCAACGCATCATAAAGAAAGGTTTGGGGCAAACTAGACTATAATCCGAGGCTAGTAAGGGATTAGCAATAAGACAATTCCGAGGGATGCTACATTTGCTGAATTTACCTTTAATCTAGAAGGAAAGATGATATTTTACTAAAATATCGATCTGCAGAATGTCTAAAGTTTTTGCATTGAAAATCATATCATTCCTGAAGAGCCAAACAGTCCAAATAACCACAAAAGGGGTAATAGCCCATACCTTACGTAGCGATGAAGGGATCAAAGCACTCCAAGCATCCATGAAAATCATCAGATTAGCGGGGAAAGCCGAGAAAATCCATGCGAGAGCCAAAAATTTAGACTATACTAACCAACTAATTTTGCAAGTGAAAACAAGATGAGAAATCGATTCCTTCTCCAAAGAGCAAAGGTGTTGTGTGGATCGATCGAATGGAAAATGCCAAGAGGGGGTGAATTGGAATTTTAGAAGTTGTGGGATGAAATTGGAAAATTGAAAAATCAAGACAAGAGGATTTATAGTGGTTCAAGCTTAGAACAAGCTCTACATCTACTACCTTAGTCACCACTAAGGATTTTCAACCAATTTTACTATGAAATCTTCTCCTTTTCTAGGCTTAGGAGGAAACCTTTTACAAAGATCAATCTTTCTACCAAAAGATTGATCTTGAGACCCTCACAAGAACAAATAATTACAAGGCAATAAAATGTATCTCACAATAGACAAATATGCCCAAAATACACTCAACCACACACTCAATTTGAGAATGAAAGGTTTACAATAAAGGATTACAAATTGGGGTACAAGATATGAAATTTGAGCAAAAGAGTTTGGATTGATTGCTTGGATGTTGCTTTTTTTGGATCAATAGTTCCTGATGGTGCTTAAAATGCTCCCTTTTATACCTTCTCATTGATTTCTAGTCGTTTGGATGGTTGACATCATAAATATAGCCGTTGAGACTTCATCTTCTCACCATAAATACAGTTCTGCAACTGCCCGTATCGAAACGGTACCTACCTGTTTGGAAACACGACTAAAATAGAAAGAGCCGTTAAGTGCATTAAAGGGGTTGTATCGAAACTGGTATCGAAACGGTTGAGCTCATAAAATTCCAGTAGCAAAACATTTTGAGACCAAGCTAGGTCGTATCGAAACGAGTAATTAACTTTGAAAATTTGGTTTCTGACAAGCAATGATCAAAAACATTAAATACCCAAATTTGAAAAGGTTCTAACCCCCATATCGAAACGGTTAACTGGCGTTTCGAAACAAAGTCAAAGTATGACTTGCCCAGATGAAGGTCGTATCGAAACGAGCTGAAGTCGTTTCGAGACCTATTCGATATGAAAATTCTAATAGCAAAACGTTTCGAAACAGTCATAAGTCGTATCGAAATGCCTGAGCAAAATTTACATATTTAGCTTGAAAATACTTAGAAAAAATTCATGGGAATTATTTTTAAACCTTAAAACACTTTGGGTTAAATTTTTTACTTGTCAAATTTTGAGCTTTTTGAAATCTTAAAAAAATTTATTTACTTTGCAAAATAGTCCTTAAAGTATTTGTTATATCAAAATCAAGTTAAGTCAAATTAAGGGTTTTACAATCTCTTTCCTTTTGATATAACAAAACCAAAGTAAATTTTTTAAGTGAACTCCCCCTTAGTTTAAGCTAGGTTTTGAAAAGCTTTAAAATTTTTGCTTAAACACTTTCTCCCCCTTTTTGTTAGATTAAAATCATAACAAGCATAATTCAATGAGAATAAAAAGATACGCAAAATTAAACCAAACAACATAAATCGTAATTCATGGCATAAATCATAAGTTCCAAAAGCAAAATAACATAAATCCAAACTTAAATCCTAAAAAGCATAATCCAAAACAATAAACCAAAACATAGGTTTAAAAACATAAAAAGGTGCATAATAATAAATAAAATCCTAGATGATATGAGATGAATGCAAGCTAGACTAGGGCTTATCATTGTCTTCATCTTCATCTATGTCATCTTCATCTTTCTCTTGACTCCTTTGAAAGTGTCTCCATTCACCATAAAAGGCGGTGGAGGAGAGATTCGATGAAGATTATTGATTCTCGATAGAGGTAATACGATTTTCCATACCAACAAAGAGTTCCTCCAAAGCTTTGAAACAATTGTCCATGTGAGTACGCAAGCCGATGAATTGCTAGGTGAGGAAAGTCATCATCGCATCATTTTTAGGAGCTTGTGGAGCAACTTGAGCTTGAGAAGGATCTTGAGCACGTTCACCTCGAGGCACACGAACCCAATCATCATCGTTGAAACGAAAGCCACACTTCATGAGTGTAGTCTCCTTTAGCTTCTCCTTGAGAGGCTCCTCAATGTCAAACGTGCAATCAATGCCACTAAGGACAAAGATATGACTTAAACGATTCCATATGTGATGGAGGAAACTTTGTTGCGGTTTTTGACTAAGTGCACCATCTCCGCAAATATAGTCTTTACTAAGTTCGATTGTTTTTCTTGTCGGAAGCACTTGAGCCAAAAATCAATGACTTCTCTAATGTGCGAGAACTTCCCTCCGGATGGACGGAACCACCACGAGATCATAAGATGAAGAAACTGGTCATGAACATCCAAGGCATTAACTTGGTCGGTATGAGGATCAAGTGAGCGCTCATCTTCAATACCCTCATCTTTGAGACCAAGGAGATTGACCAAGATAGACGGCTCGATACAGTTTTTCTTCCCCAAAAGGTAAGAGTCAATGGCAACAACTTGGGAACGGTCGGGACTAAGGACACATTTGGCATTAGAGTAAAACAACAAAACAAGGTTTCGGTACATGGTTCCGGGAATGCCTAAAAAGTCATAAAGTTCCAACGAGTTAAAAGGCCAAGGTATCGAAAATGAAAGCGATCGAAATCAAGGAAATCAATGTCAACAACACGCTCGGGTCGAATTTTGATGGTTTGATAGTATTTAAAGGCTTGGTGAGATTAGGGGTTAGGAAACTCTTTTTGAAGAGATGGGCGAGATTAGGTCGATGGAGGTTTTTCTTAGACGGATCAGGCCCTTCACCCTCTTCGGAAACTCTAGCTCTCTTCTTGGAAGCCATCCTAAAAACATTAAGAAAGCAAAAGAAAAAAATATATATGCATAAGAAATCCACATTCAATCCAATAGTAATCCTATAATGAAGGTTTGATAATATACAATATAGGTTTAAAGAATATACATCCAAAAAAATTTGTGAAAGAAATTTTGAAATACAAAAAATATACGACTAAAATATTTTATATTCGAATCAAAAAATTTCGAATTTTGAAAATCTTCAAAACCCATAGTCTATACAAATAATATATGCAAAAAAACTTTTTAAACCATAGAAATCAAACGGAAATTGAAAATAAAAAGAAAATAGGAAAATACTTTGAGTTGGGATTTAGGAAGAATGGATGGATGATAATGCACAAAGTTGTTGAAGCTTGCTTAGGATTGTTGTTTAGAGCAAAAACCCTCAAATTTGTGAAGAAAAACGTTTAGGTTTAGTGGGTATTTATAAGAACAATTAGGTTAGGGTTTGAGAGGTGTTTGGGTTTAGGAAGAGTTGAATTAAAAGATGGAAATACATTAAATAGACTTTTAAGCGTCTAACCGTTTCGAAACCAAAAGATGACCGTTCCGAAATGCGGGGTCGTATCGAAACACCACTTACCCGTTTCGATCCCAATGATTCTAGAGATGTCCCTTTCAAGAGCTCGTTTCGAAACATTTTTTACCGTTTCGAAACCCTTAAAGGCAAAGGCCTCTTCAAAAGGTAGCCTGTATCGAAACATGGGAACTCGTTTCGATACACCTGTGCCAAAATGTGCAGATTTGGCACAAAATAGCAGAAAAATCGATTTTCAATCGATTCTAAATGCATGATCATGATGAATGAAAAAAGATCTATAGACAAAAATAAGTACATACTCCCCATAACTACAACCATATAAGCAATTAACATAAAAAACACATAAGCATGAAAATCAAAATGGATTCAAGCAATTTTGCATAAAAATGCCCCTAAAAGGTCAAGAAAGGCTGGTTAAACTTAACTATCTCCTAAGGGTCCAAAAACACTCTTTGTCTAAAGGTTTGGTAAAGATGTCCGTGATTTGGTTCAAGGTGTCTATATGTTCTAGAACAACATCATTCTTTAAGACATGGTCTCTAATGAAATGGTGTCTTATCTCTATGTGTTTTGTTCTAGAGTGTTGGATGGGATTTTTAGAGAGACATATGGCACTAGTATTGTTACACTTAAGGGGTATGGTACCAAACTCAATTCCATAATCTAAAAGTTGTTGCTTTATCTAAAAGACTTGAGCACAACAACTTTCGGCCGATATGTATTCCGCTTCGATGGTAGATAATGCTACACTATTATGTTTCTTAGAGAACCAAGATATGAGCATACTATCTAGGAATTGACATGTTCTAGAGGTACTCTTTTTATCTACTTTACAACCTCCATAATCCGCATCCGAAAAAGCATGAAGGTTAAAGGTGGAATTTCTAGGGTACCAAAGGCCTAAACAAGGGGTATCTCTAAGGTACTTAAAAATTCTCTTAACGGCTATAAGGTGCGATTCTCTAGGACTAGCTTGAAACCTAGCACACAAGAAAATACTAAACATAATATTCGGTCTACTTGCGGTAAGGTAAAGCAATGATCCAATCATAGAACGGTAAAGTTTGGAATCGACACACTTACCTCCTTCATCTTTGTCAAGCTTCAAGGATGAGCTCATTGGTGTAGCTTGAGGCTTTACATGCTCCAAGCCAAACTTCTTGAGCATGTCCTTTATGTACTTAGCTTGATTGATGAAGATGTCATCCTTCATTTGTTTGATTTGGAGTCCCAAGAAGAATGAGAGCTCCCCCATCATGCTCATCTCAAATTCACCTTGCATTAACTTAGAAAAATCTTGACAAAAAAGTTCATTAGTAGATTCAAAAATAATATCATTAACATATATTTTCACTACTAATATATCCTTTCCATTGCTTTTAATGAATAGTGTTGTGTCCACCTTTCCTTTTTTAACCCCCTTTTCAATAAGAAAATTTGAAAGCTTTTCATACCAAGCTCTTGGAGCTTGTTTGAAACCATATAGAGCTTTTGTTAATTTAAAAACATGGTTTGGAAATTTTAGATCTTTAAAACCCGGTGGTTGTTCCACATACACTTCTTCATTTATAAAACCATTTAAAAATGAACTTTTGACATCCATTTGAAAAAGCTTGAAATCATTGTAACATACAAATGCACGTAGCATCCTAATTGCTTCCATTCTAGCTACAGGTGCATAGGTTTCATCAAAATCAATTCCCTCTTCTTGAGTGTAACCTTGAGCAACAAGCCTAGCCTTATTCCTCACTATGTTACCACTCTCATCTAGTTTGTTCCTAAAAACTCATTTTGTCCCTACAGTAGATTTATTTCTAGGCCTAACAACTAATGTCCATACCTTACTTCTCTCAAATTGATTTAATTCTTCTTGCATGGCCAATATCCAAAAATCATCATTTAATGCTTCTTTGATATTCTTAGACTCAATGCATGAAATAAATGCAACATTATTAAAAAGTTTGAGAGAGGATCGAGTGGTTACCCCTTGGATGGATCACCCAAGATTTCACCACCTTTGACATAGTTGAACTCCCTTGGGTAGCTTACTTCATTTTCCTCTAGAGTCGTGTCTTGCAAAGCTTCTAGAGGTGGTTCTTGTGCTTCTTCCTATTTGGTTGGAACCTCATCCACCTTTGATGATTGGCCACCATCATTGGCTTCAATGATTCCTACATCATTATCATCACAAGAATCCTTCCTCGGAAAGAGGTTATCATCGAAAACCACATGTATTGACTCTTCTACAACTAAGGTTCTCTTCTTAAAAACTCGATAGGCTTTAGAGTTTAAAGAATAACCTAGAAAAATAGATTCATCACTTTTTGCATCAAATTTATCTAAATTATCTTTTCCATTGTTTAAAACAAAACACTTGCAACCAAAAGGTTGAAAGTAGTTAATGTTAGGTTTTTTATATTTCAAAATCTCATAAGGTGTTTTCTTTAAAATCAGCCTAATCATTACTCGATTTATAATGTAGCAAGTGGTATTAGTGGCTTCCGCCCAAAAATATTTAGGTAAATTGTTTTCACAAAGCATGGTTCTAGCCATTTCTTCTAAAGTTCAGTTTTTCCTCTCAACTACCCCATTTTGTTGAGGAGTGCGAGGTGCGGAAAAATTATGGCTAATCCCATTAGAATTACAAAAATCCTCAAAACCTAGATTTTGAAATTCGGTTCCATGGTCACTTCTAATGTGAGAAATATTTTGACCAAGGTAATTTTAAGTTATTTTTGAAAACATGATGATTTTTTCTAAAGCCTCATCCTTAGTTCTTAAAAATAGAACCCAAGTATATCGAGAATAGTCATCAACAAGAACAAATGCATGTGATTTTCCACCCAAGCTAGTTGTCCTAATAGGCCCAAATAGATCAATATGGATTAGTTGTTATGTTCTACTTATTGAGATATCATTAATAGGTTTAAATGAAACACGTTTTTGTTTGCCCTTAGCACATGCATCACAAATTTTATCTAATGAGAATTTAAGCTTAGGCAAACCTCTTACTAGATTTAAGGAAATTAATTTCTCTAAAACACTAATGCTAGCATGTCCTAGTTTCCTATGCCACAATCATGCATCATTTTCATCACGGGCAACCAAACATGCGTGAGATGTATGAATGTCATCTAAATGCACCATATAGATATTTCCTATGCGATGGCCTATAAGCATTATCTTATTTGTTTTAATGTCCACTATTTTACAATCATTAACATAAAAAAGAACATTAAACCCTTTATCACATAATTGACTAATACTCAATAAATTATGCTTAAGATCATTGACATATAACACATTTTCAATAAGAATATAAGAGTGATTACCAATGGAGCCAATTCCTTCAATGTGGCCTTTGGAGTTGTCACTGAAAGTTACTACTCCGCCAATCTTTGGCTTGAGTTCCATGAATCTATTCTTGTCACCGGTCATGTGTCTTGAGCATCCACTATCAAGGTACCATGAGTTTTGACTTGAAGCTTTGGCCTTATAGCAATGCTCCCCTTACAAAAAAAGAATTAAACTTTGATTTTTGGTACCCAAATCATTTTGGGTCCATTTGTGTTAGCTCTCAAAACCTTGGTTCCTTTAGGAATCCAAGGAGACATAGCATCATAATTTTTAGAAGTTACAAGTTCCTTAGGAACCCATACACTTGTAACCTTTTTACCTCTTGATGGCTTTTGGAGGCTCCTTTGTTAGTAGCCTTTAAAGTTTCTCTTTGGATAGTTGGGTTTTGAAGAGCTAGCTTTTTCCAAGTTTTGTTTCCCAACTACCTCAAGAGAGGCTTCAAGCTCATTTACCACCTTATGGTGGTCATCATGAACTTTATAGAGAAGATTGTTTAAATCAACATTTTCATTTTGAAAATATTTTAATTCATCTTTCAAATCATCAATCTTCTCTAAAAGATCTGAGTTGGTTTTAGAAAGAGTTCATTCTCTGTTTTTAAATCAGAAATTATTTTCTTATTTTTCAAAATCGGTTCCTTATATTTATCAACCAACTCATCGTAAACCTCTTGTAACTCATCATATGATTCATGAAGCTCATCAAAAGTGAAATCAAAATTAGATGAGTTAGGGTTTACCTTAGGATCATCCACAATAGCCATGAGGCAAAGACTGACCACTTCATGCTCTTCGTCAGATGATGACTCCTCATCAAACCAAGTGGCAATGTTGGCCCTTTTGCTATGTTTCATGTCGCATCCCCTCCTCTTGAGTTGAGGGCAATCGGATCTAATATGCCCGGGCTTCTTGCACTCATAACATATTATTTGATCATTTTCTTCTTCCTTTCTCTTGTTGTTGAAATCCTTCTTTCTTTGGAACTTTCTGTGAAACCAATAAATTGATTTTGATATAACAAAGGACTTAAGGACTAAATTGAAAAAGAGAAAATGAATTTTTAAGTCCTCAAAACCACTCTATGTGTTTAAAGAAAAATGTATAAGTCAAAACCTCAACTTATCAAATATTTTCTAAGTGTTTACCAAGTCAAAACAGTGATCTTCGAGTCACCGTTTCGGAACAGCCATTGGGCATTTTGAAACGTTTTGAAACCGTTAACCTCTGTTTCGAAACGTGTTTCGAAACGGATGAAGAACAACAGAACATTTTGAACCGTTTCGATACAACAATACCGAAACGACCTCAAACGTTTCGAAACGAAATTCAAACTTGGTTTTAAAATATGACCGTTGAAGTTTTATAACTAATTTAAAAATATCGTTAAGGCTTATCGAAACGCTCCTAAGCCATTTCGATACAGGCTTTGACAGTAGCAAAATGTTTCAAAACGAGTTTCGAAACGGGCTCTTAGCGTATCGAAATGATCGTGCCCTTTTCGGTATGGTCTATTTATTACACCCCAACGACTCTTTCTATTTTGGTCTATTTCGAAACAGGGTCAGGCGTTTCGGAACGGGTAGTTGCAGATTGCATTTATAGAGGGAAGATAACATCCCAACGGCTATTTTAATAAAGGCAACATCCCCAACGACTAGAATTCAATGAGAAGGTATAAAAGGAGCCTCTAAAAGCTCCAACAACAACTATTGATCTCCAAAGAATTTTTCAAACATCAAATCCAAGCAATTGTGCTAAAATCCCATTATTTCTTGTAAACCCCAATTGTGAACTTTGTAATTTCCATTCTTATCTGTTCAATTGGGTTGAGTGCTTGTAAAAGGGCTATATTTTGTATTGAGAGATGCTAGTCTTAGCCTTTATCTTCTTTGTATTTCTTGAGTGAGGATTGGGTCAAATTTTGGGTAGAAAATTTGACAGGTATTGTAAAGGTTACCTCCTTAGCCTAGAAAAGGGGAAGATCAATTAGTGGATTGTTGGAAAATCCTTAGTGAAGCTAAGGTAGTGGATTTAGAGTTCAATTGGAACTTGAACCACTCTAAATCCTTTTGTCTAGCAATTTTTAATTTTCCAATCCACCACCAATAGTTCTAAAAATCCAATTCACCCCCTCTTGGCTTAAATCGTTTCATTGATCCACTCAACAATTGGTATCAGAGCCTACCTCTTTGAAGGATTAACAACCACAAGAGGAGTTCCTAGCAAGAGTGTGATCAACTACCTCTTAGGTTTACAAGATTAACTTAAATTCTTTCAAGATGAAAATGTAGACTTAAACAATCTTATTTCTCAATGCAATAGTGAACACCAAAAGGTTTTAAATGAGCTTAATGAGCTTAAGAAATCTTTCAATAGTTTTGGTAATATGAAAAATGAAATAGGTGAATCATCTAGATCAAACCAACCTAAAAGAAAGAACAATAACTACAAACAAAGTAGCTCCTATAGGCATAATAGAACTAAAAGAGTTAGAAGTGTATGGGTTCCTAAGGAACTTGTCAAGTCTAATAATATTGATGCCATGTCACCTTGGATTCCTAAGGGAACCAAGCTTTTGGGAGCTAACACTCGTGGACCCAAAATGATTTGGGTACCAAAATCAAAGCTTAATATCTTTGTTTGTAGGGGGAGCATTGCTACAAGGCCAAAGCTCAAAGTCAAAACTCATGGTACCTTGATAGTGGATGCTCGAGGCACATGACCAAAGACAAGAGTCAATTCATGGACTTAAAGCCAAAAAGTGGAGGAGTAGTGACATTTGGTGACAACTCCAAAGGTCACATTAAATGTATTGGATCCATAAGTAATCACTCTACTATTCTCATTGAAAATGTTTTATATGTCGATGGTCTAAAACACAATTTATTGATCATTAGTCAATTGTGTGATAAAGGGTTTAATGTCTTATTTGATAAAAAATGGGTGTAAAATTGTTGACATTTAATCAAATAATATAATGCTCATTGGTCGTCGCATAGGTAATATATACATGATGCATTTAGATGACATTCATACATCCCATGTATGTTTTGTTAAACAAAATGAAAATGATTCATGGCTATGGCATAGGAGACTAGGACATGCTAGCATTAGTGTTTTAGAAAAATTAGTTTCCCTAAATCTAGTTAGAGGTTTTCCCAAAATTAAGTTCTCAAATGACAAAATTTGTGATGCATGCTCTAAGGGTAAACAACATAGATCATCCTTTAAATCTATTAATGATGTTTCTACAAGTAGATGTTTACAACTAATTCATATGGATTTATTTGGGCCTATTAGAACTATGAGCTTGGGTGATAAATCGTATGCATTTGTACTTGTTGATGATTATTCTAGATTTACTTGGGTTCTATTTTTAAGTACTAAAGATGAGGCTTTAGAAAAATTCATCACGTTTTCAAAATTAACTCAAAATGATCTTGAACTTGAGATTTCTCAAATTAGAAGTGATCATGGAACCGAATTTCAAAATCTAGGTTTTGAAGAGTTTTCAAATGAAAATGGTATTAGCCATAATTTTTCGGCTCCTCGAACTCCTCAACAAAATAGGATAGTTGAGAGGAGAAATAGGACTTTACAAGAAATGGCTAGAACGATGCTTTGTGAAAACAATTTACCTAAATATTTTTGGGCGGAAGCCACAAACACCGCTTGCTACATTATAAATTGAGTAATGATTAGGCCACTTTTAAAGAAAACACTATATGAGATTTTAAAATCTAAAAAGTCTAACATTAGCTATTTTCATCCATTTGGTTGCAAGTTTTTGTTTTAAAAAATGGAAACGACAACTTAGGTAAATTTGATGCTAAAAGTGATGAAGCTATTTTCTTAGGGTATTCTTTAACCTCTAAAGCCTATCGTGTATTTAATAGGAGAACTTTAGTAGTAGAAGAGTCTATTCATGTTGTATTCGATGATAATTTCCTTACGAGGAATGAATCTTGTGATGATGATGATGTAGGAATCCTTGATACCTTTGATGGAGGACAAACTTCAAAGGAGGATGAGATTCCAACTAAAGATGAGGATGCACAAGATCCACCTCTTGAAGCCTTGAAGGACTTGACTCTTGAGGAAAAGGAAGTGAGCTACCTAAGGGAGTACAACTATGTCAAAGGTGGTGAAATCTTAGGTGATCCATCCAAGGGGGTAACTACTCGCTCTTCTCTTAAAATGCTTAATCATGTTGCATTTATCTCATGCATTGAACCTAAAAATATTAAAGAAGCTTTAAAAGATGATTTTTGGATTATGGCTATGCAAGATGAGTTAAATCAATTTGAGAGAAGTAAAGTGTGGACATTAGTTGAAAGGCCTAGAAATCAATCTACTATATGAACTAAATGGGTTTTTAGGAATAAACTAGATGAGAGTGGTAACATAGTGAGACCTATGCACCCATAGCTAGAATGGAAGCTATTAGGATGTTGCTTGCATATGCTTGTTATCATGATTTCAAGCTTTTTCAAATGGATGTCAAGAGTGCATTTTAAATGGCTTTATAAACAAAGAAGTGTATATGGAACAACCACCGGGTTTTGAAGATCCAATTTTTCCAAACCATGTCTTTAAATTGTCAAAAGCTTTATATGGTTTAAAACAAGCTCCTAGAGCTTGGTATGAAAGACTTTCGAGTTTTCTAGTTGGAAAAGGTTTTGAGAAAGGAAAGGTGGACACAACACTATTTATTAAAAACAATGGCAAAGACATATTAGTAGTTCAAATTTATGTTGATGATATTATATTTGGTTCTACTAATGAATTGCTTTGTCAAGATTTTTCTAAGTTGATGCAAGGTGAATTTGAAATGAGCATGATGGGAGAGCTCTCATTCTTCTTGAGACTCCAAATCAAACAAATGAAGGATTTCATCTTCATCAATCAAGCTAAGTGATAAGTATTTATTTTGGTTATGTTTTTAGTCCTTATTTTGATCGAATATATGTTTGAAGGACTTAATTGGGCTTTTTTATGTTGTTCTCGTGTAGGTTACGTAATGCTGGAAACAAGTTGGAATGCTGCAGAAAATACTGGAGTCGTGGGCAGATTCATGGGCATGAACCAGGGCATGAATGCTGATTGGGCGCCAAGTCAGCACCTTCTAGAAGATAACGTCAGCAACTCTGATAACTTATCAGTCCACTTATCAAGATAGCTTATCATCCGGTTTTTATTTTAAATTTCAAAACTTGGATATTTATCTTATGTAATTTTATTTAAATTTAGGATTTATCATCTTAGGTTTTTAGGGTTTTCAACTACTATAAATACCCCACTTTGGGGGTGAATTAGATCATCAATCATTTTTCCATTGTTCTCTTCTTCCTTGAGTTAATAAAGCTCTCTATTTTTCTCCATTTCTTTATTTATTTTATTAAGTATGGTTTTTTCACAAACCATGCTTAACTAAATTCCCTTTAGCCAAAAGCAACGCCAAACCCGATAAACCTCGTGAGATTAGGAAAATACTTCAATCCTTCAACAACTCCTTTTTAGATTCTCTGTAAAATTGATTAGGCAATCGGCCTAATCTTTAGGCATCGCAATTGTTTCATTCCGAGAGCGCGCATCGGGTTGAAGTGGTTTAGATCCATCGTTGGGGACGAGGAAAAGCTTGTAGCCAATTCAACTCCCTAAGAACAAACTTAGTGGCGGTCCACTAAGGGGAATCAAAATCGGAAACAATTCTCATCGAGACGAATATCCGAGCACGGGCTTCTCCAGCACTAACTCAGATTTGAGTTAGCATCGATTGCCGTAGCTAATTCACTAAAGTTTGACTTCAAGGATTACCCTGGGAGTCGAATTTACCAACGAGAAGTAAGTTACAAGGGTTGGGCCTTGTAGATTGTAACCTGCAGGAAAGTCGAAGAAAAATCAACTTCAGTGATCGAAGATGTCGTGGCAAAGCGTGGCTTGAGGCTATTTTAATCTATAATTCATTCTCAGTATTTATTTTTACGTTCTTATTATTTTTCTCATTCAAATCACTATTCTAAAATCCCCCTTTATTTTCTACAGGTATTTGGTCTAAATCAGAACGAAAGGTGTTAGAGTTCCTATTCCCTGCGGATCGACCCTTACTCTCGCTATATTATTTTAAATCTTATTTATTTGAGTTTAAGGTTTTATTTTTAACACTATACGACGAGTACATCAAGGATATGCTCAAGAAGTTTGGCTTGGAGAATGCAAAGCCTCAAGCCACACCAATGAGCTCATCTACAAAGCTTGACAAAGATGAAGGAGGTAAGTGTGTTGACTCTAAGATTTATCGCTCTATGATTGGATCTTTGCTTTACCTTACCGCAAGTAGACCAAATATATTGTTTAGTGTTTGCTTGTGTGCTAGGTTTCAAGCTAGTCCTATAGAGTCTCACCTTATAGCCGTTAAGAGAATCTTTAGGTACCTTAGAGATACCCCTTGTTTAGGTCTTTGGTACACTAGAGACTCAACCTTCAACCTTCATGCTTATTCGGATGTGGATTATGGGGGTGTAAAATTGATAGGAATAGTACTTCGGGAACATGTCAATTCTTAGGTAGTATGCTCATATCTTGGTTCTCTAAGAAACAAATTAGTGTAGCTCTATCTACCACCGAAGCCGAGTACATATCCTTAGGGAGTTGTTGTGCTCAAGTCCTTTGGATGAAGCAACAACTCTTAGATTATGGTATTAAAGTTGAAACCATGCCCCTTAAGTGTGACAACACTAGTGCCATATGCTTAACTAAAAATCCCATCCAACACTCTAGAACCAAACATATAGAAATAAGACATCATTTCATTAGAGATCATGTCCTTAAGGAAGATGTTGTTTTAGAGTTCGTAGATACCTTAAATCAACTAGTGGACATCTTTACAAAAACTCTAGATAAGGAGCGTTTTTGGTCCCTTAGGAGAGAGTTAGTTCTAACTAGCCTATCTTGACCTTTTAGGACCTTTTGTGCTTAAATTGCTTGATTTCTTGTAAAATGCAATGATTATGTGTTTTTACTCCTAATTACATCCATGCTTATAGTTAGGGGGTGTATGTTTATGGTTATACATGTTATTCATGCTCATTCATATCATTTATGCATATAAGACTTCATGAAATTCATTTTTCTGCAAAATTAGAGCCTCATCTGCACCTCCAGGCCTAGGCGTATTGAAACGGGCCAATCTGTTTCGATATAGGTGCCTTAAAAGAGTGATCTATGACTAGGGTGTTCCGAAACGCCTAGAAGGGTTTTGTAACGTTTTGCCTCTGGCAAGAAGTGTATCGAAACGAGTTTCGATACGAGTCAACACGTGGGATTCGATATGGTCAAAGCCGTATCGAAACAGTCAACAGGACTCGAAACGACAGTCAACGTTTCAGTACGCACGTTTCGGAACGATCGTGCTTGTTCCGAAATGGCTCTGCGGACAGCTTTAAAAAGGGCCTTAAATGATAAAGTTGCTTTTAAATTAAAACTCCTAAAAACCCTAACCCGATTTTCCCTATAAAAACCCTCTAAACCTCATTGTTTTTCATCAAATCTTGAGGGCTTTTACTCACAAACTCAAGTCTAAGCAAGCTTCAACAATTTAGTGCAAGTTCTTCCATTCATTCATCCAAAATCCCTATTTAAGGTATATTTTCATCTTTTTCTTTTTCCTTTGATTTTATTCGAATTTTAGGTTAGAAAACATTAATTTTGTATAGATTATATGTTTTGCAACTTAGGTTTTTCAAAACTTGTAAAAAGTTTCAAAATCTTAAAATTTTTTGTGCGAATATATTTTTTTACTCGTATTTTTTTCTCTGTTTTTCAAAAATAAATTGTATATATTGTTTTTAAAAGTGTTGTTCCTTAAAACCTAAATGGGATTTGTCATTGGATTGAATTAAGGATGTTCATGCATACACTTAGATTTTTAAAATTGCTTGCTTTATGTTTTTAGGAATTTTTCATGGACAACGTTAACAAGAAACGCAAGACGTCTCAAACGGGTGAAGCCTCAAACCAAGCCAATATTCGTCCTAACCTCACCCAACTTTTTCTCAAGAGTCCTTGAACTCAAGAGATGAAGGATAGGTTCTCTTTCGTCAAGGATATAGCCGTTCGTCGAGAGCGTGTTGTTGATATCCCATTCCTTGACTCTGAGCGTTTTGCTTTCCGTTATCTAGAGCGTTTGCAAGAATGGAACTTCATGGCTTTCTTGAACATACCAGATATTACCTACAAGCACAGGGTCCTCCTTTTCTACTCAAATGTTGTGCTCATTGATAATGAAGATCATACCGAAGTGATTGGCATTGAGTCGTATCTCTTAGGGAAGAAGTTTATTATCAACATACCCTTTTTAGAGACTGCTCTTGGACTCAAGAATGAAGGCATTGAGGATGAGAACCATTTTGGTGCTCACACCAGATCCATTCTTGAACATACCAGATATTACCTACAAGCACAGGGTTCCTTCACTTGATGATTTCTTGGTTCATCCGCCCTTCCGGAGGTAAATTCTCTCATATTCGTCAAGTTGATTATTTTTGGCTAGGGTGCTTTCGTCGAGGAAAACGACCGAATCTTGTCAAAATTATGTTCGCCGAGATGGTCCATAATGTGAAGATTCGTTAAACCGAAGCTCTTACTTCCTTCACTTATGAGATTGTTTTAAGCTATCTCTTTGGTACCCTCAACTTTGATTGCTCTTATGATTCTCCGGAACCCCGCAAGAACAAGATTGATGATTCTTCTCTCCATAAGTCTGGGTTTCGCTACTCTCTTGGTCAATGGGAACGTGTTGATAGGCATGCCCCTCCACCTCAAGTTGAGCCACCACCTCAAGCTCAGGGTCCTAACAATGAAGCTCTTATGGCTTTCCTCACCGAGCGGTTCAACACGATAGAGACGAACATGGCTTTGGGATTTGGTGCTATCAATACTTGTCTCACCGCTCTTGAGAATCAACAAACATTGATGGACTTGTCATTCTCTACCTTCTATGGTCAATGGATGACCTTTCATCGTGCTCAAGCTAAAAACGATGATGATTCTTCGGATGTTGATGGTGACGGTGATGATGAGGCTTAGGGTCTTCATTGCATATCATATTAGTTTATCATATTAGGACTAAGTTTGCACCTTTTCTATTTTATTTATGCTTTATGAACCTATGCTTTGATTGCTTTGTTTGGGATTGAACTTTAAACTCTATTGCTTTAAGTTTTATGTTTGATTATTTGAACTTTATGAATCTATATTATGTTGTTTGGTTTATTGTTTTTAACCTTGTTTCTTCTCTTAATGAGCCTTGTTTATTATTCTTTTTGATCTAAAAAAAAGGGGGAGAAGTAATATAAGAGCCCAAATTTTTTTTAAAGTCGGTTTTGAGTTTTAAAACTTGAATTTTAAATATTTTCAAAACTTTAAAACTCATCTTAAATTGAGGGGGAGTTAGAACGTCTTCAAGATTTCAAAACTCTTAAAAATTCTAACTTTGTTTTGTTATATCAAAAATGGGGAGATTGTGAAACCAATAAATTGATTTTGATATAACAAAGTACTTAAGGACTAAATTGAAAAAGAGAAAATGAATTTTTAAGTCCTCAAAACCTCTCTATGTGTTTAAAGAAAAATGTATAAGTCAAAACCTCAACTTATCAAATATTTTCTAAGTGTTTACCAAGTCAAAACAGTGATCTTCGAGTCACCGTTTCGGAACGGCCATTGGGCATTTCGAAACGTTTTGAAATCGTTAATCTCTGTTTCGAAACGTGTCTCGAAACAGATGAAGAACAACATAACATTTTGAACCATTTCGATACGACAGTATCGAAACAACCTCAAACGTTTCAAAACAGAATTCAAACTTGGTTTTAAAATATGACGGTTGAAGTTTTATAACTAAATTTAAAAATATCGTTAAGGCGTATCGAAACGCTCCTAAGCCCTTTCGATATAGGTTTTGACAGTAGAAAAATGTTTCGAAACTCGTTTCGAAATGGCTCTTAGCGTATCGAAACGATCATGCCCGTTTCGATACGGTCTATTTATTACACCCCAACGGCTCTTTCTATTTTGGTCTGTTTCGAAACAGGGTCGGGTGTTTCGGAACGAGTAGTTGTAGACTGCATTTACGGAGGGAAGATAACATCCCAACGACTATTTTAATGAAGGCAACAACCCCAACGGCTAGAATTCAATGAAAAGGTATAAAAGGGACCTCTAAAAGCCCCAACAACAACTATTGATCTCCAAAGAATTATCCAAACATCAAATCCAAGCAATTGTGCTAAAATCCCATTATTTCTTGTAAACCCCAATTGTGAACTTTATAATTTCTATTCTTATCTGTTCAATTGGGTTGAGTGCTTGTAAAAGGGCTATATTTTGTATTGAGAGATACTAGTCTTAGCCTTTATCTTCTTTGTATTTCTTGAGTGAGGATTGGGTCAAATTTTGGGTAGAAAATTTGACCGGTATTGTAAAGGTTACCTCCTTCGCCTAGAAAAGAGGAAGAAAAATTAGTGGATTGTTGGAAAATCCTTAGGGAAGCTAAGGTAGTGGATGTAGAGTTCAATTGGAACTTGAACCATTCTAAATCCTTTTGTCTAGCAATTTTTAATTCTCCAATCCACGACCAAAAGTTCTAAAAATCCAATTCACCCCCTCTTGGCTAAAATCGTTTCATTGATCCACTAAACACTTTCTCTCTCGGTTGGATTTCATAAACCTTGAGAATCTCTTGGCTATCATAGCAATTCCTCAAATTCACCATCTTCACTTGAATTGCTATCCTCTTGAGGTAGAGAGGCCTTGAGAGCAATTCCTTGCTTTTTCTTTTCTACTTCTTGCTTTTCCATTCTTTTTTCTTCTCTTCTTCTTTCCCTTGCTTCATAATCTCATGTATGGGGAGAGAGCCAACTAGTTCATTGAGCTTCAATGTCTTCAAGTTTTTAGCTTCGATGATGGTCATTCTCTTCCCATCCCATAATTTGGGAAGAGAATACAGTAACTTCCGGACAAGCTTGTCTTCGGAAATCTCCTCTCCAAATCCTTTGAGACCATTTACAATTACCAAGAATCGATCGAAAATTTTGGAGACGGTCTCATCCGGCTCTATCTTGAAATTCTTGTAGCTAAGATTGAGGAGTCCAATCTTGGTCTCCTTCAAATGGTTGGTGCCCTCGTACGTGATCTCCAGCTTATCCCACACCTCCTTCGCACTTGTGCATGAAGACATCTTTGAGTAGATGTCCGGACCAAGTGCACAAAAGATCAAATGAAGAGCCTTGTCATTGATTTGAAGCTTTCTTCTTTCTTCATCCGTCATCTCATGCTTGGTCTTTGGCACAAGCCTTCCTTCATCAGTCCTCTTCAATGGGATTGTTGGGTCATCTTCCATAACATCCCACACCATGTAGTCATTGGACTTGATGAATAGCTTCATCCTATTCTTCCAATAGAGATAGTTATCCCCACTGAAATAAGGTGGCTTGGTGGTGGATTGAGCTTCATAGAGGTTGGGGCCGGAAGTAGAAGCCATGACATTGGTTGAAGTAGATGATCACACTCTTCTAGAATATTCTCTTGAGGATGTGAAGCCTTCCAAGAGTCTAGCTTTAATGCCAATTGTTGAGTAGATCGATCGAACAGAAAGTGCCAATAGGGGGTGAATTGGAATTTTAAAAGTTGTGGGATGAAATTGGAAAATTGAAAAATCAAGACAAGAGGATTTATAGTGGTTCAATCTTAGAACAAGCTCTACATCCACTACCTTAGTCACCACTAAGGATTTTCAACCAATTTCACTATGAAATCTTCCCCTTTTCTAGGCTTAAGAGGAAACATTTTACAAAGATCAATCTTTCTACCCAAAGATTGATCTTGAGACCCCCACAAGAACAAAGAATTACAAGGCAATAAAATGTATCTCTCAATAGACAAATATGCCCAAAATACACTCAATCACACACTCAATTTGAGAATGAAAGGTTTACAATAAATGATTACAAATTGGGGTAAAAGATATGAAATTTGAGCACAAGGGTTTGGATTGATTGCTTGGATGTTGCTTTTTTTGATCAATAGTTGTTGTTGGTGCTTAAAATGCTTCATTTTATACATTCTCATTGATTTCTAGCCGTTTGGGTGGTTGACATCATAAATATAGTCGTTGAGACTTCATCTTCGCACCATAAATGCAGTTATGCAACTGCCCGTATCGAAATGGTACCTACTTGTTTCGAAACATGAATAAAATAAAAAGAATCGTTAAGTGCATTAAAGGGGTTGTATCGAAATTGGTATCGAAACGGTTGAGCTCATAAAATTCCAGTAGCAAAACGTTTCGAGACCAAGCTAGGCCGTATCGAAACGAGTAATTAACTTTGAAAATTTGGTTTCTAACAAGCAACGATCAAAAACATTAAATGCCCAAATTTGAAAAAGTTCTAACCCCATATCGAAACGGTTAACTGGCGTTTCGAAACAAAGTCAAAGTATGACTTGCCCAGATGAAGGTCGTATCGAAACGAGCTGAAGTCGTTTCGAGACCTATTCGATATGAAAATTCTAATAGCAAAACGTTTCGAAATAGTCATAAGCCGTATCGAAACGCCTGAGCAAAATTTACATACTTAGCTTGAAAATACTTAGAAAAATTCATGGGGATTATTTTTAAACCTTAAAACACTTTGGGTTAAATTTTTTACTTGTCAAATTTTGAGCTTTTTGAGATCTTAAAAAAATTTATTTACTTTGCAAAATAGTCCTTAAAGTATTTGTTATATCAAAATCAAGTTAAGTCAAATTAAGGGTTTTACAAAAGGGGGTAGAATATATTATGGGTATAAGAGATCCCCTTTTTGAGCAATTCGACTTTGACCGGAACCCGACCCATACAAACCAACCAAATGAATAATTCAATTTTTGGAGGAGCCACACCACACTAAACAAACTTATTCCAGAAGTTATTTGAAGGCACCGTGACATGCAACATATTCTTCAGAGATATGACTAAGAAAACTCCATCCCATGATCCCGACCATCTCACCCAATCGTGTTCCAATGTGGAAGATTTAAAACTATTAAGAAGCGAACAAAGGTTATTCCAAGAAAGTACTTCCCAGTCGAAAAGACATCGTCTTAAGGGTAAATTCCAGACCCAATCATCACCTTCTTTATACCCATAATTAGCAATACAACCATTCTTTTCGATCGTTAATGCAAAGAGTCGAGGAAATATGGTTTTCAGGGGAACGTCAATCAACTAAACATCATGCCAGAAAGAAATGGACTTCCCATCCCCCACTTGTAAAATTAAGTTCGAACGTAAACAACCCCAAAATCGTCTTCCTTGTAATATGATTTAATAATCGCATTCCAAATCCAAGACGTTAGCCTCAAGGCCGAATTGATAGGGAGCAGAGTCGGGACAACTGACAAAATTTTACTAGATATAACCCTTCTTCACAATCCTTCAGGTCCGTTACCAAATACCAACCTTATTTGCCTAAAAGAGAGCGATTAAAAGAATCTAGATTAGATATACCTAGTCCACCCTTTCCAAACGGCTTGCAAATTGACCCCTAGTTAATCCAATGAATTTTGGACTTATCCACGGATCCGCCCCACATGAATTTGGCCATTAAACTATTCAATCGAGTTGAAACTGCCGACGACATTCGAAATAAAGATAAGAAATATATAGGGAGACTTGTGAGGATGGACATGATTAACGTAAGCCTCCCCTCATAGAGAGGTATATCAGTTTCCATCCCTCCAATCTTTTTTCGTATTTATTCACCACCAGATCCCAAAGAGCGGTATAGTTTCTTAGTTTTGAGACTAATGATTCTCTATTGGTTCTAAATTGGTGGATGGATATGGTGGTAATTGCCTGGCTGCTAGTTGCTTAGTTTTGAGACTAATGATTCTCTATTGGTTCTAAATTTGGTGCTTCGAAAGATATACTGAATTGGCTTCTTCAATTCTTGCTTATTGGTTGCTGATCTAGTGTTTAGTTTTGGTTAATGTTGCGTTATGTTAGTTCTACATTGTGAGTATTTGTTCTTAATCTGGTTGGTGCCTTAATTCATTCTGATTACTGGCCTGGAAACTTGTGTATAATTTGTGTTTCATTGAGTGATGATGAAGCTGGTTAAAGTTGGTTATAGAGTTGTGATATTCAGTCCTGAAGACTGTTGTGTGGGTGAAGACAGGAAATTGTATGATGGACCATCGAAGAAGAAAAGAAAGAAAGCTAAGAAAGCTTCTTTCTTTTAGTACACTGAAAAAAAAGCATATGTACATTGTTAAGCAAATGTTCAAGTAAAGAGATTTGAAGTCAGTTGTTTTTTTCTTCTTCGGGTACCAGCTCACCTACATTTGTGATGAAGAAAGAAAGAAAAAAAAAGAGATGAAGAGTAAACAAAAGGATGAAGAATGTTAAAGAAAGACCAACTCCCCAACTCCCTGAACCAGCTCACTGAGTTAGCTCATGGACTCAACTCCAACTCAAAAACAAAGATTGAAAAAGTTCAACAAGAGAAGAAAACAGGGTGAATGTTAGACAATTATAATAAGTTGTAATTGCAGTCACAAATTAAGCATGTTAGAATATAATTAGTTAATAGTTTGTTTAGAGTTTGTTAGATGGTTTGGGCTGTTAGTAGTTGGGTTATAAATACCCAAGTATTGTAATGGGTTAAAATACAATCAGTTTAATATTTTTAATAACATTTTTAGATTACTATTCTCTATCATATTTTACCCCTAAAGTCTCAACCACCGTCACCTCCTTTCTTCTTCATCGTTCATCATATACTTCGGCAACCGCCATGAGTCCCTTCTCACAAAACTATAGTATCTTAAAATCAATATTTACCAATTATCTATTATTTTATTTCTATTTAGAGGAACACTTGCCTCTTAAGCAAGAAAGATAATCACATAACCATATGAAAAAGTTCATTTTGAAAATACTTTTAATTTGTCATTTATTTAGAAAATATATATTGTTTTTTTATTCTTACATTCTGGTATTGGTCTGTCTTTTGACTTTGTTAAACCAACGAAAGAACACAACTTCCAAGTATAGCCATCTTTATCATAACACAGAAACAAGAATCCTTCTCTGAGTATGATGGCAGTCCTGTCATAATTACCACTTTGCTAATTATATAATTTGAATTCAGATTCGAAAAGGTTTTATTTAATTATTTTTAAATATATATATATATTGAATGTAATAATAATTTTTTTTGGTAATATGCATGTCCGTTATATGATCCATGTTCGGAGTGCGTGGCTACCCCTCCCAACAATATCGTCTCCAAGGATCGAACTCACGTCCTCTCCTTGGGAGTGCAATGTGCCTTACCAATGCACCCAACCCTTGTTGGTTGAATGTAATAATAATTAACTATTGTGAATTCTTTTTAAATTATAAATTACAATTCACAATAGAGGACGGAGTTACTCTTCGGGGAATAGAGTTGTTGGTTCTTCCAATTTTTTTATATAATAATATTTTGTTTTTTTAGTTTTCATGTTAATAAAAATGATCTTTATTTCTTTCCATTTTAAATTTTAATACTTAATTAACCCTCAATTTATTTTAATGTTTGATTTTAGCTTTGTTGCTGTCCACGTAAGTTACAATCAAAATACTAAAATACACCGAAATAAATAAAATTAGTCATTACAAATTGAGACGAATTAAAGTTTAAAATTGTGAATAAAATATAAATATTTAAAAAGTGAAGGGAAATTCATAACTAATCCATTTTAATATATATATATATATATATATATATATATATATATATATATATATATATATATATATAAAAGGTAGAAAAAAAGTTTTTGATATAGGCAAGGACCCCTTTCACTATTAACATAATTCTCTTTATGATTATAGTCACTAATTATATTTAAACTAATAAATCATAAAATATATCGAATAATTCATCAAAATAATTCATCAAAATAATTCTCGAACATACTTATGTAGTATGAGAGTTTGAGATTCTGAAAATTTTAAAGATTTTCGAGTGTGATTATCAGAAGTGAATTATTTGTGAAGGAGGGGACACATTGGATAAAGATAGGAGGGTGCACTCAATGAAGAGTGTCTTTGAAGAGAAAATAGGGACACTTTTCTGAGCCCACCAAGGCACGTCCAAATGGAATATTTTCTTATTATACCTTGTGCAATTAGAAGGTTAAATATAGGCTTATATTACACATAAATAAGTATATAAAGTATATTAATTTTTCATTTAAGTACTTAAAGTATTTTTTTGTTAAAATAAGTATTTAATGTATATTTTTTGGTTAAATTAAATATTTAAAGTATACTTTTTGATCAAAATAGGTATTTAAAGTACTTTTTGGTTAAATAAATATCATGTGATATTGATTGAAAAATACTTTAGGTACATATTTTAACAAGAATATATACTTTAGGTATCTACTTTGACGAAAAATATTTTATGTACATATTTTGACAAAAAAATGTACTTTCGGTACATAATTTAACCAAAAAGTACACTTTAGGTACTTATTTGTGTTATAAGCCTTAAATATATGAGAACATTGTTGATACATAAGTTGTGTAAACTAAAATTTACAGAATCTTATTAAATTTATAGTTTTAGGGTTTAATTTGAGATTTAAAATTTAAGAGTTTAAGTTGTAGAACTTAGAATTTAGAATTTATGGTCAAATATTTAGATTTTAGACCAGTGACAGATTTAAAAATTCAAGATTTGAGTTCAAATATTTTATTTCCAAAATGAGTATGCAAATATTTTATTATCTTTAAACATTAAATTAAAAAAAATAAGGAAGCAATTCACACTAATTTAAGTTTGTTTTGAAAAATCGGGATCAATTACTCCTCTGGAGGACTGCATGCATCCACCACTGTTTTAAATTGTATAATTTTTTTTGAATAGCTTAAATTATATAATTTAAATTAAAAGAATTGTGTATAAAAATCTTACACTATCAATATATATATATATATATATCATATGAAAAATGTGGTCTATAGTCATCCACTAACTAATTAACAGTTTAAACATTTGAGTTTTAAAAAGTTAAATACTTAAATTGGGACCAAAACCTTTTAAATATCAAATAAGGGTTAAATTTAAGAATATTTTAGGAAATAAAAAAAGATTTGAGAGTAAAATAGAATTGTCTCTCATCCATCCGATAAAAAATGAAAGTTTTACAATGTTTGCTATTTAGATGGATTACACAGTACCATAACGGCTTATTTTTGGACATATGTGCAAGTAGTATGGCTCACCATAACCGTCTCTAGCCTCACCAGCTCTTTCATGCTCAATTGCTCACGTTCTAATTATTTGGTGATAACATATCCTTCAATTCTCATTTGGATCTCTGTTTGTGCAGGCCCAATCTGTTTGCGCAGGCCCAATGCCTTTCTTAACTGATGCAACCTCATTAAGTTCTGCGAAATCGTTTTTATTAAAGTTGTAGAAGTCTTCTTCAGTTCTCAAATCTTCCTTGACCCTCATTCCTTTTTTTATTTTTCAGCCTTAATTTCTTCTCTTTTCCCCCAATTCTTCTCCAATTTTCATGACAATACCCCATCTTCCATTTGATTCTTGTCCCCAAGGATCAAAATAGAGAAATTGAAACTTGAGTGTGGTGTAGCCTTCCCAGGTAGCGATCTCTACTCTCAAATTGGATCACTGAACTAGTAATTGGGTGACGACTTTGTTGTGTCTTTTAACCATACGTTTGTCGAAAACCAAGGATGGGTAGACTCACAACTGTCCATCATCGGTAACATCCGGTGGATCTGTCGAGGTAAGTTGTTTATCCCTAATTTTTTCTTAAGCAAAGTCACATAAAATATTGGGTGGATTTTAGAAGAAGCTGGCAATTCGAGTTGATATGCCACTAACCCCACTCTTTTCTGAATTTTGTATAGACCATAATACCGGGTAATAAGCTTCACATTTCTACGGACAACTATAGAGGATTGCTTATTAGATTGAAGTTTCAGGTACAACTCATCCCCAACTACAAATTCCCTTTCAATTCTATGACAATATACAAATTGTTTCATACGATTTTGAGCCTTGTATAATTGTTCTTTGAGTAGAGTATTCAATTGTAGTCTCAGTTGTATCAGTTGTTGTACACTGTCCACTAGAGTAGATTGACTCTAGTCTAACATAGGAGGCTTATAACCATATAATACCTCGAAAAGTGTCACTCCAATAGATGTGTGGTGGTTGGTGTTATACCACCATTCAACTTGAGGAAGCCACTTGACCTATTCAACAGGCTTCATGAAGCACAAGTTTTCTGAGGTACTATTTCAGACACTGATTTAACCTCTTAGTCTGGCCATCCGTTTCTAGATGATAACCAATGCTGAAAAAAGTTGTTGTCCCTAATTACTTCATAATTTCTTTCCAAAAAAGGCTTGTAAATGTTTTATCCCTGTCTGAGATAGCTAGTTTATGAGGTCTATGTAATTTATACATATGATCAAGGTAGACTCTTGCCACTTCTAATTCAATGTAAGGATGAGACAAGGCTAAGAAGTGAGAATACTTTGTAAATTTATCAATGATAACTAAAATGCAATTGGACTTTATGGACTGAGACAAACCTTCAATGAAGTTCATGATAATGACTTCCTAAGACTGTTGTGGTACTAGAAGAGGTTGTAACAGTCTTGGTTTAACCACATGTTCAACCTTTGTTCTTTGGCAGATTTCACATTCTCTCACAAAGGCTTGTACTACAGATTTCATATTTGGATAGCAAAAATATAGTTGAATTCTGTGATGAGTAGCTTGTATCCCTGAATGCCCCCTTGAGGTGAGTCATGCAAAGTTTGCAAAATTCTGTGTATCAAACTACCAATTTTTCCCACACAAACTTTTTTCTTAAACCTCAACACCTCTTTCTGAAAAGTCCAATATGTGTTTGTTTGATTATTACTGACTGAGGCAGTGATCTTCTCAGTTGCTAAAGATCTCCCTCATAACTTCCTTCAATCTCCTGAAACCATACTAGAGTTATTTGCACCATTGCCATTTGAAGTGACCCTGTGTCTTCCTCATACCTTCCGGGTAATGCCTCTTCCCCCACATTAGATTTACCCTTTTTGTACTGAATAACATAGTCTAACCCTAGGAGTTTGGACAACCTATTTTCCTGAATGGTGGTGGTGAGTTTCTGTTCCAATAAATGCTTCAAAGGCTCATGGCCAATCTTAATAACAAATGTACCTCCTTCTAAGTAGTGCCTCCACTTGGAGACAGCCACGAGAATGGATAAATACATCTTCTCACAGATGGAGATGTCAACATGTCTAGGTCTCAAGGCCCCGCTCAAGTAAGATATTGGCCTACCATCTTAGAACAACACTACTCCAATGCCCTTAGAATTGCATCAATTTCAAGGTAGAAAGGTTTGTTGAAGTTAGAAAATGCCAGGATAAGTGCTTCACACATAGCTTGCTTTAGTTTATCAAATGCAACCCTTGCAGATTCTATCCAATTAAAACTGTTTTTTAAGTATATTAGTCAATGGTTTACTGATCTTCCCAAACCCTTTGATGAACTTTCTATAATACCTAGTCAATCCCCAAAACCCCCTCAAAAACTTCAAATTTCAGGGAAGTTGCCAATTTCTCATAGCCTCAATCTTGGATGGGTCTGCGGACACTCCCTGTTTGAAAATACGATAGCCCAAATACTATACCTTGTCCTGACCAAAAAAGCATTTGCTCTTTTTGGTAAATATCTTCTTAACGCTTCTAAAACTTCTCTAAGATGTTCAACATGGGCTACCATAGTAGGAATACATACCAAAATGTCATAAAAAAACACTAAAACAAACTGTCTAAGATAAGGCTTGAACAAACCATTCATAAGGGATTGAAAGGTACCAGAGGCAGTAGTGAGGCCAAAGAGCATTACCTTGAATTCAAAATGCCCTTGGTGTGTCATGAAATCTGTCTTGTAGACATCATCTTCTCTTACCCTAATTTGTCAATATTCAGACCTTAAATCAATTTTTGAAAAGTAGGAAGCCCATTCTAGCAAGTCTTCAACCACTGGAATTGAGAACTTGTTCTTCACCGTGAGAGAATTCAACTGTCTGTAATCTACACATAACCTTCAAGATCCATCTTTTTTCTTTACTAGAAAATAAGGAGATGCAGAAGGACTACTACAGGTTTGAATTACAGAAGCAGCAATCATTTCCTTGATTTGTCTTTCCACTTCAGTTTTCTAATAATGAGGGAATCTGTAAGGCTTTAAATTGACTGGGGTGGCATTTGACTTTAGGAAAATGGCATGATCTTGAGTCCTAGGTGGAGGCATCCCTTTAGGCTATTCAAAAATTTCATTGTAGTCATTCAAAAGAGGTTGTAGTACTCCAGGGATTTCACTGTCTAATTCCTCAGCACTCAACAGATACATTTCTCCCATCACATCATGATCTTTCTCAATAAGTTTGATGGTTTCTATTGTTCTCCCACCCCGTGTAGTACTATGTCTTTTCCTTCCCTTTTAAAACTCATTGTCATCTCATTAAAGTCCATCAATACAGGGTTGTACTTCCTCATCCAATCAACTCCTACAACCATGTCACTGCCCCCATATTCAGAACCCTAAAGTCATGCTCAAAATGGAATCCTTGCATCTTCCAACTCAAAATATTATGTTAAGTTGATCAATTGAATCGAACATGGCCAAGAGAGGGGTGAATTGGCTTTTTAAATTGGAAGGAGCAAATTGAAAAATAGAAAATTCAAGACAAGGCAATTTATAGAGGTTCAAGCTTAGAACAAGATCTACATCCACTACCTTAGCTGCCACTAAGGATTTTCAACCAATTTCACTAGAAATTCGTCCGCGTTTCTCGAATTATGAGGAAACCTTACAAATCGGTTAATCTTTCTACCCAAAGATTAACCACGACTCTCTAAAATACAAAGAAGTTTGAGAATTTGAATAGTGCCGCTCACTAGGTTAATAGATTGCCCAATTACACTTAAACACTCCCTAAACTTGAAATAAGATAATACAATTGAGAATTAAACAAGTGAGGTACAAGGATTTGACTATAAGAGCTCTAGGGTTTGGATATGTGCTTGGATTGTTGCAAGTTTGTTCAATAGTTATTGTTGTAGCTTTTGAGGATTGTTTATATTCCCTTGCATTGATTTCTAGTCGTTCTGGTGGTTGAGATCACCAATTGAGCCATTGGGCTTAATCTTTCCCGCAATAAATGCACTTCTGCAACCTACCGTATCGGTACTCGAACAACCGTATTGATACCTGTCTCAAAACAGAAAGAGTCGTTGTGCACATTTAAGAGGGCGTATCGATACTCTATAACCGTATCGATACGAATTTTGCTCACTAGAATCCCGAGGAAAACTTTTGTAAAAAGTGTATCGATACGCTATATGGGTGTATCAATACGGCCTAACGACCGTTTGAATTTTGCTGAAATTATAACTGACAAGCAACAATCAAAAACTTTAAATGCACAGATTTATCGAATCATATCAAACTATATCGATACGGGGGACTACCGTATCGGTACGATATGCCTTAAAGTTAAGCCCAGGTAAAATACCGTATCAATATGATTAAAATTGTATCAGTACACTTTTGTCGACTAAAATTCTAGAACCTAAAAATTGTATCGATGTGGCTATAGTGTATCGATACGCCTTGGCGTACAAGTTGGTTTTGGGCTGTAACACTTAGAAAAATTTTGCTTGGACAAATTATTTGACTTAGAATCATTTTGTTTCAAGTTTGCTTGTCAATTTGTGAGATTTTGAAATACTTAAAAATTTATTTACTTTTACAAAAAAGTCCTTAGACACTTTGTTATATCAAAATCAAGTTAGGCTTTACAATCTCCCCCTTTTTGATATAACAAAACCAAAGTATATTTTTAAGTATTTTGAAAACTTTGGAAAGTTTAGTCCCCCTTCATTTATGATTGGTTTTCAAAAAATTATGTTTTACACTTCTCCCTTTTTTTGTTAGATCAAAATCAATGCAAACATTCACGGATATAGACAAGATATAACAATGGAGCACAAAGTATAAGCAAAACATAATTAAAGCAACATGATAGCATTAAAATTTAAAATAAAATCCAAAGCAATAATAGTTCAAAATAACTTCAAACTTAAATCCAAACTTAATCCTAATAACAAAATCAAAGCATAGGGTTCCTAACATAAAGGTGCATGAAAAAGAAATCCTATTATGATATGTAATGAGATGGTATGCTCAAAAACTACTCGTCCCCATCGTCTTCATCATCGTCCTCTTCGTCTTCATCGTCAATGTTGGCATGAGATTTCCGAGTATGATTGAGCCAAGCATCATGGAAGGCGATGAGAGAGACATCCATGGAAGTTTGTTGTTGTTCAATGGCCTTGACTTGATCCTTCAAAGATGTGAAACGAGTATCAATGGCTGCAAATCCGACATCCATGTTATTCCCTAAGGAGGTGAATTGCTCATTGAGATACGCCATGAGTTCATCCATGAAAATTTGAGCTTGTTGGACTTGTGGGCCTTGAGGAGCAATCGGAGGAGGTTGATCGTCTTGAGGAGGAGGGCGAGCAACACGAACCCACTCATGATCAATGTACTCAAAGTGAGCACGAGTAAGGGAGTGTTTGTCAATGGGCTTGTCTAGAGGCTCGACAGCATCATGGGAGCAATCGATCTCCAAGGAATGGAACAAAAAGCTCAAAGTCGCGCCACAGAAAAAGGACTTGACTTGATCGGTGTGACGGTGTTGGACAACATAAAACAAGTCCGCAAACATAATTTGGCAAAGATTTGGGCGCTTACCCTCTCGTAAACAACGGAGCCAAAACGCATCAACTTGGTGAATGGTAGAGAATTTCCCACTGGAAGAACGAATCCACCAAGAGATGATGAGATGGAGGATACGGTCATGAGCATCAAGGACGGTGATGGAGCCGAGTTGAGAATGCCCTAAGGAGTGTTGATCATCGATTCCTGAGTTTTCAAACCCAAAAACATTTCATAAAATAGTTTGATCAATTCAAAGCTTTTTGCCCATAAGATAGGAGTCAATGGCAATAACACTCTCTCTAGCTTGGTCATGGAAACATCAGGCATTAGAAAAGAAAATCAAAACAAGATTTCAGTACATAATCGGGGGAACACTTAAAAAGGTAAAAGCTACCATTGTTGTAACAACCCAAGATATTTGAACTTAAACCGTTCAGAGTTTAGAGAAGGGATTGAAACAACTCGTTCATCCTGGATTGGAAAAGCTTGGTATTGTTTATAATGGGACATAGCCTAGAGGGATAGAAAACTATTTTGAAGAATAAATCATGGTTCAGTTTAGTAATACCCTTATTGTCAAAATTGGGATTGGATGAACTAGAAGTCAAATCTTTCCTTTGTCTCTTTTTCAGTGCCATAATATCCTGAAAAACATTAAAACCATTCAAAAACAATGTATGAAATTATCATCACATTCGATCCAAAAAGCATTCCAATAATTCAAGGTATTGAGAAAAATACTATATTTTATATGTTAAAAATCATATACAATTATAAATATGAATTTTGGTAAAAATAGTCTTGAAAATAGTATACTAAAATATACAATATATTTATATATCTGAAACAAAATTTTTTAGATTTTAAAGAATTTTTGCAAAAACTTCAAAATCCATACTATAATTATACTAAGTATACAAAAATTAGTTGAAAACAATAACAAAAACTAAACGAAAATTAAAAAGGAAAGAAAAGGGTTTTTATAACTTGAGTAATGAATGTGGATGAATGGAGGATGATGAATACACCAATTTGAAAGCAAAGCTTAGCCTTGATGTGTTGATGAAAAACCCTCAAAGAATTTTGAGTTTAGTGTGAAAAATCGAGGAGATTTGAGGGGGTTTTATAGTGAAAAACGGCTAGGGTTTGAGAGGAAAAAGAGATTGTGTTTTAATTAAAGTGAAACACCCATTTAATGCCCCATTAAGCAACATGTATCGATACGCTAACGTACCGTATCGATACGCTGACGTGGCGTATCAATCCACAATATCGGTACAGTTTTCATACTGTATCGATATGTGTAACCTTATCGATACAATTAAAACTGTATTGACTCCCATTAAGCAACCCGTATCGATACGCGGTGACCCGTATCAATACCCTTTTACCAGAAATGCATTTTTTAGCTGACTTGAGTTTAAAAATTGGATTTTAAACGACTCTAAATGCATGTGTATGATGAATGAGCAGCAATTATGGACTAAAATAAATACATACTCCTCCTAGAAACAAGTATCGATGCATCAAGAGGAAAAATGCATAAACAAAATCAGCATTCAAAAACAATCATATTTTTGACACTTAAGGGTTCTAAAAGGTCAAGATAGGCTAGTTAGACCTAACTCTCTTCTAAGAGTCCAAAAAGGTTCTTTGTCTAATGGCTTTGTAAAGATATCCTTTAGTTGATTTGAGGTATCAACATATTCTAGAACAACATTATTTTTAAGGACATGATCCCTAATTAAATGATGTCTTATATCTATGTGCTTGGTTCTAGAATGTTGGATGAGATTCTTAGTGAGACATATGGCACAAGAGTTGTCACACTTAAGGGGCATGATACCTACATCAATTCCATAGTCTAGAAGTTGTTGCTTCATCCAAAGGAGTTGAGCACCACAACTTCCGGTTAATATATATTCTGCTTCGGTGGTAGATAAGGCTACACTATTTTGTTTCTTAGAGAACCAAGATATGAGCATACTACCTAGGAATTGGCAAGTGTTGGAGGTACTTTTTCTATCTATCTTACAACCCCTATAATCCGCATCGGAATAAGCATGTAAGCTAAAGGAAGAGTCTCTAGGATACCAAAGGCCTAAACAAGGTATGTCTCTAAGGTATCTAAAGATTCCCTTAATGGCTACAAGGTGTGATTCTCTATGGTTAGCTTGAAACCTAGCACACAAGCAAACACTAAACATGATATTAAGTCTACTTGCGGTAAGGTAGAGTAAAGAGCCAATCATTGAATGATAAAGCTTAGAATCAATACACTTACCTCCTTCATCTTTGCCAAGCTTAATTGATGAGCTCATTGGAGTGGCTTGAGGCAACACATTCTCCAAGCCAAACTTCTTGAGCATATCTTTGATGTTCTTAGCTTGATTGATGAAGATGCCATCCTTCCTTTGCTTGATTTGGAGTCCCTAGAAGAATGAGAGCTCCCCCATCATGCTCATCTCAAACTCATCTTACATTAACTTCGAGAATTCTTGGTAATAAAATTCATTAGTAGAACCAAATATAATATCATTGACATAAATTTGTACTACTAAGATGTCATTGCCACTTATTTTAATGAAAAGTGTAGTGTCCACCTTCCCTTTTTCAAAACCTTTTTCAACCAAAAAAATTGAAAGCCTTTCATACCAAGCTCTAGAAACTTGTTTCAAACCATATAAAACTTTAGTTAATTTAAAAACATGATTTGGGTAAATTGGATCTTCAAAATCGGGTGGTTGTTCAACATACAATTCTTCATTAATAAAGCCATTTAAAAATGCACTTTTAACATCCATTTGAAAAGGCTTGAATTCATGATAACATGCAAATGCAAGAAGCATCCTAATTGCTTCTATTCTAGCTATGGGTGCATAAGTTTCATCAAAATCGATTTCCTCTTCTTGAGTTTAACCTTGAGCAAAAAAAATCTAGCCTTGTTCCTCACTATGTTACCATAATCATCTAGTTTGTTTCTAAAGACCCACTTAGTTCTATAGTAGACTTATTACCAGGCCTATCAACTAAGGTCCAAACTTTACTCCTCTCAAATTGATTAAGTTCTTCTTGCATTACCAATATCCAAAAATCATCTTTTAATGCTTCTTTGATATTTTTAGGCTCAATGCATGAAATAAATGCAACATTATTAAGCAATCTAAGAGAGAATCTAGTGGTTACCCCCTTGGATAGATCACCCAAGATTTCACCATCTTTGACATAGTTGAGTTCCCTTGGGTAGCTGACTTCCTTTCACCAAGATTCATGTCCTTCAAGGATTCTATGTAGGGATCTTGTGCTTCTTCTTCTTTGGTTGGAACCTCATCAACCTTTGATGATTGTCCACCATCATTGGCTTTAATGATCCCTACATCATCATCATCACAAGAATCCTTCCTCGGAAGGAGGTTATCATCGAAAATCACATGAATAGACTCTTCTACAACTAAGGTTCTTTTGTTAAACACTCGAGAGGGTTTGGAGTTTAAAGAGTATCCTAAGAAAATAACTTCATCACTTTTGGCATCAAATTTACCTAAATGATCTTTTCCATTATTTAAAACAAAACACTTGTATCAAAAAGGATGAAAATAGCTAATGTTAGGATTCTTTGACTTTAAAATATCATAAGGAGTTTTCTTTAAAATAGGCCTAATCATTACACGATTTATAATATAACAAGCAGTGTTTGTGGCTTCCGCCTAAAAATACTTAGGAAAATTATTTTCACAAAGCATGGTTCTAGTCATCTATTCTAAAGTACGATTTTTTCTCTCAACTACCACATTTTGTTGAGGAGTGTGAGGTGCGGAGAATTGTGGCTAATACCATTAGAGTTGCAAAAATTCTCAAAATCGAGATTTTGAAATTCTGTTCCATGGTCACTTCTAATATGAGTTATGTTTTGACCAATGTCATTTTGAGTGACTTTTGAAAATGTGATTAAATCTTTTGTACTTAAAAAGAGAACCCAAGTATATCTAGAGAAATCATAAACTAAAACATAAGCATATGATTTTCCACTCAAGCTAGTTGTCCTAATAGGCCCAAAGAGATCCATATAGATCAATTGTGAAACTCTACTAGTTGATACATCATTAATGGATTTAAATGAAGTTTGTTTTTGTTTACCTTTAGCACAAGCATCACAAATTTTATATAAGGAGAATTTTAGCTTAGATAAACCTCTAACTAGATTTTGGGAAACCAATTTCTCTAAAACACTTATGCTAGCATGTCTTAGTTTCATATGCCATAACCGTGCATCATTTTCATTTTGAGCAACCAACCATGCATGTGATGTATGAATGTCATCTAGATGCACCATGCATATGTTACCTATGCGATGACCAATGAGCATTATCTTATTTGTTTTAATGTCCACAATTTTGCAACCATTTATATCAAAAAGAGCATTAAAACTTTTTTCACATAATTGTCTAATGCTCAATAAGTTATGCTTTAGACCATTGACATGAAAAACATCTTCAATAAGAATAGAAAAGAGATTACCAATGGAGTCAATACCCTCAATATGGCCTTTGGAGTTGTCACCAAATGTCACCACTCCACCATTTTTTGGCTTAGCTCCATGAATATACTCTTGTCTCCGGTCATATGTCTTGGGCATCCACTATCAAGGTACCAAGTGTTTTGACTTGAAGCTTTGGCCTAGTAGCAATGCCCCCTACAAACAAAGATTAGTTCTTGATTTTTGGTATACAAATCATTTTGGGTTAATGTGAGTTAACTCTCAAATAATTGGTTCCCTTAAGAACCCAAGAAGCAATATCATTAATATTATTAGAAACTACAAGTTCCTTAGGAACTCGTACATTTCTAATCCTTTTACCTTTAGGATGCCTTTGAGAGCTTCTTTATTTGTAGCCATTAAAGTTCCTCTTTACATAATTGGGTTTTGAAGAACTTGCTTTTTCAAAATCTTGTTTCCCAACTACACTAAAAGAAGCCTTAAGCTCATTCACCACTTTGTGGTGATCATCATGAACTTTTAAAGAAGATTGTTTAAATCAAAATTTTCATTTTGAAAATACTTTAAATCATCTTGTAAAACAACAATCTTCTCTTTGAGTTTCGAATTAGTTTTGGAAAAGGAATCATTTTGGTTTTTCAAATCGGAAATCATTTTCTTGTTTTTTAAAACTGATTCCTTGTACTTTTCAACCAACTCATCATAAACCTTTTGCAACTCATCATATGCATCTTGAAGTTCATCAAATGTAAAATCGAAAGTAGATGAGTTAGGGTTTACCCTGGGACCATCATCAATAGCCATGAGGCAAAGATTAGTCACTCCATACTCCTCTTCATCGGATGATGATTCTTCATCACTCCAAGTGGCAACATGGGCTTTTTGCTTTTTCTTCTTATCGAACCCTTTTTTCTTGAGTTGAGGGCAATCTGATCTTATGTACCCCAGCTTCTTGCACTCATAACAAATGAGTTGATCCCTTTCCTCTTCTTTGTTCTTGTTCTTTAAGTCTTTTCTCCTTTGGAACTTTCTTCCCCAGTTGGACTTCATGAACCGAGAGAATCTCTTGGCAATCATAGTCAATTCGTCAAACTCATTCTCACTAGAATTGCTTTCCTCTTGAGATGCCTTAAAGCAATTCCTTGCTTCTTCTTCTCTACCGCTTGCTTCTTCACTCCCCTCTCTTATTTTATTCTTCCATTTCTTGCTTCATGATCTCATGAGTAAGGAGAGATCCCACCAACTCATCGAGCTTCAAGGTCTTCAAGTTCTTGGCCTCGATGGTTGCATTTCTCTTCCCATCACATGATTCGGGAAGAGAGTAAAGAAGCTTTCGGACTAGCTTGTCTTCGAGAATGATCTCACCGAAGCCCTTAAGACCATTTACAATGACGGAGAATCGATCAAACATCCTGGAAATGCTCTCATCCGGCTCCATCTTGAAATTCTCATAACTCAAATTAAGGATCCCAATCTTGGTCTCATTTACATCGTTGGTGCCCTCGTAGGTGGTCTCTAGCTTATCCCACACTTCCTTTGTACTTGTGCAAGATGACATCTTTGCGTACATATCGGGTCCAAGTGCACAAAAGATGATGTGAAGAGCCTTGTCATTCACTTGAAGTCTTCTTCGATCTTCATCGGTCATTTCTGCTTTTGCTTTCAGAACTAACCTTCCTTCTCCATCTCTCTTCATCAAAATTGTTGATCCATCTTCCACTACATCCCAAAAGACATAGTCATTAGACTTGATGAAGAGTCTCATTCTATTTTTCCAATAGGGATAATTATCCCCATTGAAAAATGGAAGCTTGGTGATCAATTGTGACTCAAGGAAGTTTTTGTCGGAGGTAGATGTCATGGCTTGATTTGAAGGTTGATTGATCTTCTTCTAGAATCTTCTCTTATGGATGTGAGTACTTCAAAGAGTTAGAATCTGATACCAATTGTTAAGTTGATCAATCAAATCGAATATGGCCAAGAGGGGGTGAATTGGCTTTTTAAAATTGGAATGAGCAAATTGAAAAATGGAAAATTCAAGACAAGGCAATTTATAGTGGTTCAAGCTTAGAACGAGCTCTACATCCACTACCTTAGCTCCCACTAAGGATTAGGAGGAAACCTTACAAATCGGTTAATCCTTGTACCCAAAGATTAACCAAGACTCTTTCAAATACAAAGCAATTCGACAATATGAATAATGCCTCTGACTAGGTTGATAGATTGCCCAATTACATTTAAACACTCCCGAAACTTGAAATAAGATAATACAATTTAGAATTAAACAAGTATGGTACAAGGATTTGACTATAAGAGCTCTAGGGTTTGGATATGTTCTTGGATTGTTGCAAGTTTGTTCTATAGTTATTATTGTAGCTTTTGAGGCTTGATTATATACCCTTGCATTGATTTCTAGCCGTTCTGGTGGTTGAGATAATCAATTGAGCCGTTGGGCTTCATTTTTCCCGCAATAAATGCACTTATGCAACCTACCGTATTGGTACTCGAACAACCGTATCGATACCTGTCTCAAAATTGAAAGAGCCATTGTGCACATTTAAGAGGGTGTATCGATACGCTATGAGGACGTATCGATACTGATATAGTGTAAAAATAAGGGTGTATCGATACTCTATGACCGTATCGATACGAATTTTGTTCATTGGAATCATGAGGAAAACTTTTGTAAAAAGTTTATCGATACCCTATATGGGCATATCGATACGGTCTAACGACCGTTTGAATTTTGCTGAAATCATAACGGACAAGCAATAGTCAAAAACTTTAAATGCAAAGATTTACCGAATCAGATCAAACTGTATCGGTACGGGAGACTACGTATCGGTACGCTATGCCTTAAAGTTAAGCCTAGGTAAAATGCTGTATCGATACGGGTAAAATCGTATTAGTACACTTTTGTCGATTAAAATTCAGAACCTAAAAATTGTATCGATACGGCTATAGCGTATCGATATGCCTTGGCGTACAAGTTGGTTTTGGGCTGTAACACTTAGAAAAAATTTTCTTGAACAAATTATTTGACTTAGAATCATTTTGGTTCAAGTTTGCTTGTCAATTTGTGAGATTTTAAAATACATAAAAATTTATTTACTTTTACAAAAAGGTCTTTAGACACTTTATTATATCAAAATCAAGTTAGGTTTTACAAATTACTCCTTGTGGTACTGTATAATTTCTGTCCATTAGCAACTATTATAGCTAAGGGTGGAGTTTTCATTATCTCTACTTCTTCTCCAACCCATTTAGGAGTAATGAAACTATTTGTACTACCAGTGTCCACTAATATATTCAAGGTTCTTCTTTTAATCAACTCTTGAATCCTTAGTGTAGTGTAAACAGAATTTCCATTCAAAGCATTAATGGATATTTCCAAGGCTCCTCCTTCTGAAATTTCTTCACTAACTGGTTCCACTTCTTCACCTTCTTGTTCTAATTTCTCTTCCTCCTCCATAAAGTTCAAATGTTTGGTCTTGCACTGGTGTCCTAGTCCAAACTCCTCGCCACATTTAAAGCAAAGATTATAAGCCCTTCTATATTCCTATAGACTCTATTTTTGGAAAGTTGTGGTAGGATTTAGTTTTGGAGGTGGGTTAGGTGATGCTACCTTCTTATGGAAAAGTTCTCAAGCCCACTTTCTACTTCATGTTTTCTATCTCCAAGGATAACTTATGCAATTTTGCTTGTCTGTTGGCATCAAACAAGGTTCTGGGTTTCAGTACCTTGAAATTTTGTTTCCTTTGAATCCACAAACAAACATAGATACAAAGTAACCCTCTTCCAGAGTTGGATTATGTTGTACCATGAAAAGTTTGAATTCATCAAACCTGTTTTTGGTATTCCTCAACAGACCCTTTCTGCATCAATTTACTAAATTCCTCTATGACATCATTATAAGTCTTGTCACAAAACCTATGACACAAGTCAGATGCAAATTTTTGCCAAGTCAACTTGTGTTTTTGCATAATATACCCAGTAAACCAAGTCTTAGCCTTCCCCCTAAATGCTCTAATTTATGAGATTTTGTAACACCAAAGTATGTATAAAGTATTTCTCACATTTTCAAGTCCACCCCTTGGATTTACTCCTTCAAACATTGGTAACTCCACTTTTGGCCTTGGAAAAATGAATTCTAACTATATTTGTTCATCATTCCTTCGTCACTCATTAATAAGAAATCTTTATAATTTTCTAACTTCATTATTCCAGGTTTGGCAGTTAAGATTTCAGGTTCTTCAATCTTAAAGGAATATCTTTCTTTATCATTCAGAACAGTTACCTCAATAGGTTGCTTTCCCTCCTTCTGAGTTGATGTGGCCCCAAGATTCCAGTTCTTTGGTGGCCATTCTGGGCTCCTTTCTCCTACCTTTTCTTGAACAATACTCAGTATTTGCTACAAGTATCTTTCAGTCCTCGCCAATTTGGATTTCATTTTGTCTTCCAGTTTATTCTTTGGTTCTTTTCCATCTTTGGCAGCAACACCCACGGTTCTTGTTGATTTTGTTGGTGTTGTTATCCTTTGGTCTTTGTCATTGATTGGTTCTTCTTTGATTTACACAGCTTGATTGATGGATCAAATCACCTGGCTCTGATTACCAATTGTTGTGATTCGAACAGAAATGAAGAAAAGATTTCAGAAAATAGAGAAAATATTTGCTATTTAGATGGATTACACAGTACCCTAACGACTTATTTTTGGACACCTGTGCAGGTAGGACAGCTCACCATAACCGTCTCTAGCCTCATCAGCTCTTTCATGCTCAATTGCTCACGTGCTAATTAATTAGTGATAACAGATCTTTCAATTCTCATTTGGATCCCTGCTTGTGCAGGCCCAATCTGTATGCGTAGGCCCAATGCCTTTCTTAACTGATGCAGCCTCATTAAGTTCTGCGACATCGTTTTGATTAAAGTTGTAAAATTCTCCTTCAATTCTCAATTCTTCCTCGACCTTCATTCCTCTTTAACTTTCCAGCCTTAATTTCTTCTCCTTTTTCTCCAATTTCCCTTCAATTGCCATGAAAAATACTTTATATGATGTGTAAAAAATACACAAGCTAGACATTTACTCTTTGAAAACTATAATCTAAATCTTTAACCCTAAAACATGAACCATAAACTTTAAATTATATAAATAAATTATAAACCTTATAAACTAAACTCATAAACTTCAATGCTTCTACTATTATGGGCCATGTTTTATTATTAGTTGATATCATCATCCTCAATGCTTCTATTATTTCTTTAATTGGGAGGCCAACAAACAATAATATAAAATTTTAAACGTTAAAGGGTTATTGAAAACAAACTGTAATATGTTGAAAATGAGATATAATTAATTACCTTGATAAAATAATAAACGTAATTTAATTTAAGATTGACTTTAAAAATTTTAAATTTCAAGACATTCTATTTTTATTTAATCTCTACTGATTGAATATCCAAAAGAATATTAAGAGTATTTATCTTTAAAAAAATAATGTATTCACACTAGAATTTTTAAGAGAATGAGAATTTTTTAAAAATTTAACTGTTGTTTAAAACTTGTAGACTAAAAGAGTACACATAATGTGTATTAAATAATTTCCCTAAATTTAATACCAAAAATAAAGAAATAAGGGTTGAATTTTTTTCAAAATCGTTTAAATATGGATCAAATTCTCAAAAAAGGTTAAATAATAACCCAAAACATTTTCCAATGTGCCGAAATAAAGGGTGTTCAAATGTCGTTTTAAACTACGCCATCCCCTCGGAAAATTCTAAAAAGCGGTTAAAAATAGTTGTACACAATTTCTTACGATGTATATAAATTCTTACTATTTTTGTAAGAATTTCGGTACAATGTATACAATTCCTTAAAAAATCGTATAATGTAAGGATTTATGTACAATGTGCACAAATACTTACTAATTTTGTCAGGATTTATGTATGTACACAATTTCTTACCACTTTTGTAAAAATTTCGGTAAATGTACACAAATCTTTACAATTTTTTTATAAAGATTTGAGTACGCGCCTTTTTTTAGCCGCTTTTTAAGCGACCGTTCCCTAGAACCTCCCCACCCCCCATTTGCTTTTCAAATAATATACGACTCAGATGTCATGTGTTCTATTTTAAAAATTAGAAGAAGAATGACATGTTTGTTACTATACCTATGGCTAAGTGATCTCTACTGTAATTTATCCTATTTTTAAAAGGTTTACCATTTCTCTACATTTAAGCTTTTATATTCCTATTTATTTAATATAAATTTTGTAATACTGTTAAAAAAGGCTAAAGGGTCAAATTTTCCCTTGTAGTAATTTGAAATCAATGATGTTGCCCTTACTTTTTTTTTCGCAATTTTGCCCCCAAAGTCAGCAAATTGCAATAATATTGGCCTTTAACCAATTTTGACCGTTAAATGCTGATGTGGCAGTTAATGGTGCTAACGGAGCAAGTTTTCCCTCGAAGTCATTCATGCAATTTTACCCTCAAAGTCATTAATTGCAACAATTTTATCCTTGGTTTAATAAAAATAAATAAGATACTCAAAAAATTATTGAAAATAAAAACTAACATAAAAATATTTATAGATATAAAGTTATAAATATAAAAAAATCAAAATTTCAAAATATTTATAAAACCCATTGAAAAAGTCTACGTCTGTTTCTGGTTATGCTAAGTCAACTAATATTCCTTGAACATATTTTCAATGCAATAGTCCATCTATTAGAGTAGTGATAAAACTTATCAAATATTAATGAGCATCAGTTTGATGTAGAAAAAGCGCAAGAAAATTTAATGAAATTGTTATTTTTTAAATACTTTATAAATACTTTTAATTTTATATTTATATTTTATAATTTCTAATACATTTTAATTTTTATATTAGTTTTTATTTTCAATAAATTTTTGAATATCTTATTTATTTTTATTAAGTTTATAGATTTTTTAAAAGAAAATTGAAGAATATTTTGATTTTTTGTGAGAGTTCTTACTTTGCTTATTTTTAAACCTACCAAGGACCTAAATGATATTTACATCAATTTGTTAATCAATTTTTCATATATTTTGTTTGTTAAAGTTCAACTCGAAAAAATCAAATTATTTATCTAATTTTATTCAAAACTAAATAAACCAAGGGTAAAATTACTTCGAAGGCAAAATTTCTGGAATTAATAACTTCGAAGGAAAAGTACATGAATGACTTCGAGGGAAAAATTACTCCGTCAGCACCGTTAACTGACATGTCAGCATTTAATGGTCAAAATCGGTCAAAGGGCAACATTGTTGCAATTTGTTGGCTTTGGGGGAAAATTACGGGAAAAAAGTATAGGCAACATTGCTGATTTTTGAGTTACTACAAGGACAAATTTGACCATTTAGCCTAAAAATATATAGATTTTGTAATATGAATAAAAATATGTATATAATGCACTGACATTATATATTCACATATTATAGTAGAAGTCCTTATATTATATCTGAAAGTTCATTTTAGTCCCTATACTATTAAAAGAAATATATTTAATCCTTATATTATACTTAAAATTTCATTTTAACCACTTCACTATATAAAAAAATATTTTAGTCTCTATATGTTTGAAAAGTTAACATTTTCGTCTAAAATACTAAAGTTATTGTTAGTGGGCTTAAATATTTTGGTTTATACACTCTTTACGCCCTTCTCATTTTTGAACTTGAATCTCTCCCAAAATATTTTTGTGAACTTTACATAAAAAATTTAAACACTTATTAAATCTAAATGCAAAATTAATTCTTATTCTAACTCCAAACTTTGTTGTTTTCACTTATTACAATAATATTATAACCACAAGACAAAAAAATGTTTAATTGAAAAAATGTACATTGAATTTTTTATATAGAATTTTTAGATTTAGAGTGAGAGTACGAGTTTAATTGAAAAAGATGATACAAGAATCATAGAAAATAAAATTCCATTAAAATTTTCAAAAATATGAAGAAAAAATATTTTTAAAATTATATACTCCCTCTGTCCCACTAAAACTGTCACATGTTGACTTTTTTTGGGTCAAACTTTTTCAAGTTTGACCTCTTATAATTTAAAATTTATTATTGATAAAAATATGAAAAAATATATTTTAAAAACCTTGAATCAACTAGTTTTTAAATATATTTTTTATAATTTTTAATTAATTAAAATATTTAAATAAATTATAGTCAAAGTTGAAAAAATTTGACCAGAAAAATGTCAACATGTGACAGTTTTACTGGGACGGAGGGAGTAATTTTTTGTTTGTTTATTTAAAAGATTATCCAAGTATAATTGTACATGTGTCATGTACTAATAGAAAAGGTCGATACCATCATTGATTATTTTTATTTATTCACTTTCAACATGTATGTTGAATGAATTACATCATTTTTTCAAGAGGGGTCAATTCGCTCAATTTCAAAATTAATAGGGACTTAAAGGGTGTTTAAACCAAAATATTTAAGCTAACTAACTATAACTTAAAAAATGGACAAAAATATTCACTTTTCAAACATACAGGGACTAAAACATCCCTTTTGATAGTAGAGGGACTGAAGTAAACTTTTAGATATAGTACAAGAACTAAAATAGTTCTTTTTATTGTTGAAGGACTCAAATAAACTTTTAGATATAGTACAAGGACTTATTATAGACTTTAACCCATATTGCACATTCACAATGCTAGGCTTATTGATGAGATCCTCTCGGATTTTGGTCTTCATTCTGGCCATAGGGTGAGTAAGCCGAAGACTCGCCTTTTCTTCTCGCCAAATACATCCTCTGGTCTTCGTGATGATATTAGTTTTATTTTGGGTTTCACTGCGGTTGACACTTTAGTCAAATATTTGGGAGTACCTGTTATCCATCAACGTGTGAGATGTTCAAACTTTGACTCCATCCTTGACAAGATGCGAGCTCGGCTCTCGGGTTGGGCTGCCCATACCCTTTCTCTTGCAAGGCGTATCACCCTCGCCAAATCAGTTCTGGAGGCAATACATGTTTACTTTATGCACACTACCTCACTGCCAAAGCGAGTTTGTAACGACATTGAGAAACTCATTCGAAATTTCATCTGGGGCTCATCGCCTTCTGCACCAAAAGTTTCTCTCGTTAATTGGGAAATTTTATGTCAACCTCTTGAGAATGGGGGTCTTGGTCTACGACGTATACATGAGTATAACAAGGCTTTTCTTATAAAAATTGGTGTTGCTTTAGTTTCGAAGCCTAACACCTTTTGGGTTCAGTTGTTACGTCAAAAATATAAAGTTTGTGAGATTCTCCCCCAGACAATCACTCGCTCCTCTTGTTCATCTTTTTGGCGTTCTCTTTCATGTATATGGGATGAATTTCGATCACACATGTCTTGGTCTGTTGGCAACGGTGAGGCTGTTGCGGTTTGGGATGATGTTTGGCTTCCGCAAATAGGTCCCTTACGTCACAAGGTTTTTGATCCCATGACCCCATTTCTTTATCCTCATTTTGATGATCTTATGTTGGATAATGGTTCATGGAACTTTTCCCTACTTTTTTCTCTACTTCCTGCTCACATTGTTCATCATATTGCAAGTATAAGATGCCCGATGCCAAATGATATTATGGATTCTTGTGTATGGCGCTGGGATCCTTCTTTTTCGATTAGTAATGCTTATGACATTTTAATGCAGCCCACTCGTAATCCAATCTCGGCACATTGGAAACTTATTTGGCAGTTGACTGTTCCGCAAAGAGTTCGCCTTTTCCTATGGCTGGCCTTCAGCGCTAAGATTTTGACTAATCAAGAGCGTCACCGACGCACCCTTGCGGTGTCTGCTGTCTGTTCTATATGTTTAGCTTCCAATGAGTCGGTTCTTCACACATTGCGTGATTGTGTTGCTGCCCGCGCTGTTTGGGAACAAATTAATCCAACTGGTTTTTTTCCTGATTTTTATAGGTATGATCTTAGTACCTGGTTCCTACATAATCTTCAGCAATCCATGATTTCCCCCTTGTTAGAATTACCCTGGTGCATCATCTTTGCGGCATTTTGTTGGCACATTTGGAAGGCTCGCAATGACATGGTTTTCAATGGCGCGCGTTCCTCCGTGATGAATACTGATGGTGCATCCTGTTTATCTACTGGCTCAGCTTCAATTGGAGGTCTCATCCGGAATAATTCTGGTACCCGGTTGCTTGGATTCAATCGAAGTATTGGTGTCGCTGATGCACTTCAATCAGAGTTATGGGCTATATTTGAGGGTCTTCAACTGGCTTGGAATCTTGGTTTTGAATTTATTCAGGTTCAGTCTGACTCAATGCGCGCTATCTCGGCCATAAACGCAATGGATGCTTGTTCTAGTGTCGTCCCTCTTGTCCGTGCTATCTCGGCTCTACAAAATCGCAGCGGGGCTGTTGAATTCTTTTGGATTAAAAGAGAAGGTAATCATGCGGCTGATGCTTTAGCTAAACATGCTGATATTTCTAGCTTTTCTTTAGTGCAGTTTGAATCCCCTCCTTCCTATGTTCAATCCCTCTTAGTGAGAGATGTAGTTGGCCCTCCCTGCTGTAAAACTAGTGCGTTCTAGCCTAGTTTAGTCTTCATTACAAATAAAAAAAATAAACATATATTTATTTGGTATACTGCAAAAATTATGAGAGAAAATCGATAGTAAAACTAATTAATATATACAAATGGAAATATTATTGAGAAAGATCAATGTTAATGTTAAAATAAGTGCCCAAACTATTATATTTTTGTTTTTTAGGTGCTTAAATTATTTTTGTTCATTTTAGGTGCCCAAACTATCTCGTTTTTCCCTTTTAGGTGCCTAAACTTTTTTTTTTTGCATCTTTTAGGTGCCCAAACTATATTTTTTGGTCAAAGTACGTGCCTAAACTATCATTTTTTAGTCAAAGCACGTGTCTCAATTTGACCTTAAAAAGGACAAAAAATGATAGTTTGGGCACCTAAAACAGGCAAAAAATAGTTTAGGCACTTAAAAGGAGAAATTGTAATAGTTTAGGCATTTATTTTAGTATTAAGCCAAAGATCAAACGTAAGGAATTAACCAAAATAATTGAGATAATTTATATAAAAAATCTATAACTACCTGGTTGAACAAAATATAAAATTTTTTGGCTTAAGGGTGTAAGAAGCCCTTGAACTTTTGACAAATAATCAATTAAGCCCTTAAACTTTTTTTTGCACCCAATTAAGCCCTTGAACAAAGAAATTTAATCAATTAAGCCATTGAACCAAGAAATTGAATCAATTAAGCCCTTTGACCAATTTTGACCATTAAATCTTGACCTTTTTTTTTCTTCAGATATTACCGGCACATAATACACTATAGTTCTATCATGTTGCATTTACAAAAGAAATTCAAAAAGTATTTTTTATAAATTTTATAAGTTTTTTAGAATTTTTAGAACCTTTAAAGAATTTTTTAAATAAAATAAAAAAATTCTGAAAACTGTCAAGTGGAAACATTGTGACAGAGTGCACTGCAACAATGGATCGAACAAAAATATTAAGATTTAATGGTCAAAGTTGGTCAAATGGCTTAATTTATTCAATTTATTGGTTTAAGGGCTTAATTGATTAAATTTTGTGGTTTAAGGGCTTAATTGGGTGTAAAAAAAGTTTAGGGGCTTCATTGATTTTTTTTCAAAAGTTCAAGGGCTTCTTACACCCTTAAGCCAATTTTTTTTCACTATTTGGTATAAAATAATGTTAAGTATAGTTGCGTTGTATCCTTTGAAAGTACAATCTCTTGAAGGTTCACACAATCCCATCAGAGAGAAGGGGTAAATGACTTATTTCCTCTCTTTTTTAATTATTAATATTCTATTGATTGATCGAATAATTTTTTTGTTTAACCATTGGTTTTTATCTATTAACCGACTAATTTAGATCGAATTTTGTAGAGGTTATGAGACGACCCTTTTAACTTAGTTTTTTCATTCACAATGTCATTATTCGAATCTCTAACGCTGCTTAAAGGACCATGTGTTCTATCCTACTAGACCAACTAGTTATTGGTTATTGATTGTCTAATTTAAATTAAATATTACAAAAATTTATTATAAAGACGTGTAATACTCAATAAATCTGAAATATTACATCAAATCACCAAAATGACCAGCACTTAATCAAATAAAGTTTTTCCCCTTTTAAATCAATCAGAGTTTCATAATCATTTCAAAAATATACAAAGTCATATTAAAACCGAATGTTAAGAAAGTTTATATAAAATAAAGGCTTCGATATTTTAAATAAATCGAAATGGAGTGGATCGATTAGAGTTTAATGACCAAATATGAAAGTAAGTGGTCATGAAAATACATATATGTCAACTATTAGAATAAGATGTTGTCACAGCTCAGCCGTGAAGGATTCAAAAAGAAAGGAGAATTTAAGGATTTTAGACGAGGGAACAGAGTTGAGAGAAAAAGTAGCAGCTTTTCATTAATTCAATCATAAGGAATTTCAGTACATAGAAGATCATATATACTAAAATTCAAGATACTGTATTATTTAATGACATGTGTCAACATCAGCGTGATTTTCTTTAACGATAATGCCAACTCATTTTTAAACACGTGTTGGGCCGTCTTCCAGGTTGGATTTATTGACTTCTATCACATCTTCCAAAACGTTGTCGTTTTGTCCTTCAGAATGAATCTCCTTTTCCTTCGATAATTTTAATTTCAAATTTTCTTCATCACCCTCAGTCATGACAATATTCCCCTCTCCAACCGATCCTTGTCCCCAAAGATCAAAATCTTAGAACTAGAACTGAAGCACCATAAAATCTTCCCAAGTTGTATTCTCTGAACTCATGTTAATCCACTAAACCAAGAGCTGAGTAACTGCACGATTGTCACACTTCACCATCCTTTTATCCAAGGCCTTCAGGGGATAAATCTTCATCTGGCCATCTTCATTAACATCATGAGGATCTAACGAGGTATAAATTTTATCTCCCACTTTCTTTTTTAGTAGAATGATATGAAAAACTGGGTGAATCTTGGCCGAGTCTGGAAGTTGTAGCTGATAAGCAACCTTTTCAATTCTTTTGATGATTTTGTAGGGACCATAATAGCGAGCAGTCAACTTAAGGTTTTTCCTAAGAGCAATAGAAGACCGATGATATGGTTGAAGCTTCAGATAAACTTCATGTTCCACGGAGTATTCTCTTTCAGGTCGTGTACTATCTACATATTGCTTCATATGTGCTTGATCTTTGATCAAATTATCCTGCAATTGCTTTGTGATAGCTGCCCTGGTAGATAACATATATATAACTCCTTAAATTGTAGAATCAGTTGACCACTGTATCTCGTGGGGTTTATATCCATATAATGCCTCAAAGGGAGTGAGGCCTAAGGTAGTGTAGAAGTTGGTGTTGTACCACCATTCTGCTTGGGAGAGCCGGGTAGCCCATGCCTTAGGCTTTAGAAAACAAAAGTCCCTCCAAAATTTGGTTCAAGACACTAATTCAGCCTTTTAGTTTAACCATATGTTTCAAGGTGGTAGGTTGTGTTGGCTAGTACCTAATTTCTTCAATAATTCCTTCAAAAAAAATGCTAGTGAAGACTTTATCTCTATCAGAGATAGCTAGCTTAGGACTGTCATGTAACTTGTAAAATGATCCAACTACAATTTTGTCACCTCGGTTGCTCTAAATGGGTGAGCCAAAAGAATGAAATGGTCATACTTGGTGTATTTGTCTACAATCACCAAAACAACATTAAACCTTAGTGATGTAAGAAGTCTCTCCACAAAATTCATAGTAATGACTTCACATGCCTGAGTAGGAATTGGCAAAGGATGCAGTAAGCCAGGCTTAAGGACATGTTCATCCTTAATTTTTCAGACAAATGTCACACTGTCTGACATATTCCTAGACCAATCTCTTCATTCCAGGCCAATAGAAATAAGGTTTCATGTTTTGGTATGTTGCTTGTATACCAAAGTGTCCACCTAAATGAGAGTCATGCAACTGAGAAAGAAGTTGTTACCTCAGACTGCCATTCTGGCCAATATAGACCCTTTTCTTGTACCTCAAAATGCCTTTTGTATAAGTCATATTCTAGTGTCATGTATTCTATAGGATAGTTGCGGTAATTTTTTCTTTAGCAAATTCATATGTATTGTAACTATGCTCCACTTCTTTTACCCAGAATGAAATAATGACAATGGTTGTCATCTGAAATAATTCTGGATCTTGCCTGGATAAGGCATTAGCCACAATATTTTGCCTTCCTTTTCTGTAATGGATAACATAATCTAACCCCAACAATTTAGTGAGTCTTTTTCTGGATGGTAGTAGTGAGCTTTTGCTCCAAAAGGTGCTTAAGTGCTTCATGATCAGTCTTAATGATAAAGGGTCTATATTCAAAATAGTGTCTACATTTACTAACAGCCAGAAGAATAGCCAAATATTCTCTTTCATAAACTGATAAATTCTTGTGTCTTGGACCAAGAGCCTTGCTAAGAAAAGCTAAGGGTCTTCCTTCTTGGGAAAGGACTGCCCAATTCCCATTGAATTGGCATCTGTTTCAAGGCATAATGTTTTTGAATAGTCAAGAAAGGCTAATACTGGGGCTCTGCACATTGCATCCTTCAATTCCAGAAAGTTGATTCTGCCTCTAGGCTCCAACTGAAATTATCCTTCTTAAGCATATTAGTAAGGGGTCTACTAATACTTTTATAATTTTGAATGATTCTCCTAAAGTAACATGTAAGCCCAAAAAATCCTCTGAGTGCTTTCAATGTCTTTGGTAAGGGACACTGTTTCATTTCCTGAACTTTAGATTGATCAGTAGCTACTTTCTTGGAAGATATAATGTGACCCAACTACTCCATCTGGTCCTTGCCAAAGAAGCACTTGAATTTCTTTGCATATATATTTTTAGCTCTCAAAATATTCAAAACCAATTCCAAATGTTTACAGTGATCAGATAAGTGCTTACTGTAAATCAAGATGTCATCAAAAAAGACAATGATAAACCTCCTTAAGTAGGGTTTAAACAGTGTATTCATCAAGGATTGAAAGGTGGCAGGTGCATTTGTCAATCTAAATGGCATGACTTTAAATTCAAAATATCTTTGATGTGTTCAAAAAGCAGTCTTATAGATATCCTCCTCATTCACTCTAATCTACCAATAACCATATCTGAGATCTATCTTTGAAAAAAATTACCCCAGCCAATTCATCTAGCAAGTCTTCTACCACAGAAATTGAAAACTTATTTTTAATGGTCATTGCATTTAATTTCCTGTAGCCTACACATAATTTCCAAGAGCTATCTTTTTTCACTAACAAGAAAGGGGATGCAAAATGACTCTTGATAGTCTGTATGATTGAGGCAGCTAACATTTCCCAAATTTGTTTTTTTACTTCTGTTTTTTGGTGTTGTGGAATTATGTAAGGTCTCAGATTCACTGGACAAGTCTCTTCCTTGAGTACTATAGCATGGTCACGAGTCCTTTCTGGAGGTATGCTATTAGGTGTGCCAAACACATCTTCAAATTCCTCTAGGACTTGCTTCAATTATGGATTGATCTTAGCTTCTTCTCCTTCAGTGCTCAGTAAATATATCTACCCCATCAAATTTGCATCATTCTCAGTAATCTTTTAAAATTTTCCCCCAAAAATAGCCTTAGCAGTAGGATGTTTCAGGGCCCCTTTTAGAACAATCAATTCATTTTTCTTTTGAAAACTCAGTGTCATCTGATTAAAGTCCAGACTGACAGGGCTGAATTTCTTCATCCAATATACTCCCAATACCATGTCACTTCCCCCATAATTAACACTCTAAAGTCATGTTCAAATTGGTGTCCATGCATTTTCCATAAAAGCTGTTTAGATTTAACTTGGCTATACAACTTTTTTCCGTTGGCAACTGTAATGACTAATGGAGCAGTGGGTATGACTTCCAATACCTCTTTCGTCATCTAAGGTTGACAAAATTGTGGGTGATGCCACTGTCAATCAAAATACTCAATGACCTCCCTTTGATAGCACCTTATATTCTCAATGGATTATGCTTTGCATTCCTTGTGAATGAATTGATGGATATTTCTAATCCTTCCTCAACATTCTAATCCACCACAGGGCCAGTCTCATCTCCCTCACATATCTCATTTTTCAATTAATTCTCCTCTTCCTCCATCAAGTTAGTTGCTTAAGCTTATACTGATGGCCTGGAGTAAACTTGTCACCACACTTGAAACATAGGTTATTAGTTCTTCTATATTCCAATAATGATTGTTTGGTCTTGTTTTGGTTGGTGGTCTTTGGTTGAGAGGTAGGTAATGGAGTGAGGGTTTTTTGGGTAGTATTTTGGTTAGTGTAGGTAGGGGTTTTAAATGAGGGTTTAAATTTCCTTGTCTCAATTTTCAGTGATAACTCATACAATCTATTATGTCTATAAACTTCTGTCAATGTTCCAGGCTGGTGAATCTTCACCATGTGCCTAATATCTTCCTTTAATCCGCTAATGAAGTTGAATACAAAATAATTTTCACTCAGGTGTGGGTTCTATTGAGTCATATAAGGCCGTAACTCCTCAAATTTGTCTTGATAATCATCAACAGTAGTTTTCTGAGCTAACTTGTTAAATTCTTCTATGATATATGTATAGGTTTCATCACAGAATCTATGACATAAATAAACAGCAAACTCATACCATGTAAGTTTATGCTTTTTTCATTCAGAATCTATGACATAAATTCACTGTATTATTTAATGACATGTGTCAACATCAACGTGATTTCCTCTAACGGTAATGCAAGCTCATTTTCAAACATGTGTTGGGCCACTCTTCAGGTTGGATTCATTGACTTCTATCCCATCTTCCAGAACATTGTCGTTTTGTCCTTCAGAATTAATCTTCTTTTGATTGCTAGAGTCAAATTTTTTTCTTCCGATAATTCCAATTTCAAATTTCCCTCTTCACCCTCAGCCATGACAAATATTGTATTATGTGAAATTGATGTTGAAACTCCTCTGTTAATATCGTTGCCATGACTCGAACACTAAATCTATAAGTTTGTTTAGGAATGAATGACGAACTGTATGAAGTTCAATGGTGCACAACTACTCTATTATACCACATGAGATAAATAACATCAAATAGACTAATCATGTTCATAGTATTAAATTGTGGTCGCAACGCAATGGCCACACCGTAACGATTTTGAAGGTTACCACAACACCGCAAACCACATTTAAAATCGTAGTTATTTTTAAGAGAAAAAAAATACAACGTAACGTATGCACCATAACATCGTGATTGTATCTACAATCACGATCGTAACTACATCCACAACCATATCCGCAACCACAATTTAGTACTATGATCACTGACTCTCCTCTTTTCCTCAATGGTTAGGTGCTTGACGTACCTTAGCCTAACACATCGTTACTAACGAAACATACGATTTAACAACAAATACAATATAAATAATGTTCCAACATTAACCCTACTCGCATTGTTATTTTCTCTAGTTTTAGTGCAATTATCTTTGTTTTCTTATTCTTTGCTTGTCAACCGTGACATTATTCTTGATGCTAGACAAAGAAGATATTAATCTTTATGTTAGTCGCCAACCACCGTTGATCCATCGTTTCTTTTGCTCTCATATTCTTCGTCGTTTGTCTTATTTTTTTGTGCATAAATAACTTTTTTTTGTGGCATGCTTTACTCTACCGTTTGATATGTTTTTCTCTACCTTTTGGACTCTTTTCTTTATCGGTTGTGTGGTCGTTCTTTCATTTAGTTTCTTTTTGTTATCCGACTGATCTCCCTGTTTTGAACCCTCAAAGTGGATTTAGATACACGCTCACAATCACCGTTTCTTGTTTGAGATTGCGTTTTGGTAATGAGCGTGTTGTCAACGTGTCTTATTGTAATATGCATTTTATGTTGTTTGTTGATGGTTTAGGGTAAACTACATAGGTGTCCACCAAACTATGGGGCCATTTCTATTTTGACCACCCAACTAAGCAACTCGTTAATCAAACCACCAAACTTTTTAAATTGATCCTATTTTGACCATTGTCGTTAAAAAACTAACGGAGGAGGTGACGTGGCAGTTAACAAAATCTGTATAATTAGACATTTAGTCCCTGTTACTTACATATTATATCAATTTGGTCCTAATTTTAATTTAATTAAATAAAATTAACCAACCAATTAAACGAATAAACGTGTCACCACCTGGTTAAAGAAAAATTATAAAAGGAATAAGATGGCATTGGCATGGATCAAACCTAGGAACTCAAGGGGATATACCCAAGCCTTTACCACCACGGCAACCTATTCTTGACGATATGAATTGTACCTTGTGTATATATATATAATGCAGTGAATGTTAGGGGGAAGAAGTAAAAATGGTTGAGAGAAGAGTTGAACTTGGATCACTCAGGATGCATAAAAACAAACAAACCATTAAGCCAATTCAAATAATTAAATTAAAATGAAAAGATTTTAAATATATTTAAAGTAGTTAAAGCAAGATTTAAAATGAAAACATATTTATAATTTTTTTATTTTTAAATTAAATTGAATATTTTTTCACATTTATTTTAGTAATTTCACATTTATCTTAATTCAATCATTGAATTAAGATATTCAATAAAAATTAAAAGTATTAAATTTAAAAACTCAATTTAATATTATATATATGAAATTACTAAAATAAATATAAAAAATATTCAATTTAATTTAAAAATAAAAATCATAAATCTATTTCATTTTAAATCTTGCTTTAACTACTTTAAATATATATATATATATATATATATAATGTTTTCATTCTTAATTTAATTATTTGAATTAATTCAGTGGTTTGTGTGGTTTTACACATTCTAAGCGACCCATGTTTGATTCCCCTTTCAATCATTTTTACTTCTTCTATCCCTAACATTTACTATATATATATATAATTCATATCCCCAAAAATAGCTTAGCATAATGGTAAAAGGTTAAATATATCTTTTGGAGGTTCCAAGTTCAATCCATGCTAAGGTCATTTCATTCCTCTTTAACTTTCAAGTGATGACATGTGATGTCATTTGATTAGTTGATTAATTTTATTTAATTAAATTAAAATTAAGATCAAATTAATACAATAGGTAACTAACATGGACCAAATCTCTATTTATATAAATTTTTGTTAACTATCACGTCATCTCATCTATTAATTTTTTAACGGTGGTGGTCAATATATAACAAATTTAAAAGTTTAATGGTCTAATTAACGAACTGTTTAGTTAGTTAGTCAAAATAGAAATGACCCATAGTTTTGTGGTCACCTCTAGTTCACCATAAAAAATAACTTTTTAACATTCATACTTTCACCATTATCACATGCCATAGTGAATAGAAATTTTTGACCCTTTTCGACGCCCGTATTTATGTCACGTACTAAAATATTAGGATTATAATTAGGTTTAAGGGTTAGGGTTACCATTTAGGAAATTATGGATAAGGTGTACTTTTAGGATTTAAGGTTAATGGCTTAGGATTTAGAATTTAATGTTTTATTGTTAAGATATATAAAGTAACACTGAAAATGGGCGAATATTTTTTGTCTTATCTCAATTGAATGTGGATAATTTAATTAAGAAAATTTCGGATAATTCGAAAGTTATTTTATACTATGGTGAGTATTTGATGAAGTCGAGTAAAAATGTAACCCCCTCGTCCCGATCTGGACGACTGACCGGTCCGAGCAGGTCACACGGGGAAAACCGAAGTGAAACTCGTTAAGGCCTCCCTTCGGTTAGCAACCCTAGAAAATTTCTTTTAATTATTATCTTGTCTAAAGGCATTCATACATCCTATGTGAGATACGACAGCAGAAAGACAACAAGCTATGCGAAACAATCAAACAAGCAATTCAACAGCCCATTAGAGCCTTTACAACAGGTCGTATCAATACGCTAGGAGACCGTATCGATACGCCTTGACTTGGTCAACAACCCAGAGTCAACCTAGGGAGACCATATATGTACACTGGTTGACCATACCGATATGCCCTCGATGGTCAACTTCTCAAGATCAACGATATAAGACCGTACCGATACACCCTAGACCCGTACCGATACGCCAAAATCTCGTCAAAATCTCAGATTTCCAGAGAGCTTTTGGCGTACCGATACACCTCCGTGTACCGGTACGCTAGACTTAATCTGAGCCCCAAAGTGTAGGACCGTATCGATACGGCCCTTGGGCGTATTGATACGCCCTGCACTGCAAGACTCAAATTAGCTGCAACACGAGCCAAAACTCAACTCTAGATGCATTTTACGACTCGTCTAACAACATACCAACATTCACAATTCATTTGGCAACCAAGGTTAAGCATGCGAGGCTACCTAACCGAACAAACATGACATTCATCTCAAGATATGCATTTAGGTGAGAAACTTACATAAAGACATACATAACTTCACCATTTCATTCACAGGCAATAAACACACATATAGGCCATTCATAACAAGGTTTCACATGCCTTTAAAACAAACATAAGCATTCATGGATCAAGGTCATAAGCCTTTGAACACAAGCATATAGGCAACAACATACATGGTTTACAAATCCATGACAAGGCACTAACAACAAACCAACATATATGAGTCTAACAATGCTCATACAACCACATGGCATCAACAATCCAAACATGCTAGGACATCAAAAGCCAACAAAGGAGTTTGAACTCTAACCCAAACAAGTCTAATACCCCCAATGTCTAGGCATTATTACAATTACTTAAATCATACTTGAGCTACACGAGAACTCTAAAAAGCTCCTCCCTTGCCCACTTGCCTTCCGAACTCTAACGATCTGCATGTTGGAAAAAGGAGAGCGTAAGCTTAATAGCTTAGTGAGCGAAGCTCTAAAAACATCATCAATCATGCAGTTTTCAAAACACATTTCGTAAGTGATAAATAAACCATTTGAATGCACGAAAGCAACACAACAACATAACTACATGGTTTGCACATGCACAACCAAAACACACAGTGGGACCACACATCACCGTTCGACTAGTAGTTTTCCGATGGGACCACACATCACCTTACTCTTCTACTAGTTACTACCGGTGGGACCACACATCACCGTAGTTATGACAACCATCACGTGAGGCTCGACACCAACAACGACTACACAACAACAACGAATATAAAAGCAATCCATAATGCATATAATATCACAACAATTACTCATACATCATCACTTAACCATCAAGGTAGGATTAGTAAACTTACACTTGGGTTTAGGTTAGCTCACAAGGCTCCACCTAAACCCCCAAGAACTCATTCCGAAAGCAAAACAAGTTCAATACATTTCCACTCACCGATGCAACCCAAACGGAAGCCGAACACCGATCTCAAGTCTCTGAATTCCCCGGAATCGTGCCCGAAGCCTCTCCAATGGTTTCTCTTGATTCTAGTCAATCAAAAACAACAATTTACTCAATCATTCTGCCCCAAAACCACTGCCACAATCAAGATAGAGTTCCAAAACCCATTTACCACATTTCCAACTCATGAATTAAACAAAACTTCTTCATTTTCGTACTCCCTAATAACCCAGCAGAAAAATACCAAATCCAATGCCCAAAACACTTCCAAACACCTTCAAAACACCCTTCTAGTATCACTATAGCACCAGCCCAACTCCCTTTCAGAAAACCACACCAAAAACACAAATTTTGACACTTTTAAAATACCCCCAAAACCCAATTTCGGGATTCTTAATAAAAATCAACCAAATTGAGATATAATGTACCTTAGGGCTAGGTTAACTCATAACTTAACTCTACACATCAAAACAAAATGAAAATCCATTTAAGTTTCATGCTTTCCCTTCAAAACTTGAAAACCTCAAAAACTTTGAAAGAGGATTTCTATGAAAACTAATGCTATGGAAATGTTGGAAATAATGAGGAGAATTCAAAAATACAATTACCTTGAAGAGAGCCCTTGAATTGATGAAGAAATTTGATGAAATAGTGTTTAGGGGTTAAGGGAGGTTTTTGACGTGAAATTTTTGAAGTGAGGAAGAAGAAGAGAAAAGTCTCTAAAATCCCCTTCTACTCATCTTTTCCTTATTTTCAAAATTACCAACATGCCCTTAATGAAAACAAACCCTTTTAATTTAAACCAAATCTTAGTTAAATTTTAAAACGAACCCACGACTCGAACTCGATTTACCCGAATAACATTCGACCCCTAAACCCGGGGCGTTACAACTCTCCCCCACTTAAGGAATTTCGTCCCCGAAATTACCTGGCTGAAAGAGATAAGGAATCTGCCTTTCCATATCTTCCTTTCTCTCCCAAGTGGCCTCGTCCACCTCTCGATGTTGCCACCTCACCTTGACCAACTCAATCGATCTACCACGCAACACCTTGCTGTCTGAGGCTAAGATCTCCACTGGTTCCTCATCATATGTCAAATCTGGATTCAATTCAATCTCTTCTACTGGCATTACGTGAGACGGATCCGATCTATATTTGCAGAGCATCGACACATGAAACACATCGTGAATCTTCTCTAGCTCGGTCGGGAGTCTCAATCTATATGCAACGTAACCCATCCTCTCAACTACCTCATAAGGTCCAATGAACCTCAGACTCAACTTACCTTTCCTACCAAACCTCATCACCTTTTTCCAAGGTGAGACTTTCAAAAACACTTTCTCCCTCACGGCATACTCTACCTCTTTCCTCTTTAAATCAACATACGACTTCTGTCGTTCTGAAGCTGCCTTCAAGCGATCACAAATCAACTTTACCTTCTCGGTAGTGCCCCTAAGAAAATCGGGCATCGGTACTAGCTTTTGTCCGGCTTCGGCCCAACAAATCGAAGTCCTAGATCTCCTACCATACAAAGCTTCATACGGTGCCATCTAAATACTAGCCTGGTAACTGTTATTGTATGCAAACTCTACTAACGGTAGATGCTTCTCCCACGACCCCTGAAAGTCGATGATACAACACCTCAACATGTCCTCCAACACCTGAATCACTCTTTCGGACTGACCATCTGACTGCGAGTGATACGAAGTACTGAAGTTCAACCAAGTACCCAAGGCACGATGCAAACACTCCCAAAATCTAGCTGTAAACCTCGGATCTCGGTACCCCATGTAGTCTCACTATCTCGCAGATGTACAGATCGGCCAACTTATCTAAGGTATATGTGATATGAATAGGTATGAAGTGAGCACACTTAGTAAATCTATCCACTATCACCCACATTGAATTCTTCCTCGAATGAGTCAACGGTAAACCTGACACAAAGTCCATGGTGATATGTTCCCATTTCCATTCTGGAATCTTCAACGGCTGTAACAACCCTGAAGAAAACTAATGCTCGGCCTTGACTCGCTGACAAACCATACACTTACTCACAAACTCGGCCACATCCTTCTTCAATCCAACCCAATAGTACTCTTCTTTTAACCCTCGATACATCTTCGTACTACCCGGATGCATAGCAAAAGGACTATTATGAGCTTCGTTCAAGATCGTACGTCTCAACTCGGCATCTTCCGGAATTACTATCCTATCCTTGTAACATAGGATCCCATTCTCACCAAAACAATAATCGGTAGGCCTATCTTCGGCTATATCTTGCACATGCACAACCAAAACCATTTGAATGCACGAAAGCAACACAACAACATAACTACATGGTTTGCACATGCACAACCAAAACACACAGTGGGACCACACATCATTGTTCGACTAGTAGTTTTCCGATGGGACCACACATCACCTTACTCTTTTACTAGTCACTACCGGTGGGACCACACATCACCGTAGTTATGACAGCCATCACGTGAGGCTCGACACCAACAACGACTACACAACAACAACGGATATAAAAGCAATCCACAATGCATATGATATCACAACAATTACTCATACATCATCACTTAACCATCAAGGTAGGATTAGTAAACTTACACTTGGGTTTAAGTTAGCCCACAAGGCTCCACCTAAACCCCCAAGAACTCATTCCGAAAGAAAACAAGTTCAATACATTTCCACTCACCGATGCAACCCAAACAGAAGCCGAACACCGATCTCAAGTCTCCGAATTCCCCAGAATCGTGCCCGAAGCCTCTCCGATGGTTTCTCTTGATTCTAGTCAATCAAAAACAACAATTTACCCAATCATTCTGCCCCAAAACCACTGCCACAATCAAGATACAATTCCAAAACCCATTTACCACATTTCCAACCCATGAACTAAACAAAACTTCTTCATTTTCGTACTTTCTAATAACCCAGCAGAAAACTACCAAATCCAATGCCCAAAACACTTCCAAATACCTTCAAAACACCCTTCTAGTATCACTATAGCATCAACCCAACTCCCTTTCACAAAATCACACCAAAAACACAAATTTTGACACTTTTAAAATACCCCCAAAACCCAATTTCGGGATTCTTAATAAAAATCAACCAAATTAAGATATAATGTGCCTTAGGGCTAGGTTAACTCATAACTTAACTCTATACATCAAAACAAAACGAAAATCCATTAAAGTTTCATGCTTTCCCTTCAAAACTTGAAAACCTCAAAAACTTTGAAAGATGATTTCTATGAAAACTAAAGCTATGAAAATGTTGGAAATAATGAGGAGAATTCAAAAATACAATTACCTTGAAGAGAACCCTTGAATTGATGAAGAAATTTGATGAAATAGTGTTTAGGGGTTAAGAGAGGTTTTTGACGTGAAATTTTTGAAGTGAGGAAGAAGAAGAGAAACGTCTCTAAAATCCCCTTCTACTCATATTTTCCTTATTTTCAAAATTACCAACATGCCCTTAATGATAACAAACCCTTTTAATTTAAACCAAAGCTTAGTTAAATTTTAAAACGAACCCACGACTCGAACCCGATTTACCCGAGTAACATCCGACCCCTAAACTCGGGGCGTTACAAAAAAAAATTATACGTACGCACGCACGCACGCACGCACGCACGCACGCACGCACGCACGCACGCACGCACGCACGCACGCACGCACGCACGCACGCACGCACGCACGCACGCACGCACGCACGCACGCACGCACGCACGCACGCACGCACGCACGCACGCACGCACGCACGCACGCACGCACGCACGCACGCACGCACGCACGCACGCACGCACGCACGCACGCACGCACGCACGCACGCACGCACGCACGCACGCACGCACGCACGCACGCACGCACGCACGCACGCACGCACGCACGCACGCACGCACGCACGCACGCACGCACGCACGCACGCACGCACGCACGCACGCACGCACGCACGCACGCACGCACGCACGCACGCACGCACGCACGCACGCACGCACGCACGCACGCACGCACGCACGCACGCACGCACGCACGCACGCACGCACGCACGCACGCACGCACGCACGCACGCACGCACGCACGCACGCACGCACGCACGCACGCACGCACGCACGCACGCACGCACGCACGCACGCACGCACGCACGCACGCACGCACGCACGCACGCACGCACGCACGCACGCACGCACGCACGCACGCACGCACGCACGCACGCACGCACGCACGCACGCACGCACGCACGCACGCACGCACGCACGCACGCACGCACGCACGCACGCACGCACGCACGCACGCACGCACGCACGCACGCACGCACGCACGCACGCACGCACGCACGCACGCACGCACGCACGCACGCACGCACGCACGCACGCACGCACGCACGCACGCACGCACGCACGCACGCACGCACGCACGCACGCACGCACGCACGCACGCACGCACGCACGCACGCACGCACGCACGCACGCACGCACGCACGCACGCACGCACGCACGCACGCACGCACGCACGCACGCACGCACGCACGCACGCACGCACGCACGCACGCACGCACGCACGCACGCACGCACGCACGCACGCACGCACGCACGCACGCACGCACGCACGCACGCACGCACGCACGCACGCACGCACGCACGCACGCACGCACGCACGCACGCACGCACGCACGCACGCACGCACGCACGCACGCACGCACGCACGCACGCACGCACGCACGCACGCACGCACGCACGCACGCACGCACGCACGCACGCACGCACGCACGCACGCACGCACGCACGCACGCACGCACGCACGCACGCACGCACGCACGCACGCACGCACGCACGCACGCACGCACGCACGCACGCACGCACGCACGCACGCACGCACGCACGCACGCACGCACGCACGCACGCACGCACGCACGCACGCACGCACGCACGCACGCACGCACGCACGCACGCACGCACGCACGCACGCACGCACGCACGCACGCACGCACGCACGCACGCACGCACGCACGCACGCACGCACGCACGCACGCACGCACGCACGCACGCACGCACGCACGCACGCACGCACGCACGCACGCACGCACGCACGCACGCACGCACGCACGCACGCACGCACGCACGCACGCACGCACGCACGCACGCACGCACGCACGCACGCACGCACGCACGCACGCACGCACGCACGCACGCACGCACGCACGCACGCACGCACGCACGCACGCACGCACGCACGCACGCACGCACGCACGCACGCACGCACGCACGCACGCACGCACGCACGCACGCACGCACGCACGCACGCACGCACGCACGCACGCACGCACGCACGCACGCACGCACGCACGCACGCACGCACGCACGCACGCACGCACGCACGCACGCACGCACGCACGCACGCACGCACGCACGCACGCACGCACGCACGCACGCACGCACGCACGCACGCACGCACGCACGCACGCACGCACGCACGCACGCACGCACGCACGCACGCACGCACGCACGCACGCACGCACGCACGCACGCACGCACGCACGCACGCACGCACGCACGCACGCACGCACGCACGCACGCACGCACGCACGCACGCACGCACGCACGCACGCACGCACGCACGCACGCACGCACGCACGCACGCACGCACGCACGCACGCACGCACGCACGCACGCACGCACGCACGCACGCACGCACGCACGCACGCACGCACGCACGCACGCACGCACGCACGCACGCACGCACGCACGCACGCACGCACGCACGCACGCACGCACGCACGCACGCACGCACGCACGCACGCACGCACGCACGCACGCACGCACGCACGCACGCACGCACGCACGCACGCACGCACGCACGCACGCACGCACGCACGCACGCACGCACGCACGCACGCACGCACGCACGCACGCACGCACGCACGCACGCACGCACGCACGCACGCACGCACGCACGCACGCACGCACGCACGCACGCACGCACGCACGCACGCACGCACGCACGCACGCACGCACGCACGCACGCACGCACGCACGCACGCACGCACGCACGCACGCACGCACGCACGCACGCACGCACGCACGCACGCACGCACGCACGCACGCACGCACGCACGCACGCACGCACGCACGCACGCACGCACGCACGCACGCACGCACGCACGCACGCACGCACGCACGCACGCACGCACGCACGCACGCACGCACGCACGCACGCACGCACGCACGCACGCACGCACGCACGCACGCACGCACGCACGCACGCACGCACGCACGCACGCACGCACGCACGCACGCACGCACGCACGCACGCACGCACGCACGCACGCACGCACGCACGCACGCACGCACGCACGCACGCACGCACGCACGCACGCACGCACGCACGCACGCACGCACGCACGCACGCACGCACGCACGCACGCACGCACGCACGCACGCACGCACGCACGCACGCACGCACGCACGCACGCACGCACGCACGCACGCACGCACGCACGCACGCACGCACGCACGCACGCACGCACGCACGCACGCACGCACGCACGCACGCACGCACGCACGCACGCACGCACGCACGCACGCACGCACGCACGCACGCACGCACGCACGCACGCACGCACGCACGCACGCACGCACGCACGCACGCACGCACGCACGCACGCACGCACGCACTGTGTAAAACTCTTTAAATTTGTTCAAGTCGGATTTAGTTGTTCAAATTTCGTATGCGATGTACATATATTCGATAGAGTTAAAAGTCTTGACTCGAGCTTGAAAACTGATATCAATCCACTAATTACTAAAATATGTAATTTATTCGACCTCAATATGCAACTCAAACTTTATTAAATTTATCGAATCAAATTTATAAAATTACAGTTTAAGTCAAAATTTCCACATCGATTTGAATAAAAAAATTCTATTTTTCTAATTAAGGTTGAGGACGGATAAAAATCATCTGCCCCTTTTCGGTGCTCATACTTATGCACAAACACTAAAAATACAACAAAATTAAATTCTAAGCTCTAACTCTAAATTTTAAATCCTAAACCCTACACCCTATACCATATACCCTAAAAAATACACCCTACTCTAAATTTCCTAAACCCTAATCAAGTAACCATAACCCTTAATTTAAAATCCTAAACTCTAAACCTAATTTTGAGTGTGATGACATAAGTAGGTGCACCGAAAAAGGTTGAAGATTTCTATCGGTTGAGGACCAACGTATCAATCCTTGTTTTGCCTCCTTAGCCCTTACCGTTAAAGTTCCCTCCTCATGGCGGTTAACCAAGCATCCAAGAACACAAATTACAGCTTCTAAATCCCTGGAAAAAAGAAAACCCCAAAATCATAATCATCAGATTCCATTTCTTTTTGGTATCCCGATTGCTTTTCAAAGCCATTACCAACCCATAGTCTTCATTTTCTCAACCAAGATACCATCCATGGTACAAACAATGCCAGTTGCTTTTGAAAGAACCGTGGAAAATCTTCAATCTGGGGTCATTCTGAATCTTCTTTCCGACATGGAAGTTCAAGAAAAAGCAGCGATCAATCACTGTGACGATGCTTACAAGAGACCTGTCTTGTTACAGATCACAAGCATTGTCCCAGTGTTGTCAGAAGGTGATCTTTGGCCTAAACAAGGGTTCTTCATCAAAGTCTCGGATTTAACCCACGAACTGTTTGTTTCTTTGCCTCAAGAACTAGACGAAATGATTCTGAACAACAAGTTGCAGATTGGGCAGTTCGTATATGTGCAGAAATTGGAGTCGGCCTATCCGGTTCCGTTGCTTAAAGGGTTAAGGCCGATTCCAGGGAGACAGTCATTTGATAAGGATCCCAAAGATCTTGTTGGCATGGATATAATGGAAACGCCATTGTTGGTCCAACACAGAACTGAAAGGGCTCGGTCTATAAGTCCTGTTAAGGCACCCTCAAGGGACCGAAGGGCGAGTATGGGGGGTCTAAACTGTAGAACCAGGATTCATGGTCTTAACAATCAAGGCTTTTCAAGAAAGAAACAGAGTTTACATAGTTCTAATTCTCATGTAAGTCTCATTTCGGTCCTTTCTCTCTGCATCAACATTCCCATACCTATGATGGTTGGACTTGGGGTGATTGTCGGATTTGGACATGTGTCCTACATGGTATGCTCAAGTTTTTCGATGTTTGTCGTATAAATTTCGAGAAAAATGAAGTAACAACTTGCATCTAATAGAATTTCTGGTTTGAATAACATTCTTGTATCCCTTTTGTATACCATAAAATAGGCCAATGTATACTTCTTTATGTAACTTTACAGGTTTCACCGGTTGGGTCTGCTAGATTTTTCAGCTGCCGGGATGATAATTCGAATGCTAGATTAGGGATAAAAGACGTTAGCCAATCCTCAAAACCAATTAAAAGTACAAGCAAGAGTTGGAACTCTTCATCAGCAAGAAGAACAAGTAAGGAGCCTTTGACTGAAGCAAGGAAAAGAGATTCATCCAATAGCAAAATATGGAAAGAAACTGAGATGTTATGGGATACCCTTCCTTCTTCTTTAGTCAAACTAGGGAAGGTATTCCCAATTTTCTTGAGTTGAGTTTTGTTTGCCCTTATTTCACTTTCCCTGCCCTTAAATCCCCATAATTTAACTTTTCTGCAGGAAGTACTAAGGCAAAGAGATGTCACTTTGCTTGCTGCTGTTGATGCCTTGCAAGAGGCTGCTGCTACTGAGAAATTGCTCAAGTGCTTAAGGTAACGAAATGTACCCGAGTCTTCATTCTTCTTGAAGTATCTGTATTCGAATATATGTTGATCTGTATTGTTTATCTGTTGTATTGCAACTTCATTACTTAGTCTGCCATGGCAGGAACTTTGACTAAATTCCTTTCATATTTGTTTCAGCAAATTTTCAGAGCTTCGGTTGGCAAAAGAAGATGATCAACAACCTTCAATTAACAAGTTCTTCAAGCTGCAAGACTACATGACTCAGTGTAGAACAATTGTTCAGTCATTAACCAATATTAGTCCCCAAAGAATGGCTGATTGTGATCTGATTAGTCCCGGTTCCACCAGAGAAGCATTAAAACTAGCCGTGGACCGATCGAGAAATGCAACCACATGGGTTAAAGCAGCAGTAGCATCTGATCTTATCCCACCCTCTGCAGGTGGAACCAAAGATGGTAAAAATGTTGTGAAAAACACGAAACAACCAAGTCAGATTACGATGCTGAAAGGCGGTTATACGATTACGAAGAAAAGGAGCAATGGTGAATTTCACTCTGATTTGGCAGCTGAGAAGGAAAATGTACCAAATCGGGTGAAGGGAAGTACCTTGAATATAGCTAGAAACCTTGCAGATACATTGCAAGATGAATGTCAAACATGGTTTTTAGCTTATATAGAGAATTATTTAGACGGTTTCGATAATGAATGCCTTTCAAAGGTACCTCATAGCCAGGTAGCAGAATCTATGTGTCAGATCAAGAGATTGAACGACTGGTTAGATATGATGGAGAGCGATGGCAAACCGACACCGGGAAGTCACAAATTCGAAGCATATGGAAGGGTGAGGAACAAAATATATGAAGTGCTTTTGAAGCATGTAGAAAGAACTGCAGTGGTTTTGGAGAAAGTGAATGCAACTTGCTGAAGGTTGAAACTCTTCAGCTTGGCATCAAAGTAACACAAATTAACTAACCCAACTGTTTTGTATATGATTGAAACAGATTCAGTTCAGATCATTTCGGATTCAAATTATTTTGTATATGATTGAAATCTAGAATTTCCTTTCCAGATTCTTTTGTTCTTACTGTATTTTTATTATTTTAGCCCGGAATGAGAGGGTTCCACATATTATGAAATAACTGTCATTTTATATTAGGTGTCATTTATCAAACTGATTCATTTGTTAAATATAGCTTATTAGACATGATAAGAAAAAAGATGAAAAAATTCGAAAAGCAAAAGCAAAAAGATAATAAGAATGCACAAATATGTCGAAATCTTATATACCATGAATCATTAACCTATCAAAATTTATTACTATTATGACTACGACGCAGAAAAATGCATAAAACATTACAAATAGAAGTATTCCCAGATCATTCGTATGGCATGAAATGAAGAAAGGTACACAGCACAAAGGTTTTCACTTTATGTGGTGTACAGTTATGCTATGCTATCAACCTTTTAAATCACCTGAACCCGGACGGAGCCGCTTGTGGACCAGCTGCAGCTCTCCTCATTGCTTTTGATTGAGCAAGAATCTCATCATAATTCTGACCAGGAAACAAAAGAAAAACAACTTATTAAAGACTTAAGAGGATGGCTACATGTGCATGAAGTGCAATTCGGACTTTGGTGTGAGTGTCAAATATGAGTATGTGTCTCATACGGATAAGTTGACATTTTTTAAAATGAATTTGGATGGTCTTGGAAAGTTATCTCAATAATCATGTCTGAATACGCGTTAGATATGAGTTTTAGATACAAGTACTAAGCCAGAATAAGTGAAAAAGTAACAAAAACACTACCCGTTTCTCGAATGCAGAATCTCTTGAGTCTATTATCTTGTCAGCAAGGCCATAGTCTATGGCTTCTTGTGCTTGAAAATATTTAGGACGCTGAACATCTTTCTCAATTTCTTCCTTGGTCTTCCCTGTGCCTTTTGCTACTAGCTCGATGTAGGACTCTGTGTTTGCATCAAGTTCCCTGGCCTGAAAATAATATATATATATATAAGAAAAGAAGCTAAAACAAACATGCAGATATGCAAAGCATAAAGGGAAAGAGAAAAAGGGCACCTTTATCCACATATCTATGACAGCCCCACTTGATCTGCTGACTTTAGGCAGATATAACTTAGCTGCAAGTTTTTAGAACATGAAAAAAGGCGAATATAAACATCAATTAGTACGATACCAAAAAGGGGGGGCTTAAAAGTTTATATGGCCAGAGCAACCTCATGGCCCCTTCTGAAATTCAGAAGAAACATGGGCTCTAAAGTTGAAAAAGGAAATGATAGCAAGGTCAAAATTTTTATCTTGCAATCCTATGGCAAAGCATTGAGTAGGGAGGTAAATTTGAAATTCTGAAGAAATCATTCTAAACAAGATGGTGAAAATCAAGTCCAGACTCATGGATGGCATTGTCAACCGCAGATAGAGTAGGAAAAAAAGAAAACATTTCCCAACATAATTTATGCTCATCTTCAAAGTTACAAAGAGGAGTCGAATCATACTGGATGAATTCGGCTGCACAGCACGATAACCCTTAGCTCCTTGAGATAGAAGCATTGCTGCTTGACCATATGCCATGCCACAATTCACGGTGTAGATCTCTGATTTGCAGTACTTTGGGTAGATAGAAGTTGAAAAGTGAACGAGTTAAATTTAAATCAAATCCAACAGCTAAATAAGAATGATAATCCAAAGCGATAACAACTTATATCGACAAACTATTTAACTGAGCTATTTCCCCACAAATCATAACTACAATGACAAACAGACCCCATCATGATCCTTGTGTAGAACAAACCAAAAACCACTCCGTGCATGTAAAATTTTGAACTTTGGAAGTTTACCTCATTCAATGAAAGATAAATTCATAAATATTAACAGAAATCATTATTTATCATGATACTTACAGACATGGTATCGGCTATAGCATATGCCTCGGTTTCTGATCCAACGGTCTCCATCTTCTCATTCTATATAGTTCAGAAGCAATCAATCAACATGAATAGGTATGAAAGCTTCCGATATATGATTCTGAAATGTCACAAAAGGATTAATGCTTCAAAGAAAGTTGAGGGGATTGATCGAGAATTAGAAACATTCTTCTAACCTGTGTCCCGGACGAATTGATATACAAGTATATAGGCTTCGAAGGGTTATCATAATCTAACCACATTAGTTGAGCAACAATAAGCTCAGTCACTGCTGGTACAATCTACAGAATAAAATATTTAAAAGACACCAATGAATTAGAAATTAGCCACCAGGCAAGATTATAGGCGAGATATGGAATGGAGACTTACTGGCATGCCAAGATAACATATCCGAGCATCTAAGAGCAAAGAAGGCAAATCTGGAGGAGCAGTTCTAGGCCTTCCGTATCCTCTGGCCCCTCCACGATACATGCTTACACTCATACTATATTTAGAAGGACCTCTATCGTTAATGCCTGACATACTCCACATACCCCCATTATCCAAATAGTTTTTAGCAGATGAAATACTTTCCTGGAAAAAGTTGGGAAAAAAGTAAGTTCTAGATTCTACAATTAACACTAATTTCTTACATCAACCATCATATATGAACTGAGATATGAAAAAAGATTAAGAAAAGGAGCAAACCTCAGTAACACTTTCGGATTGTCGACGGACGGGATTATCTTCGGTCATGAACATGTCCATTTGTGAAGGACTAAGACCATAAAGATATCCAGGCACATTCTTATAATTGTCCATCACTAAAAAAAACAAACAAAACATTAATATTTAGTCTTAACTTCAAATGAATCCCATTCAAAGAAGCTTCTGATAATTTCATAAATCAAATAACCAATAAACCATCAAAGCTCCATCTAGAAGTAAAAAAACCACCAGATAAATTCATGGATTAATCAAATCATTTCAATGTATTCATCTTTCAGGTTCCATGTTTATGAATGTAACGATATAAAATGAAATTTCAACTAACATTTGCTAAATTCTTCATACTAAAAGTAAAATTAATACAATTGTTCCCAAATCCAAAACCATTTCCAAAAAAAAACTACAATTGGGCTCAAAACGGAAGGTAAAAAAGTAATTAAGGTCACTTAACATCAATTTTAATATAAGTCAGGAGAGAAAAAGAAAAGAAACGCATAACAATATTATGTTCTTAGCTTTAAAACTATCTGAGAAAAAGAAAGCTGACATCCATCTTTGAGATATTGTTGCCTGAATTGCTTGGGAATGTGGTCCATTGACTTAGCAAAGGGAGGTATGAAGCATTTCTGAGCAGTGGGCTTTCCAGAACGAGGCTTCGTCAACAAGAAGAGCTTGGTGCCGGAGATGAAAGACGATTTAGAGGCTCCGATAACGGAACCCATCGCTTCTTGGTTTGGCGCTGTTAACGACAACAATTGCGAGGCCGCCATGAGAGAGGAGCTGCGTCTGCTTCAAGTAAGCAAACTGTCTATGCTAATCAGAGAATGAAGTTTCAGGAATTTCCAGGAAAATAAAAGAAATATTTTTCATGAAGAGAATATTTTTGAATAAAATACTCAGCCCTAAATTCCGAGAATCCATTTCGACGTAGAGCCCAAACTTTATTGGGATTAGTGAATTAGGGTTTAGATAACGGCCCGCCCCAATTCAGTCCCATAGGCTTTGGATTAATTCAAGGGAAAAATAATAATAAATATAATAATAAAAACTTTCAACCCTCCATTTAATGAAAATTAAAAAATAGTACTTTTACTTTTGAGTTGTTATAATATAGTCACGAAAACCGATAAGTAAATCAATTGAGTAACACTAATAAACTTTGTTGTTAAATGCAAACCTAAAAATAAATAGTTTAATACATTATATGATAGGGAATTAATAAATATTAATAGTTTAATAATTTTTATGCATTAAATTAGTAAAAATTAGTAGTTCAAAATCGTGTGTTTCTTAACTAGTCTAACTTTTTTATTTTTCATAAAGCACAATGATCAAAAATCAAAACCCGTTAAATTTCAAGTTATTTTGATTTTTCAAATTAATTCAAATGAGTTTATCGAGTTCAAATCGAGTTGGAGTTTTACAATTTAAATATTTCAAAAAATCGATTAACAAATCGGTATATATATTCTAGTCTCTGTCAATTTAAAAAATGAACAAATTTGTTCCTATTATACAAATCTCAAAATAACCTTTAAATTTTCAAGAAAAAATATATAAATTTTTTTTTAACTTTCCACAAATTTATTAAAGTATATATTAAATAATATCATTAAAAATTCTTTACAAATTCTAAAATATTCTCAAAAACAAATTAAGTTATATAATAATTAATTATTGAATTAATTGAAATTTTTAATATGTTTTTTTTTTTGCCCTCCTAGTTCACCAGGACTTTGTCCTGATTAATCTGGCCCAATTCGCATCGTACACTTGATTTTTATGGTGAGTCTATCAGCGAGAATTTTTCGTATACACAATGTCTCGAAATTTTATTGTTTAAACATTAAACAAGTAAATTTCATAATAAACCTAGTTCTTTTTTTGGTAAAATAGTATGATTAAATATATAGAAAACTATACACGAGGTGTTATCACAAGCCTTGAAGCCTCATTAAAAATTCCTAAACCTAAATGAAGGGAAAAAATAAAAATAATAACATAAAGCAAAAGAATATGATAAAAAATAAAATAAACCAGACTATAACTAAAATGGGACTACTAGCTACCCAAAGAACCACACCACCTAATCTTCAACAATCGGACAATCCTTATGCAGGAGATGAGAAACCGACACCAGTGGTTCATCAAAGAACACAGGATCAATACTATTGTAATAGGCTAATCTAGCACAAGCATTCGCAACCTGATTACCTTGGCAAATATGTTGCACCTGAATCACTCATTGTCGCCGCCAAAGATTCGACAAGTGACAATATATTTCATGTAAACTGGTGTAGTTTCAACTTGAAAGAAGACGTGCTTTCTAATTTATGTCTTCAATTTAAAATTTATCTAGAATGTAAAAAAAAATTAAAAAGAAAAATATTGTTATTACTAGAGGTGGCAATCGGGTCATTCGGTTCGGGTTCGGTTCGGGTCATTTCGGGTCTATCTAAAATCGGTTTAGATTCGGTTCGGGTCGGTTCGGTTCGGGTTCGGGTCTAATTCGGGTCTGTGATGAGTCGGATTCGGTTGTTTTTGGGTCGGGTCAAAATCGGATCGGTCGCTTTCGGTTCGGGTCGTTCGGGTCGCTTTCGGGTCGGGTCAAAATCGGATCGATTTCGGGTCGATTTCGGGCCGGGTCAACATTTAAATTTTCGGGTCAATTCGATTTGAGTTGGGTTAAAGGTTTGAGGTTTAGTATTTATGGTTTAGTTTAGAGTTATTGGTGTATGAGATTAATTCTGATTTAACTTGTTAATCTATGCATTTGAATTTGATTAAATATTTAAATCAAAGTTTCATGTATTCATATCAAATTTTTTTATAATTATATTAAATCAAAGTTTATTATATGTAATAATAATAATAATAATAATAATAATAATAATAATAATAATAATAATAATAATAATAATAATAATAATAATAATAATAATAATAATAATGTCTGAAATTAATTAATTTATTAAACTTAGGATCTAATTGAGCTAACTAAAATCTAAAAGCATAAATCACATACATAATTAAAATAATTCTAAAACTAAATGTGAAATTTCAATTAAATTAATCTAAATTGAAACTCAATTAAATTAAAAAAAAAAAGAGAAAGACAATTGGTAAAAGTTGAGAGGGAAAAGACAAAATTTTGGAGGGAAATAAACTACCAATTTTTTAAGCTAGATTGAAAAAGAAAAGAAAAAGACAATTGAAAAAAATAGAGAGAGAAAAGACAAAATTTTGGAGGGAAATAAGCCACCAATTTTTTAAGCTGGAGATTAATTACTTTTTAGGTCATGTTGCATTTAGAATGTTACATTTTAGTCAACTTTAAGTTTTAGTTTAATTTAATTTAGTCACTAGTAGTGATGCAATTAAAGGTTGCTCATATGAATTGGTCTATTATGTATCCATTCCTTTTAATGCAATCTTTTGACATTTTTTTCTTTGTAAATGTAAGATTAAATATTGGGAGAGAAAATAGTACATTGAAACTCTAAATTTAAAAATTGGTTTATTTAATTAATATTGAAACGTAAAATAACATAAAATGTTATTATACCACAACTTTGACAAGAGGAACAGTCTCTTCCATGATATAGTATAAAAAGATAATAAAACATACTTCTTTTTATTATTTATTATATTGTTAAAATAGATATTCGGGTTAAAATCGGGTCGATATTCGGTTCAGCTTTCGGTTCAACTTTCGGTTCGGGTAGTATTCGGTTCGGGTCCATTTCGGTTCGGGTCCATTTCGGTTCAACAAAAAATTTCGGTTCGGTTCGGTTTATTTCGGATTTCGGGTCAACTTCGGATCATCATGTTCGGGTCAAAATCTGGTTTCGGTTCAGGTTTCGGGTCTCAGGTCAAGTTTGCCAGGTCTAGTTATTACGTGTATTATTAAAAAAAATTATAAATTTAATAGAGTAAAAAGAGTAGACATGATAACAAATTACATTATATCGACACTAAGTCGAAACATCAAAAGATAACATATCTTTTTTGAGGAGATGTACAATATAATCCGACGGGACATCAAAAGCAGTCAAAACAAGGTCCACAATATTAACCATTGTCGCCAGAGCATCAACTACTCAATTACCACTCCTGAGAATGTAAAGACAAGAAACACATCATTCGTTCCTGTACAATTCCTTAACATATCGGATAATAGCAAGCGTGCCCCCAATGAGATCAACTTGATGAATTAGCTTAATAGTCTTGGCACAATCAAATTCAACAATAATGTGGCATAAATCTATTTTCCACGCAAAAGAAAGGTCATAATAAATGCCCAAAGTTCAGCCTTTAAAGTTGAACTATCTAATGAACTTACATGAGCAACGCACCCATTCACCCAAATGATTCTGTAAAATTTTTTAATTTGGCTTATTTAGTTTTCTTAAAACATCAACTCAAATAAATATATTTGATTTAACTAAACTAAAATTTTATAAACATGACCCGAAAAATAAATCGTCAATTCGAATAAGGGTTTTATTTTGATGCACAAGCTGTGTAATTTTTTTTTACACAATCCTTTTATAAAATTTAAAATCTAAATCACAAACCCTAGCAACCTAAAACCTAAACCCTAAGCCCTAAACCCTAAACTCTAAATTCTAACCATAAACCTTAAATTATATACCCTACATACTAAACCCCTAAACCCTAACCTAAAATCCTAAACCCTAAACCCTAAAATTAAAGGGCTTGTGTAAACTAAAGTTTACACAAGCTTGTGCATCAAAGTATTTTCCTTCGAATAATTCAATTTTTTTAATTCTATATTATTAAATACTCACCCTACCCTCCAAAAAAAAAGTAATTTACGACGTTAAAAACCCAGAAATTCTAGACAGATTGTGATAATTTACAAAGTTTTGACACCCCCGACTTTGGTTATATTAATAAACTTTTTTTAAGAAAAAAAATGTTATATTTAGTAAAATTTACTCTCCCACTTTCTCCACTTTTTTTACTCTGTAACGGTTTTTAGCGGTTTTGAAGAGAAAAAAAATTTCTTTCATTGTTGGCGGCGGCAGTTTTAACCGTTTGCTGTGTTTTTGTTTGTAAATAAATAAAAATTTTATCCTTATTGATTAATACTTTTTTTCATATTTTTAAGTTTATTTTGTTATATTTTTTATTTACTTTGATAAATTCATATCATATTTATTTATTTATTTGTAGTTTTTTATTTGCTATTATGACAGTTTTAATCTATCTTTATGACAGTGTTATTTGTTTTTTAACAGTTTAACGTTCGTATGACGAATATCAATCAAGCGTTCATAGCAGTGAAAATCGGTGGTCTGTAATGCTTTTGATTTCCTTTTGTGTTTTTGTCGATATGTCAAGAACAAGTAGCGAAAGAATTTGTTTGTTCTTAGAGCACTCTGGTCAAAGTAGTTGTTTGCTAGATTTTATTCAGAAAATTGTTCAAGCACTTCTAAAAGTGATAGGTTTTGTATTTTATTATCTTTCACGCCCTTAAAATTTTATTGTATTTCTTTGTAACTCTTTCACTTTGAATATAATTTAATATATTTTAATAAGGCTAAAGGGCTTATTTTGCACCCGAGTTCGACCCCATTTGCAATGCTGCCCTTCGCGCGAAAATGCGTTCAATTAGGTCCTCCAATTCGCACATTGCAGCACATTAGCCCCTTGACCAACGTTGACTAACAGAACCGTTAGTTTAGCCGTTAACTATTAACGCGTCAGCTGTCTTTGCTGATGCGGCATGCCATGTCAGCGTTGAAAAGTCAAAATGCTGATGTGGCAAAAAAAACAAAAAATAATTTTTTATCTTATTTACTTTTATATTAAAGATGAGAGTTAAAATAACTCATGAAATTGAAGTGGTGAGGCTCGAACATGAGTACGAGCAATGTAAAGCCTAGTGCTTCATGTTGGTAAAATGAACTGCAAAAATGGCTGTTAGCACTGACTAGAAATTATAAAAAAAACAGAGCGTAAAATATGTAGACCGTGTCGTGGTATGGTGGCCACTGCCTTAGAAACAAAACTGCCCCGAACATTGTAGTCGCTTCACGGGCAGGCTGTCCCCCGAGGTGCACACGGACGCTCCTGGAACCGTACACTCGACTCCCGGAGTGAACAACAGTGGAACTGCTCGAACGAAACAGTGAGGAAACAGAGAGAATAGAATGGTTTGTAATGTGTTTGATGATATCAAATGGTACATGCAACACCTCTATTTATAGGCTGGATAACATGTCTATAATAGACAGTCTAAATTCATCCACTGAACAGACTGTACATATTCGAATAAATTCAAATAAACTGCACTGGAATCAAACCGTTCTGAATGTTCGAATCAAAACAAACAAATATTCTGAACGTTCGAATCAAATAAATTCAGATTGATTCAAACAGCCTATAAATACCCTTGTTCTTTCCCTTGTTCTTTCCCACTCAACAAGGGAGGGAGGAAGCATGGGTATAAATACCCTTCCCTAGCTATTTTCCCAACCAATGTGGGATATAGCTTTGGTAACTTCTTGAAGCATTACCAACATTCCCCCACTAATGCGAAAGAATTCATCTGTATCTCAAACACAGCCCTCCTCAGACGAGCAGTAGCGAAATTAGTTGCTTAAGCACTAGTGAACGTATCTTGAACTAGTACATAGTGATAATGAGCGATCCTTCTCTTAGATAAGTGAAACTAGTCTTGAACTTTCTAAGATAGGGGTAAACTCATAACACACAACTAACTCCTTCATCCACCGAAGTTCTCGATGTGTAAGATATATATACACAAGTGTATATTTGGCCATCTTACCCTCAGGATTCTAGTAAGTGTTTTAGAAAAACGGCCCAACGTTTTTCAAAGAAGGTGGCTAATCCTTCTCACTTACATAGGTTATTTCATCAGAGAACGGTGATGAAATCCAGGTTTCCGACATTCCCTTCGAGATATGTGTCAAATTCTGTTACGGCCACAAAGTTATCGCCGCTGGTTGTGCAGCCGAGTACTTGGGAATGCATGAGACCAGTGAAAAAGGGTACCTGATTTACAAGATCGAAGTCTTCCTCAACTCATTCATCTTCAGCAGCTGGAAGGATTCGATCAACGTTCTTCAGACCACGAGATCTATGTTACCATTTGCTGGTCGGTCTTTGCATCGATGCTATAGCTGCCGAGGCTTGTTCCAAAGTTTCTAAGGTTGATTGGTCCTACACTTATAACCAGAGGAGGGGAACGATTTTAGTAGTAACAGAATCAGAAGTCGACCCGTGCCAAAGGACTGGTGGGTCGAGGATTTGTGTGAACTTGATATCGTATTATGATGAAGATTAAAACCAAAGGAATACTGTCAAGTGATTGGAGAATCATTGAATGCTTATTCATACATGAGATTGCCAGGTTTTAGTAAGGGAGTGATCTATTCGAGGGATGTTGCGAAATATCAATTGACGGTTCGTCTGGCTGTTGCCTGCAGAGAGAGGAAGTGTATCGTGCATTTTCTTGCTGAAGTTGTTGAAAGCAGCCCTCATTGTTGACTCGGGAGAGATGGCTACCGAACTGCTGATTCGGCGAATCAGACAGTGGCTGGAGGAGGCTTCCATGAACGATCTTTTGATACGAACAGCAGAAATGGAAGATGCAATGTGGTACAGAAAATAGTACAAGAGTTTCTGATGCAAAATCAGAATTCCGAATTCGAGTCAGAAGAAAACGAGGTCCCAGAAATAGAAAGACCTGGAATTTTGAACTAGTCAATGTCTGCAACTCTGTTATTATTATAAAGGTTCATGCTGTTCCGACTGTATTTCATTTGAAGTACCCGTATCCGACATCAGTATTTTGATACGAACATAAACGTGAAACATATACCCTTATCTGACACCGACTCCAGAGTCTGAGTAACATAGACAAAAGGCAAACCAATTCTAAGTGTATTCTGTTGCAATGCAGGAGCACCCAGGGTTGAGCAAAAGTGAGACAAAAAGAATATGCAAGTTAATCGACTGCAATAAACTAACAATCGATGCATGTATGCATGCTGCTCGAAACGAGAGGCTCCCGTCGCGTGTAGTTATACAGCTTCTGTTTTTCGATCAGGTCCGGGCCGCTGCTTCATTGGACGATAACGCTCCCAAAGACCGGAAGGATCTAAAAAGAGGGTCTCATGGGAGCACAAGGGCAGCAGCAACAAACCCTGAGGAAGATCGGGATGGACCGGCAACATCCGATGATCTCACGGCCCTGAAAGGGGAACTAGATGCCTTAACGTTCGGCATCGGTGTCATTACTAAAGTGAAAAGCTTGCTGAAGTGAAAGAGGATATTTAAAAAGGTCTGGTCAAGCAAAGGAAGCCATGGTCAGATTAGTTGCTCAGATTCATCTGAATTCAGAAGCTCTTGGTTCAACTAAAATGGAAGAATGTATGTCAAGACCATCCAGAAATAGGAGGCATTAGTAGAAATGAAGTTCTTCAAGTTTTTTTTTTTTTGAATGACATTAGTAAAATGAAGCATATTTATTTTGCTTATGGAAAGTATAAAGAACTTGGGATGTGGCTTGTACAATTATGGCTTAATACCACTTTTGGCCCACGTACTATATCCAGATATTCAGTTTGACCCCTATATTATTTTTTTATCAATTCATCATTTTGTCCATTATTTTGTTTCAAACAGAATATGCCACGTGTATTAATCTAAAAAAGTGTAGAAATTTAAAAAAGTCGAAATGCAAAAAGTCATTTAAAATATCAAAAAATCTAAAAATGTTATGAATATTTATCTATGTGGATGTCTATCATGATTAGAACTTTATCAAAGTAGTTTGATTTATTTATTATTAGGAATATTATCTCTATGAATTAGAGCTTAATGTATTATGTACTTCTTATGCCTATAAATAGATGATTCATTGAAGGCATTGTATACAATTCTATATTTTGAGAATAATACAAATCTCCCTCTTCCTCTCATCTCTTTGTTTTTCTTGTTCTTATTTATTTTATTCACAACACGTTATCAGTACGAGACTCTAATCAACTGAGGTCTTCATCGTTATAATTCAAAAGAAGTTACCAGGAAGAATTCGATTATAGAATAAACCAAAGATAAGTTTTTTTTTCTCCTTATTTTGTTTAGTTACCGATTGTCTTTCTCTTTATATTTTAACTTTGTTTTAATTCTTGAAAATTTTGAAAGTATATTTGATTTTATTCGAACATTGGAAAGAGATAAATTTGTTGCTTCTCACAAACCAAAAGACGAATCGACAGAGACGAAGAGGTTGTGTTTGGTGTAAATTACGTGTGTTTTCTCTTGTTCCTAAAAGGGTTAATTAGCAAAAAAAACCGATAATGTCGCGATGTTTTCCTTATCTGCCTCCTCGGCTTTTAAAGCAAGGAACGATGGAATCGATTAAGGTTTGTTGAGCGAAAGTATTTGTGGGTTTTTCATTTTTGGTACTCAACTCCTTATGCTTTTCATACTTAATTATTATTATTTGTGTTTGTATATTTGTAAATTCATGAAGTTTGATTATGGTGCATGTAAAGCCTGTTCGATTTACTGACTATACTTTGTAATCATGAATAACAAAGTTATGTACGTAGAACTATGATAGTCTTTCATATAAATTCATTAAAATACGTACTCTTGGTTTAAAGTTTTTTTTTAGTACCAAAGATCTGTACATTAATGAAACACCTTTGTTGGTTTAGTTTTTTTTAAGAGAGAATTATGACATAAATCATATGATTTCTAATATATTCAATTCAGCCCATACATATAGATCTTATTATTATGGTTTCATATATGTTTATTTTTGACACAATGATTGAACTTTATATTAAGATCAATATGTGTTTATAATATTTTATTTGATGATATTGATATTTTAACCATGTATTGAGTTTTACATGTATTTAAATGACTTGGAAAGAGACACGACATTATGAGAAGATGTTTTGGTCTTTTGCTACGTCTCCATTTTCCTCGAGAAGAAAACTAATATCGGTAAATTCTTGTTTTATTTTTATTCTTTAAATTATGATTTTAATGTGCGATAAATCATGGTGAATTTCAATCTATAAAAAGATTGTTATAAAGTCTATATTTGCTCGAAAGCAATTTTCTTCTTTGTCGAAAAACTCGACCATAGACTTCTCCCAATTTCAAGTTACGAAAATTCTTCTTGATCCAAAAAGTTTTATGGGAGGCATTCCTTGAAGTGAATGCAAAGCATGATGTTTATTCCATGCGATTATCAATGATGGGGCATTCCCTGAAGTGAATGCAAGCATGATGTTTATTCCATGCAATTATCAATGATGAGGCATTCCCTGAAGTGAATGCAAGCATGATGTTTATTCCATGCAATTATTGGATCTGTTTCATTCCCTGAAGTGAATGCAAACATGGTAAATCATTATTCAATTAGAGACATAATTTCGATATAATCCAAGTATAATTGGCTGGACATCCCGTTCTGCGAGGCTACTGGTCTCAAAGGAGGTTTTTAAAGGACCTTGTGGACAGGTTTAACAATGCCGCGTACGAGGATTAAATCTTTGTTCTCTGTGATAAGGATATGTGAAAAAGGTTTTAAAGGCCCACTGGCTCTACTCAATTCCTTGAAGTGAATGTGAGATTATATTATGGAAGGAATAAAAAATCACATTAAAAGTTGTGGTCGTGGTCGAGGCTATGAATATACACATGAAAAATATAGTCATTTTAAGAATACTTCTACCCACTGGTAGCGAAGTTATAAGGATGACAAGAGTGATAAAGATCATTCTAAGGAAGTGAAATCCTTTTACCAATGTGATGTTATAAACCATTGGTTTCGTACTTGTCAAACGCCAAAGTATTATGGACTTTATCCATAATCATGAATGATAAATGAAATAAAATATAAACAAAATTTGTTTATGGAGAAAATAATTATGGCGTTATTGGTCCAACTCAATTGGATATTGTTAATTTTCTCATAACCCTTGAAGGGAATAATTTACCATTTATTTATTTCCCTTATAACCTCTAACATGAATAATTGGTTTTATTTTATTTTATTTTTTTATGTTAATTCGTTTTATTTATTATTTATTTATGTTGGTTTGCTTTATGTTTATTTATTTCACATATTATTTATTTACGTTTTATGTTAATTTATTATTTGAAGAATATGATTACATCCGGAATAAAATATACAATGAATTGTGGCTATTTATGCCTAGAATTGTGGCTATTTATGCCTAGCAGATAATGCAAGTACTCATATTGTACTTAAGCATAAGAAATAATTTTCCCATTTAAATGCAAGGGAAAATATGAGTAGTATTTCTCAAAGTACTAAAATATCAATACTTCGGAAGAGCACTTGAAAGTTTATCTCTGATAGATAATCGACTTGATATGATGTGCTATATTTTATATTTTTCATTCCTCGAAGTGAATGATACAAAGTACATATTTTCATTACCTGAAGTAAATGAAACAAAGCACATTTTGAAAGGTGCACAATTATGCATTTCTCGATTAAAATGCAAGGGAATAATGTGAGTACTATATCCGGAAGTACTAATATCACAAAAGGCTCTGGTTGAGCAAATATGTTATTGTCAAATGGAACTTTATTCCATATTCACAGTGCGTTATACTCGTCAAAGTCATAAAGAGAGCAATATGAGTTCGCAAACTATCCCTTTGGGAATTATAGATAACATATGTTATCAATTGGCATTTGAAATAAGCCAATATGGATATAAGTTCTGGTAGCCAAAAAGTCAGTTGAAAGCTCTAGGAGAGCTATATATTGCTACCAAAAGATCATTTCAATTGAAAGCTCCGAAAGAGCTAAATATATTCCTATTTAAAGGAACAATTTTGATGGTCGTACTAGACATGTACGAGTGAGATTGAATTACATGTTATGGTAAACAAGGAGTTTACAAATTCAGAGATATATACATACATATATATAGTTGGCATGATCGGTTAGACCATCCTGATCAATAATGGTGCAGAAATTATTGAGATTTACATGCACGTGTATTAAAAGAACCTGTAGTTCTTGTAGTGCTTATTCTCAAAAGAATGGATTAAATTCCACTTATTAAAGAATGTGAACTTGTGTTGCTTAAAGGAATTGATTAAATTCCACTTACTAAAAGAACCTGAAGTTCTTGTGTTGTTTGTTCTCAAAGGATATAGATGATCCCACTTACCAAAAGAATTAGAACTTAAAGTTCTTGTACTGAAGTTAAGACTGTATGTCTTGCATATCTAAACGAAATATGGGCCCATATATCCACAAATGTGGAAAGTTTTATATGATTTTAGTAGATGCATCTACATTGTTTTATCGACTTACAACCAGAAGTTTGTGAGATTGATTCTAAAAATATTCAGATTATGCAGTTAGACTATTCGTCTTGAAAAGCTAGTGGGTTTATATTTTAGGCTATATCAGTTGTTACAAAGCCTATTGATTATGAAAAATATAGTTTAGCAAAATTTCAATTGGATGCCTCCTATTTAATAGCTAAACAATGAGAACAAAAGAGTTATTATTTATATGGTGTTTCCATATAGCAACACTTATACGCATCAAGCCAACGAGTTATAATAAACTTCCCGTTATGATTGGTTTTTGGTCAGAAACCATACATTTCTCATTTTATGATTTTTGAATGTGCGATATGAATTGCTCCACCACAACGCACAAAATGGGTAAATAAAAAGGGTTGAGAATATATATTGAGTACGAGTCTCCTTTTATGTTTAAATTCTTAAACATTAATTGGAGAATCATTTATGACATGATTTTTCTCAACATCAGGGGGAGACAATAATCAGCTGGATAGAGGAAAATGAATTGTCATTATCTAGATCCTCGTATATGAACTAGAAGTTCATAAGATAATTCATGTTATTACATGTCAACTGCCAGACATATTTACTGACCCAATGAGAGTAATTAAGTCTCATATACCAGCTGAAATGCTCTAAGTTTAAATTACATGTTAGAGCGAGAGAATGTAAATCATGCCTGAAGCATGATAGTTGAAATGGTTCCTATGATCAAAATTCTCGTAAATATAAAGTAATATGAGATGGTCGTATATTGGAGGCGGGTGCTCCTGAAGAGACCCAAGACATAACAAATAATAAAACTCTATAAGAGTTTCAGGTACCTGAAATAAAGATTGAAATCTTGAAGAGATCTCGATGAGCTATGTCATTACGAGAATGGAACCAGAAAATTAGAAAGTTGTCGACAACGATTTTACAAACAATTTTACATAAAATACTTCTATAGAAGTAAAGAAAGAAATCGAGGATCTTGTATAAAATCCATCCAGAAGTATAGATATTGAATTGGCCAATGTTGAAAGATGCTTTGAACTTCTAAAATAGAAGTATTTGGACCAGCAATCCAAACACCTAAAGGTGTAATGCAAGTGAGGCACAAATAAGTAGTCGTAAATACGACTTGAACTATGATTTATGAAAAGTTTTAATTACTTCATGGTGGATGCAATTACTTTGGCAGTATGAAAATTTTACATGCGTCTAATTATTTGTGGATCCATATTTATCCTTGAAGGATCTAAAATGCTATAAGCATTTGGAAATTTCTGAGGAAATTTATTTAGACATGTCTCATGAATATTTTGGCGCATTTGGTATAATCGCCTTAATGAATACTAATTGAGAAAATACTATAAGAATGATCAGATTTCCTTATGTATTTTATAAAGGAGTTTGGATCAAGATCCATTATGATAATTTTAGAACTCCTAAAGATCTTCAAATTGGAAACTCATGAAGTACTTTCAATACAAGTACTTGAATCTTGACATCAAGTTTATCTCGACCTGAAGATCGAGCATTTTTATATATTTCTTTTGTCTATGAATAGACATAAGCTGAAAGAATCTTAAAGAAGATTCAATATGAATAGAGCATATCTATTGATTATCCCAATAGTTGTAAGATTGTTGGATGTGAATAAAGATAATTATATCTTTTCTTGGTCTTGAGCACTATATATTAGTTGGTCAAGAAATATCTATGAATATACAAAGATCATTACATTTAGATCTTCAAACATTCGTTGATGCCTCCTTAAATATCGTAGAAATAATTGTTATGCATGAGGCAAGCCAAAAAAATGTGTTTGGCTAAGACTATTGACCCAACATATCCAAAAGATATGTGGATTTACTTTTACAAGATATGATAAAAGCTATCTTGTGTGAAGATAACACAAGATGTATATCTCAGTTTGAAAGTGGATACATCATGGAACATATTACTCCAAAGTTTCATCCCTCACGATCTTTAGAAAAATGATATTCAATATTAAATTATGAAGATTCAAAGATCTTCTGTGATGTTTGCATGAGGGGGAGTAAATACGCGTTGCACTCTTTTTCCCTTAATCAAGGTTTTGTCCCAATGGGTTTTCCTGGTAAGGTTTTTAATGAGGCAACATGTTATGCGTATCAAAGATGTGTGTACTCCTTTTCCTTCACTAAAGAATTTTTTTCCACTTGGTTTTTATCTTAGTAAGGTTTTAACGAGGCACATTATCTTCATAGACATCCAAGGGGGAGTGTTATGAATATTTATCTATGTGGATGTCTATCATGATTAGAACTTTATCAAAGTAGTTTGATTTATTTATTATTAGGAATATTATCTCTATGAATTAGAGCTTAATGTATTATGTACTTCTTATGCCTATAAATAGATGATTCATTGAAGGCATTGTATACAATTCTATATTTTGAGAATAATACAAATCTCCCTCTTCCTCTCATCTCTTTGTTTTTCTTGTTCTTATTTATTTTATTCACAACAAAAAAGTTTTAAATTTATATATATATATAAATTAAGTTTAATTTATGTTTATAAATTACAGATATTTTTAGGAGGGGTGTTGATTTTTATGATTTTATTTGAATTTTTGTTTTTTTAATATTTAATATTTTTTTACACGTGACACCTCTAATTATGCTATGTCATATTTTTTCTAACAATAAAGAAGTAAAGTGAGACAAAATTTTAGTACAAAGGCAAACTGATAAAAGAATTATTACAATGCCCAAACTGAGGGTTAGGGTAAAGTACAAGGGTCAAAAGTGATATATATATATATATATATATATATATATATATATATATATATATATATATATATATTTGTAATGAATTTAATTTTTAAGAAACATTGTTGTAACAAATATGAATGTGGATGCAGTTGAATGAATTTGTAGAAAATGGAAATTTGGAAAGTCTTTGAAGCATCAAGAAGATCTACTTAGATGATTAATCAAAGTAGGCCAATAAATACATGATGGCTTATCAGATGAACTTACATACTTGCATATGAATTTCTTTCTTTTACATTCATGATCATAGAAGACAACAACCGGTTCCAAAACTGCTAAAATTAGAAGCCAAACCTGGCTATATTCGGTCAGCTCTTGTTTTGTCCGTTGCCGCCTCGACCCGTCGGGGGAAAAAACGCGATCTTTCGGGTGAAATGTTATCATTCAAGGGGAGTAGTCGAAATAAGATCAGTTTGATGCATGATTTAGTTGTATTATATGTGTCCTCAAGCTACAGTCTTTAACCTGATGAAATGATTCATTCCAATAAGCCATATGAACAGATGATAGCTTGGGAAACTAAACAAAATGCAATATTTTTACCTGAAGGGCCGCTAATGCAGACAGATAGTCTTTACATTGTTCGAGTAAAACCCTTTCTTTCGTGGTCTCACTCGCGAGTTTGGCCACTAAAGAATTCATTTCCTCAACCTGCAATGGACGAACGATGTTCAGATAATTCGGTAGATTATATGCCTTGGTTCGGAAGTTTTTCGATTTGCAAGACTAATGTCCACAAGATTGAATTAGCGAATTTTTACCTGCGATGATAGTGCGCAAATTGAAGATGTGATTGCCTGCATCACATCGCCTGCTGAACTAACAGCATTCTTCAGATCTTGGATATCTGCCTATTACGAGAGAACGAAGGAAGGCAAGGGAAGCAAGAGCAGCACATTAAGCCTCACCGATTGTTATGAAACTGAACCGATAACAGATCATATATCGGAAAGCAACGGGGAAAAGAGGGGAAAAGGAAGAAACTTACTATTGCTATTCCGACAATCGGAAGACGAAGAGTACTTGCCTTCAAAGCTTCAGTCACTCCTAGCAAAGAACTAGAGTGGTCTCTTTCGAGGAGCGTCCACGCCTCTAAATGAGCTATCTACACATGCCAATTGTAAAAAAAAAAGTACGTATATAGACGTTAAATACATGTACAGTAGGATTAATATGAAGAACTACAAGGAACCAATTGATGCTTAAGAAATGCAATGAAGTTTGAAATCTTACTTGTCCCTTCAGGATGGAAGTCAATTTCAATTTTTGCCTCAGCAATAGCAACTTGATTCTCTTTAGCGTGACCGAGTGCCGCAGATCTGATGTTGTCATCCGAGCACTCCACAGATATTTCTGATGCAAAATCGGATTCAGACATACCAGACTTGTTAGAGATCATAATGTTAAACCTCAGCTCACAATTATTGTTTTCTAGACCTAGTTCTTTTCGTATCAAACTGACTATTACACCAAATGGTTGATAAAAAGAACACTTAACCATTCCTTTTCATATTTCTAACACGACCATCGAACATTCGAGAACAACGAGAGGACAGACAGGAAATCTATACCTCTGCACTCAGCTTCTGAGTCATGAATGTGGCATCCGCCTTTGCATTTGCGAATCTCCATTGCAAGTACCGGTTATAAAGAAGCCTCAAAACACGAGCATCAACTATCCGATCCTCCCCGTTCTTTCCTCTCCAAATATCAACAGAAAAGCTCAGATTCAAAGGAGTATTGATAGAATTACCAATCATCTGATCACCAACTGCATTTCTCACCCGAGCAGAACTTAACCCCCTCGAGGTTGATGAAGCTGAAGGTTTCCAAAGCTTGCTGGGAGAAGCAGGTCTTGTCCACAAAGAAGGCATAGCACCATCACTAGAAAACCTTTTTGACTGACTAAACTTGGCTGAACCACCGATTCTAGAGCCAGTGCTTGCACAAAAAGGCGAACTCGGGTCCTGCAACCGCCTTAGCCTGCTGTTAGTTTCCTGCCAAAACCTCGCAGACACTCCAATATTCAGGGGTAAACTCCTCCCTTTCAGAAGACCACTTGCTCCACATTCTTGCATACCAGAATTGGTGCTCCCTGAGGACACACTGTCCGTATCGGATGCAGTGAGATCGCAAGAGACGGCATTCGGCTTAGGCTTATCATCTTCTTTTAACATCTCGGCAGCACCTCCAAAATCCAAACTCAACCTCCTAGCACTAGGACCATCAAAAGAAACTCTCCTACTACTACTATCATCAAGCATTGAATGAGATCGAAACGCCTTCCTATCAATGCCATAATTCAAACTACTAGACAACGGATTCGAACCTGAATTCCCGTTCCGGGTTTTGCCCGGATTCACCGGCTTCGAATTCTCCCCATGATCTCTCACAGGGCTAGCTCTACACCTTTCAGGAACAGCTGTCCTAGTGAAATTGGAACCCTCTTGAGCTTTTATCTTACTAAAGGGAAGTGAAAAGGCCTCACCTTGAAACGAAACGGATAAGCTTCTCCTTGAAGTAATCATCGTCTTGTTAGCAGCAGGCAATTCAACAGCATTAACATTGTTTCCTTGTGACAATTGACCCCCTGGCCGCCTCCGGTCGACCGATCGAGACCGTTTCGGAAGCAAAGACACAGTCATCGGAGCCGGTTTCGAAGTAGAACTAGCATTCATTGTTGCTGGTGAAGAAGAAGGAGACAAATACATTGAAGAAACTTGTTTGCCTTTGGGTTTTCTAGTAACAGTGGAGCCATTACTCTTTGTTTCTTCGACTGAGTGAGAAAATGCAGCCGCCATTATCAGAGACTGCAAAGGAACCTACTTTCTCCTCTACATTGGCAAAGAAAATATGTGTATTTAGCAGCAATGGGTCATCATTTTCATGGCTGAAAACCGGTAAACAAACAAGACTGGAGTGATTTTACAGGAAGATGGAAGAAAACCCAGAATGGGTTTCTGAAAGATTCTGCATTTTACATCAACAACAGTGAAACCCTCACTGGTTTTCACTGGAAAAGTAAGATTTTGGGAGAAAATAGAAAGATTCAGCTTGGTTTTTGTGAATCTTTGGAAGGAAGTTGGTTGATTAATTATACAACTTTTTTTTGTATCCAATGAATCAAATTTTATCAATTTCAATATATAATGGAAATATAATGGCATGATGAACAATATAGAAATCCGTTGAGAAATGATGATAATAACAATAACAATGCTAATGAACTTGTTTTCTGTTTAATTAACTAGTAGTTAAGTTTAATCATGTCAGTTAGATTATTCACTCTAATTGTTTTTTCTATATAATTTTTTATATTCTATAATCACTTCATTTCTTATTATATTAAAACCGAGTTAAGTTGAACTTTTAAATAAGAATAATGTTCTTATAATTTTTTAACCATCGATAAAACACATACATTGCATAATGCATATAAAGTTACTCGAATTTTGATTTTTTAAGATAAATAGCATACCCTTTTTCACTAAATTTACTTGTTTTCCCATCTTTTATGTATTCAAATCCTGACAATAGCCTTGAAAATATAATTATATCTTACTTAATAAAAAATTTAGATAATAGTTTATATGTCCTGTGATTAATGATTAAATTAACTAGACAATTAAAACTTAAGAAACATGTAAGAACCCACATAACTAACTGACTTTCCATAGATTAATCAATCAAATTATTGCTTTAACAACGGATTTAATTGGTTTTTGAAACTTAGCAGCCATTTTTACTTGAAAATTACTCCATAGATTTAATTGGTTTTTGAAAGGAAGACACCCACTATGTTTTGTCTAATTTGGGTTATCAATTATATATAAATATATATATATATATATATATATATATATATATATACGATTATCAATATCTGATTTATTACTCAACTAATTCAAAGTAAATACTTTAAAAATCTATTATGAAAACGACATTTTCAATTTAATTTACTTCAGATGTCAATTAAATCACATTTTAAGTGATTACAAATATAAAAAATGAATTATTTAAAATTGTGCTCGAGAGGTATTATTATATATATTCCTAAAAATTTAAGGGAAAATTATATAATTAGTCCCGAATCGGATCGAGTCGAATATTTTCTACCCTAAATCCGAACCCAACCCAAATTTACCCTTAATAAAAATCTAATCGCAACCTAATTTTTATTAAAACATATGACCCAATCAAACCAAATCGGGTAAAATGCTCAACCCTACTCAATAGTTAAACATAACAAACTAATAAAACCGCAGTTTTAATGATAGAACTTTTATAAGTTGACATTAAAATTCACTGTTCAAGCCTCCTCTTCCTCTTCTTTTTTTAAGTAAATATTGTGATATTTTTTAAATTGCAGTTTCTTAGAATCTAAGAAACAAAAAGAAAATGGGGAAAAGCATTTACGAAGAGATTTTTTAAAAAAATTTCTTTTAGTTTAATTACGGTATTTGATTCATTGATTGGTTCCAGATTAAATTTTGTAGAGATTCATTATGAAGATAATCTTTTCAACTTAACTTTTTACTTTTCAACTTAATTTTTTACTTTCACAATGCCAAAATTCAAATCTTTGGCTTTTATTGGGTAGGTTTGGGGTGCGGCGTGTTTAGGTGCGCAGCTAAAAGTCGGTAATTTTTGAAACTTGTCCAAAAACTTAAAATGTTAGACTTTTTGATACCATTTTAGGTTGAATTTTTCTGTTTTTAGACAAGTTTCGTTACTTAGTTTTTTTTAACATTTTAAGTTTTTAGACAAGTATAATATTTACAAAATAAGTTTCAATACTTGTCAAAAAACACGAAAAATTCAACATAAAATGTTATCAAAAAGTCTAATATTTTAAATTTTTGAACAAGTATAGAAATTTATCGTCTTTTAACCACAACTTGGACATATTATTCGTTATACTCGCCGTTTATTATTGGTAGATTTTTTTAAAAACAATTTTAACATAACTTGTCGTTTCAGCTGGGAAATTTGATTGGTTACCTACAAGTTCCCAGCATGTGCTTGGCATTCATTTTCCAACCTTCCAAGAATGGACCACAAAATCAAGAACAAACACCACCAAACAAAGAATACTAAAACCATACAAAGATAGTTCTGAAACAAGTTCAAAATGTCACCCCCAGCATGTGCCTTTGGAACACATATGACAATTAGTTCTTCCGCGAACATTCGATTGATCGAGTCAAAATACTCCAACTTAATTGAGTCGAGTTTGTGAAATTTGATCGTTTTTGTACCTTTGCACATGATCATGCTAAAATGGAATTGTTGACAATATATTGACTAAAAAGTGGGTTGAAGAAACTCGAATATTTGCTTCAAATTTGTGGGAAGATGCATTGAAATTCCATTGATACAAGTGGATGGAAGTAAAGAAGAAATGGATGCAAGTAATTTCACCTAAAGTTACTAGTTTCTTTAAAATTATAAGCAGTCCATTTGTTTATAACCGAACTATTTCACCGTAAAAGCTAAAAAATGGACTTCTCTGTTTGGCTGCAAAAACACCATATATGAAGCAGTATTTCATTGTGGGAAGCAAGAGTAAGTGTATTTCCAGGCTAAAAATGAAAGATTAAGACATAAAGATGATACTATTCTTTCCCTGCATGATACACGTATCTCTTATGCAAGCTTGAATTTGAGATTTGGTAAATATCAAGTCCTAACTGACTAAAAATTACATGGCTAATGAAATAACAAGTGAATGCACTTACCAGTTCTATGCCAAATCACATTCTCCCCCACTCGATGGATCAGAATCACTTGAATCTATAGGATGGTTTACATCATTCTCACTGCGGACATCGACCTCTTTGTCAAGCAACACTAGGCTCTCGACATAACTACCAACAGATACTAAACTTGGCTCAACGTCAACTCCATGAAGCTCAATCAGCTGGCAGTTCCAATAAAATGAAGCCCCCATTTGCTGCAAGCTCAAATCAAGTGAAGCCATCTCTACGTAACTCACTCGAAACAAAACTTCTCCATTCTTCCTAAACCCCAATACCCTCGGAATCCATGCATACCGATCAGCCCTATGTAATGTCAACACTTAAGTCCACGAATCAACTACACCGTACTCCATGACCCACAAGTCATGAAACTCAGCAGTTGCCGGATGTGTGGTGACAGCAATCGAAGATTTCCCATATTTCATAATCGATAAATCAGCAGACCACAACCCAATTAAGCTCTCAGGCAAATTCATCTCGAGAAATTCTTGAGAACTCAAATCTAACCCCGAAATCACACGACTTTTTCCACCATTGTTTCTTTCCTGATTCCCTAGCCAATGAACAGCTCCATTAACAAAAGGCAATGACATCCGAGGATCAAAATCATAACTAGGACAAACAGCAGCAACCCTTTTCCAACAATTTCCATTAAGTGAAAACAAATAAGGCTGAATCCAACTATCATCTTTATCAACCCTAACTATAAGTATCTTGTAATCATTGGTTCTCGAATCAAACCCGAACCCGGAATTCGAATACACAGCTTCACTAACGATAAGCTGAGGCAAAGAAATGTACCTTTGAATCGAAGGGTTCCAAAGAAGGAACTTGGCATCATCACCATCATATTCATGGGCATAAAATCTAACACAAATCAAACCATTGCAAGAATCATACACGCAACAAATAGGAGGGAATTGAAGCTGCTTGAACTTATCAAACCCATCATTATCATAGTGTAAAAAGTAGTTGTGTTTGTCGTTTTTGAAGCACCCCGAGGAGGAGAAATGGAGTGTTGTTGGGTGGTTTGGAAAGTGAAGATTGTAAATGAAAGATGGGTGGGAAATGAGATTGTTCCAGGGATTTTACTGGGAGCCTTTTGAGGATTCCGATAATCACCTCTACAGGCATGTAATCAGACATCTTTTCTTGATTTTGGAAAGGGCTGTGTAACAATTTTGTTTCTTTCGTAATATGAGACTTTTCATTTCTTTATGGCTTAATATGACCCTATTTGCATAATATGATTAAAAATGTAATAATAGAAGGTTTAGGAGTTGGATTTAAGGTTTGAAATTTTAGGGTGCGATGTAAATAAGGGTGGGGTTTGTGGTTTAAGGGTAATGGTTAGAGGTGTGCAAAAATATTCTATCTAACTAATTCAATCAGAAATTTTGAATATCTGATCCACGGATTAGATATTCGATCCGATTTGTGGTTTGGGATCTTGTTATTTTAGTAATGGTCATCCTCCCTGGTGGTAGCAGAATCTGCCCCACACGAACTGAGCACCCCAAACACCCTCTCAAATGTGACGCGTTCTCGTCACTTGGAACCGTGCCTGTGCATTGCAAACGACAAAGGGGCAATTTACAAATGTGAGGGCAAAGACGATCGAGTTTTAGGAAAAAGAGAAGGTTAGACGACAAGAATGAAAAAATAATAATAAAAAAAAGAGTTGTTGACAACACTCAACAGTGAAGTGCAATGACCATAGGGTTTTGATGCTTGCTCAAGGGAAAAAAGAGTTTGCATTTTAACCCAAACGGAATTTATGAGAGTCCGATACTGTCTATTGACATCAAAATTCATGATCAACATGTCTCTATCGGATTGTGTCATCAGAACCAATCCGACAACAGGTTCAGTTTTTCTTTTACCATTACTAATTGTGTCCAAGAGCTGAAAGTAACTTCTGTATATATTATCACCTTCACTGCTATTTCTCCCCTAGATATTGATGGAATAAATGAACCTTGTTTCGGGATCATTATTATTTCCGGTGCCATCATTCCTACTCATGCTACTATAGGTTTCAAATTTACCCAACCTAGGAAGTAATGGGACAATGCTCGTGTTCCAACATCAAAACCGGGACAACCGTCACCGGCATATAACAGGAGAATCAAATGTGACCATAAGAATAAAAAGGCTTCACTATCACATTTCAAAATGTATAAAGAACTATGACATCACAGTGCAATGGTAATTATAGATACGTAATGAAAACAGTATGATTACTTCATTGAGAAGCAAGATGTAGAAACAAAACTTAAAGGTCCCAAACTTAGATTCAACAAGAACAAGAACATTATCTTTTAAAGTCCCTTCAATTTAAAAAAAAATTGCTTCTCCATGCTGTGTAAACGTTTTTCAGCGGTACTGCAAGGCAGAAAAGAAAAGATTGAAGATCAAGATCAAGAAAACATTAAGACTAACCAATTGTTATACCTTGATGAATCCGATTTCTTTGGCATTGCTACGGAAGCATTGTCTGCAACACATGAGTCCATACTTCCTGATAATGGCATGAGGGTTCCCACACACTCGGCTGTAAAAACAGGAAAAATAAATCAGGTCCTTTGCATTACGAAAATACACCTTAAAATCGTTTAACAAGCACAAACACCATAGTGGCAATGGGAATATGGATTGAAAAATTTAGATTTGGATCTCATTTGTTAAATGAATTGTGAGAGAAAGAAATCAAACATTATGTGTAAAATTAATTAAGATACAATAAATTCCATAATTAAATTCACAAGTAAACATATAAATTTCAAATTAATAGCATCCAAAATGAATTTATGAGTATTTTCGAACCTATCAAATAATTTTTAAAAAAAATAATAGGTTAAGTAGCAGATTAATTAGAGAAGAAAGCTCAGACGATAGAAATATATGATTACATCAAGGAGGCAAAGCTCTCATAGTTTGATGGTATAATTTTCCGTCATCACTGCCTTAAATAACCATACCAACAACAGTAGAACAAAATTCAAGGTTTCATATCAAAAGAGAAATCATCAGATGGTACGGACAAATGCTTGAACATCAGAGGCAAGGCAATCAAGAATCAAAATATAATTTTGAATTGGAGAGAAGAAGAGATTACCAGGCGCGAGAGCCAGGGCCGTAGGTTTTGGGGTGAGAGTTCCAGACGTTAGAATGACCCATGATTGATTAAAGATGAAGGCTGTCCGTCGATGAATCTACAAGGATAATTTCAAATTAGGCTATTTATAGCTGTATCTGAAAACCCTAGATTTCGATTTCTAAGGCTTGGGCCCAATTACCATTTGGGGTCTTTACTCTTTAGGGATAGCAGTTGGTCTTTGCGATAACCAAAGTGACTTAAAATTTATTTGACCGAAATTTATACTAAATTCATATAATCCAACCGAATTAAAATCGATTAGTTCCATCTATGAACTGGTTTAATTTAAATATTTTAATATTTTATGTAAAATACAATAAATCTATTATATATTATAAATATATTTAAAATATTATATATATTATTTTTTTTTGTATGGATCGGTTTGAAATTTCAAAACTGATAACCGACTAAAATAACCAACAAAACTAACTAAAACGTGAGTTTTAACAAAAACAAACCAATTTATTATTATTTTTAAGTCATAAGAGGTTAATTTGCATTTTAACTCACTGACTTTAGCATTCACTTTCGGTATTAATAAATTAAATCATTTATGCAAATATTGTTAACTAATTCTAACGAGAAAATTGAGGTTGACACTTTTACCAAACATATATTTCTTATATCACCATCAAATGATTTTTAATTGAAAATTTTATGTAGAAATTTTCTAAAACATTTCATTTAAATAAATTTATAGTGGTTGGTGCTACGAGATGACAATTTATCATATAGAAGAAGAAAACCGATCAACTGCTATCTAAGAGAAGATAAGTAGTTCTTTTATGAAAAAAGGGCAAGAGGAGAACATGTAGCGGTTTGCCTAGATCTCGTTTTCTCACGAGGTTCGTCGGTCAAACCAACGAAAAAAATAATTAAATTTATTATAAATTTTAACAAAAAATATTTAAAATTTCAATTAAACATTATTTATTAATCATACGTAAGAAAATATGTTAACTAAAAGTATTAATTAAGATGTTTTCATTAGAATTATTAATGGTATCAATATAAACAGAGACAGAGCTAAAATTTAGAGGTGGGAGAAAGACATAAGTTTTGAAAGGTGAGGCAAGGCAAATTTACAATTATTTCAAATTTTTTAAAAAAATATAAAAAATTAAAGGGTAAAAAAATTCCCCGGCCATGAGCAACGAGCTCTGTCCCTAAATATAAGTGACTACTATATATATATATATAATAAAAATTAAATGATATAATTTAATTAAATTAAAAATTTGTGATGTAATGAAAGTAGATACTAAATTTAGTCATCTAAAATGTAAATTACTCGTCATGTGATTATTTTGCAACTTTTCAAAGTCGGGTACTCAATAAAAAAAGCCCAAGGACTATTTATGTAGTTACCCTAAAATAAATAAATTAACATATATAATAAAGAAACCGTGCTATACAAGTTGAAACCAACATTGAATTCAGAATTTAACTTGATTTGTTCAACTAAAGTAATCATCCAACATGATTGATCTCTCCCAGCCTCTCTTCCTTTCCCCCTTCTATGCGCTGGCAGTCGTCGACTTGACACGGATAAACAAGGCAGGGTTCAGGCCACTAGTGTTCTCCTAATATGTCTTATCTATTCAGAGATCGACATGCTTCGTCGCCGTTCCTTGTAAATCACAGGCACGTTGCTCGCAATCTAGCTTGCCCCACCTTGCATCCACTCGCTCGCACGGGAATATCAATTTCCCGAGGCTGTCGGAAGTAACCGATGTCAGCTAACTATAACAAAGCTCTAAAAAAGGTCAATCTAGCTCAATTCTAGGGCACCATAGCATATTCTCATAGGCAAGTATGCTAGTTGACATGCAAGCATGAGCTGCAACAAAGAAGATGAAATTTACCTTCTGTTAACAACATTGTGCACGTGACAGAGCCATTGAGAAAACTCGTCATGAGATCCGGCCATTACGGGGTTCGCTCTGGCATGAAGATACATCTCGATTCAGAACAGATTAAGATTACTAATATCAAGGAAGTCTGCAAATTATATTTAATATATATCGACACAGATACTTATAAGAAGAGCTTCCAATCGAAAATTTTGATTGAATCAAGTGAGAACGATCCAACATCATATAACATTATGAATAAACAGGGCAACGATAAAAAATGACCTACAGCCTTCCTCGGCTTTCCACCCAAATGAATGATGAATAGCTATATAATCGAACAAACAAATCATTTTTTGATTTAACAAGAACTTGACTTAGAAAATTCACCATTTTTCAGGACCTAATAACTGTTTTTTCTTTCTTTCTACCTTTCCCTTTAGCTTTTTTCTTCTTCAAATACTAGAGCTACTTCAATTACAAACCCGGATGGGGTGTGAAGGTGAATAGCTTTCTGATCTTACTATGCAATCCCTTGGATTATACCATCTAAAAGAAATGCTAACTAAATTCGTTGCTAAAATTCTTAACACGGTACCGGTTACCACTTACCAGAGGAAGCACATGGAGAAGACAAAAAATATACCTCAAAACTTCTTTAAAATGATCAGCACATTCCTTGCAGGGGTACATTCTGGATAATATCAACATCTGCAAGTCAAAACACTTGTCATTGGTCAGTTTAAATAGTTTATAAGGAAAATAAGTTACGCCTACAATTCCATTTTTGTTTTTCCTTACAATTCTTTTTATGACATTAAAAGCCTAGATTATCAAAAGCTGATATGGTAGGCAGTGTAATTAAGCTGAGCAACATTTCAGCATCTTTGGACTCAAACCATTTCAATTTTAAGTTTTAATCAAACACATTGAGATTATACTTCATCCGAGTTTAAAATTACAACATTGCAAGATTGGATAAGGAAATTAAGATGTAATCCAGGAATGAGATATCATATCATACCAGCTCTTTTACATCCTTCTTTTGTTGCCTTGTTGGATTTTCAGGATACTGGAGAAAAAAGAAATTATAGCAAGCCTCATTCAAAAGACCATCAGGGCAAAACCGTAGGCATTATAATTGACAATGATAAGAAAAAAAAATAGGCTTCAAATGGTGCTTGAGGCACTTCAACTTTTGGGAAAAAAACAATTAAGTCCCTGAACTTTTTTTTTGCACCCAATTAAGTCCTCTTCAAAATTTTATTTATTCAATATATTAGTTCGGGGATTAATTGGGTGCAAAAAAATTTCAAGGGCTTAGTTGATTTTCTTTTTTTTTTTCTTCCAAAAGTTCGCGGCTGATTAAAGCCAGAAAATACAAAACAAAACAAAGTTATAAATGAGAAGACCTGGGCGGCAAGAGTGTGAAGAAAAGTCCAAGTAGCTCTACCAAGTTCTTCTTTAGTCACCGGTGCAGCTGGCTTATGTCAACAAAACCAAAAATGGGTCTCAGAAACGAGAAACAACACGTCGATAAGAAGTTCGTACATTAAAAAGGACAGGCTCATTTGGAAATTTCGTCAAACAGATGATGGGCAAACTACGAGCATGCCCATTGAAGAAATTTACAATCTTCAGAATCGATACCAAGTAAATGAGCATATCAACGATGAATCTATTGAGGGAATGCAAATAATACCTTGACGAGAAGATGGGTCGCGGAGGCAGGGGAGTCGGCGTTTTTTGATGATGAAAGAGAGATGAGAGGGTTTGTCTTGCTGGGTGATGAACGATGAACCTGTTGGGTGAAATTGGCGAGGTGGGTTTGAACACAATTCGAGAATCTTTCAACTGATTGGATCAAAGCTTGGAAAGGGTTTGGGTTTTCAGCAGCCATTTTTGCTTGAACTTGACGGAGATAATGGCGGGAAAATGAGGAAGTTGGATTTTTAAGGCGCCGATTCGTTGATATGGAAATATTTTTGAGTTGCCTCATATAAAATCTCAAAATTAAAGATGAGTACAACTTATAAATATTTAAAAAATTAAAAATTAACTCATACAGATTGAGAAAACTGAAATAAAATGTGTGAAGTTTAGAAAATTTCGTGCCCGCACTAGGATGCATTTGCATTAGGGTGTGCATTTCAGATTTTGGATTCGATCTGAAATTTCTGGATCGACAATTTAGTGATCTGTATTCGATCTTGGAAATTTGGATATACGAATTTAGGATTTGATTTAAGTTTTTTAATTTTTCGGTCTTATTTATGAAAATTTCAGAGTTTCGAATATAACAATAAACAAATTATTAAATATAACAATATTTGTATCCATAGAGATTTCAATTTTTTAAATATAATAAGTAAAAATACTAAATATAACAAGATTTATATGTATAAAAAATTTGAATTTTGCTCATCCCCTTGTGTTCTGGTGACAAAAGTAAATGTTCATCATCCTTTGGGACCTGGGTTCGAGCACCAGTAATGCATAATGTGTGCCGTCTTTTTTACCCTTACATCACACCAACATATTCAAAAAATTTATGTATCCAACATTTTCTGATATCTGATTCAAATTATCTAAAAAAATAAATCAAATAAGCAAAATTTTGGAACGGATAAACGAATTGGGTCGGTCGGGTCGTATTTTTTTCACTCCAATAATTTACATCCGCTAATCAGCGTGGTCCGCTAAATATCGGTTCGTAAAAGGCCTATCACACTACTTTTCATTTTAAGGTTAAAATGTTGGTCAAATTCTATAAAAGGTCCCTGCACTATGGTTTTTGGGTGGATTTAGTCCATTTATAATATTTTACTTTTCATAATGTGTGTTTTCAATCACGAAGTTAGTATTAGAAGTCAAGAGAGAAAAAAAATAAATGAAGAGAAAAGCTTAAGAGGAGAGACTACAAAATATATAATGAAAGAAATAATATATAACAATATTTTCATAAAAATTCTAAATAACATATATAATGACATTTTTATAAGTATCTCAGGATAGGTCGGTACGGATCACTCTAAACATGACTTAAACTTGGTCACAAAATATATAAAATAAACTCGATCTATCTCGAAATTTAATTTTTTTTTAAAAAAATAATCCTATCAAATAGAACGAGATGAAACCCTTTGGATTTGAATATTTTATCATTCCTAATAAAAGAATTTGTATGGTGAGAATTAATTAGATTTGAAATACTAAATTTGTATGGTTTATTAGTATTTCTTTTTATTATTAATGTGATTAAACTTTTTAAAGAATTAAAAGAAATGAACTCTATGTCATGAAAATTTTACTGAAATTAATATTTCAAATTCAATCTCAAAATAACATTATTAAAGCCTAAGTAATTAGTTTCAGGTTTAGTAGTAACTAGTAACCCAATCAATGACTTTTTAAAAAAATTAATTTCTTAACCTAAAAAATACTGATTTGTAAGTATCTGTATTTTGAGGGGGAAATTCTTATAAACACCGAGTGTTAGGTGACACATTGCTAAGTATTTGAATCTTAGAAACAAAATTTTTGAAAGAGGTAATCATCCACATGAATCACATCACATGGAATATAAAAAATATATAGTAAACTACATGTTTAGTTTTAAACAATTAATTATAAAATTTTTAACTTAGTCGTCAAAATATTAAAATCTGTGCTTTTATATCATATGGAAATTAATTCTTTAACTTCATGACGTTGTGTTTCAGACTTTTTATTTCTAAAATTAACATAACATTTTAGGTTCTTGCTTAGTCCTTTTGTTCTTTAGTCGGCTTCTTTCTCTATCTCGTTCAACTGTTTTTGATAATTTGATTTGTTGAGATATTGGTTTCGATATAACTTAAAATGAAAATATTTTTAGACTTAAACTAATTTGTAAAAATATTTCAAAATTACATTAACTTGAAAAATATGTTTAAAAGGTTTTCAAAGTTTTTTTTGACTTGTTTAAATGCTTTCAAAATAACTCAAAAGTTAAAAACTGACCATGTATGCCAATACACTTGATAGTGTATCGATACCCAGTCACCCGTACCAGTACGACCAAGTCCGTACCGATACACCCCTTTGTTTCCCCAAAACTCCAAATTCCAGTAGTCATTTAGTGTACCGATACAGCTTCAGTCGTACCGATACACAAGGGGTGTATCGGTACGGACTTGGTCGTACCAATACACTTGAATAGTGTACCGATACACTTGAAAAGTGTACTGATACCCTTTGTAAAAATGGCCAACGACTTTTTCTATTTTGAGCAGGTGTACCGATATACTTGCATGTGTACCGATACCGAAGAGCCCAAAAGTGCATTTAATGCTGGAAGTAAAGTCTCCAACAGCTCCAAATCAATCCCAGCGGCTAGTAATGACCACAAACTCTTTAGAGGGTTTAAAAGACCTCTTCAAGCAGTCATACAACAACAAGAAACATCATTGCCAACATTCGATATTAGAGAAGTTGTTTTAGATAGACTTACCGAGAACTTTCTAGAGAAGCTAATTTACATTCTTCCTTTAGAAGCTAAGAAAGCACCTCCATTGATAACAACTCAAAGCTTGAGTTTTTATTGATTTCTCGATTCCTTCATATTATTACCGATTGGGTAAGCGTAAACCCTCTAAAAATTAATTATTTCCATGGAGGTTTATTGGATAATAGTTATTTCAATTTTAGGTATTGATTTCGAAATCATTGTATTGATGATAATATTGTTTCTTGTGCTTTTCCTAGCTCAAGAGTTGGAGAAAGAAAGTCCATCATCTCCATCGAAAGCTAGGAACAAGGGAGTTGTAATCCGAGAGCCCTAAGAGCTTCGAAAAGCTAAGGTGAGTGTAGTCGGAGTCATGAGATTAAGTTGGGTGCTATTCTCGATCCCATTGTTATTGTATATCACATAGCTAACCTTTTTGCCTAAGGGTTATACATCGAACCTCGTTGGATGCTTTATTGGTAAGCATTGATAAGTCATCGTATCAAACCATGGAACATAGTATCATTGTTGTTATCATTGTCATTATTGAAACCTTGAATATAGAAATATTGACCATTGAATATTGATCGAGTCATTGTCATAGACATTGAACATGGTTATAGACATTGTATAGTCATTGATATTGATAGTGTCATTGTAATTAAACATCGGTAATGGTATTGTCATCGCTATTGAAACATTGTCATCGATATTGTCATCACCATCGAAATCAACATTGTTATTGCCACCGTCATTGCTATTGTTATTATTATCGAACCTTGGATTTGAAAGGACATTGGATACAATTGGCATGCCATAAAATTCATGAGCTCATTGGTACGAGTGGACTACGGTCCTTGGCTACGACCATTATTGTGACGAGGTGGAGGGATGTTTGTGATATTGGTCAATTGGCGAGGCGGAGGGACTAGACCATTCATTGATTTGGCGAGGCGTATAAATTCGTGTACCCACTATCTTGTTTCGATCCAAGGGAATACTATTGAAACATGTCAAACATATTATTGAATATAGTTATAGCATGGTTATTGTCATAGCATTGATATCGCCATAGCCTTGATATAGTCATAGTATAGTTATTGTCATAGTATTGATAATGTCATAGCATTGATATAGTCATAGTATAGTTATTGTCATAGTATTGATAATATCGTAGCATTGGTATGGTCATATCATTCACACTAATATAGCCTTGATATTGATATAATATTGTCATCGTCTTAGCATAATTTGAATTGCACACCATCGTATTTATTTTTGTTTATGTCTACCTCACTAGACATTATATGTCTAATACATTTCACCTCATTCATTTCAGGTAAAAGGAATTACCGTCGCGAGATCAAGGAAGTTGAAGGTTTTGGCAAGTCCCTACAAGGCTAAGTAATGTATATTACCCCTACGAACTCCTAGAATGGTGGTAAAGTGGATAAACTAGTTACTCTTAGTTCTCATGTTGTGTATGCATTGCCTATGTTTTTGTATAAGTCTTAAAGGTCTAAAAAGCTATTTTAAAGTTGGTTAAAAGCGGCTAAATTTGCATACTTGGCTCTTAAAGGTGGAAACCTAGTAAACAGATTCATGTGACTATGAAATTTGGATATGGTTTTCTTGACAAGCAACTGGTTTTCATGGTTATCAATTGGTTTTCTTGGTTACCAACCGGTTTTCTTGGCTAGCAACTGGTTTTCTTGGTTACCAACTGATTTTCTGGTTAATGTCTGAAAAAGTTGCATATTACTCACTGATTGTTAATTGGCCTAATTGAATGAGTAGTTAAACTTGGGATGACATGAAATTTTGCATGCCCCCTCATCCTTGATGGAATCTCATGGTAATAAGGTTAATTCCAGTAATGAACCTTTTAGATACTGAAATTACATATTAGTCCCCTAAACATTGTAAAAATTTAAAATAGGTCTTAAATTGGTAATCATGGCTTCGCATAGAGTTACCGACTTTTCCTTACTGCATAGTATCGTAACATTTTATCAGTTACTAATTAAAAGTTGCATCGATTACTGTGTTGTTCATCGGTAACATACTCCGACCCGATTCTCTACCAGGCCAAGAAGGGGTGTTACAAATTTCATATTCTTTTGATGAATTACAAGATGTCTACGATGAGTTGGTTTTAAAATTTAAAATTCACATTTTGAAAAACAAGAAAATAGTTTCAAATTTAAAAATTCAAAATGATTTAATTTTTAAAACCAAGGATGAACTTGAAGCAAAACTCAATGAGTTTGAACAAAAGAATGTTGGTTTAAAAAATTTACTTCAACAAGTTCAAAATGATCATCAAAGAGAGTTGGATGATCTTAGAAAAAGAAAAGGATTTGGTTTACAAACGTTTTGAAAGGAAAATTGGAGATTGCTCCAAAATCAATTTTGTAAAATTAAATTTTTATGTTAGACAATCTAGTTCTCCTAGATTTATAAATGGTAATTGTGTTAAAAACATTTAGGTCCCAAAAGGACTCATTGTTTCAAAGAAAAAAGATAGAATTGAAAAATAAATTCTTAAAGGGACTAAATTTTTTGGGACTAACGCCATTAGATCCAAAGAAATTTGGATACCAAAAATCACTTGATTGGCTACTTGTAGGTATACTTGAGCCATCGATGATCAAAGTTAAAATTTTGGAAGCTCATGACACACAAAGGAGGAAGGACGCTTGAAGAAGGAAGACTTAACATCCTACCTTGATTCAAGTGGTAAATTTAAGTTTCATGCAATTGCTTGATCATGTTTTCTATGTCTAAATTTCATATTGATCTAAGCATGTTTGTACGACTCCATGGTATTCTTAATTGCATATAGTTAAGGGGGGTCTCAATTGCATGAGTTACATGTTTTTGGCCTTTACGCTTGTTTTGATGCCTATGGCCATTAACTTGTAATGTTTGGTTGAATTTGCTAAAATTCATGCTTTGTATGTTTTAATTGATGATATTTGAGAAGCATGTGTAACAATATGTGCAAAATGTATATCTAGGATCTCCTCAAGCCTTTGTATGAACTTATGTGAAACCAAAATTGATTTTGATATAACATATAAACTTAAGGACCAATTTGCAAAACAATAAATTTTTAAGTACTCTTTAAAGTCTCACAATTGACAAGTATTTTAAACAAAATAATATCTCAAGATAAGCTCTTAAATATATGAAAATTTTCTAAGTCTTTTCCTATGATTTTCAAGCCAAACTATACAAAAACGCTCAAGCGTATCGATACCCTTAGGCGTATCGATACGGGCTTTTGCCACTGGAATTTTAATGGACTTAGCGTACCGATACGGTATTACCCCGTATCGATACGATATTCATCTGGGCAACTCTTTCAATGAAACCGTACCGATACGCTTTGTAACTGTATCGATACGATAAACTTATCTTTGAAAAATCTTTGCATTTAATTTTTTGACTGTTACTTGTCAGTTGGTTGGTTTCCCAATTTTTAAAAGACCGTTATACCATACCGATACGCTTGGTATGCGTATCAATACGATCTTTAATAAAACCAAACTTGGGATTCCAGTGAGCAAACACTGTATCGATACGGCCTTCCGTACCGATATGCCCCTTAAAACCATACTGGTACGCCTTCTATGCGTATCGATACACTCTGTTTTCAGTCACAACAGCTATTTCCTCTTTGATGCAGGTATCGATACGCCCTCTACAAGTACCGATACGGTAAGCTATAGAGCTGCATTTATTGCGAGAAAAATGCTCTCAACGGCTCTATTGATGATCCCAACTACCCAAACGGCTAGAATTCAATACAAGGGTATAAAAACAAGCTTCAATTGACAAAGCAACAACTATTTGAACCTACAAGCAACATCAAAGCATAAAATCCAAACCCTAGTGCTCTTCATAGTCAAATTCTTGTACCCAACTCTTGTGATCTTATTGTAATCTTGTATTGTGAGTTTGGGGAGTTTGAAATTGTATTTGGGTAAACATTTATCCTTTGAAAGGAACTTTGAGAGTTTACCAAATTCATCTCTTTGTAAAAGTGAGTGGATTAAGCTTTGGGTAGAAAGCTTAATCAATTTGTAAGGTTACCTCCTCATCCAAGAAAAGGGGAAGAATTCAAGTAGTGAATTGGTTGAAAATCCTTAGTGGGAACTAAGGTAGTGGATGTAGAGTTCATTTGGAGAACTTGAACCACTATAACCACTTGTGTCACTTTTTATTTTTTCACTCTTACCTCTTACAAAAATTTTAATTGCCAATTCACCCCCTCTTGGCCATTTGCAATTGTGTGATCAACTCAACAATCGGTATCAGAACTACACTTATTGGAAGGATTGCAACCCTCTTGAGTCGATTCTAGGGGAGTTTGATCAACAACTAGTCAAGCAATGGCATCCACCTCTAACTCCAACCTCTACGAGTCCCAATCTACTTCCAAGCCACCATTCTTCAATGGGGATAACTACCCATATTGGAAGAATAGGATGAGGCTCTTCATCAAGTCCACCGACTACATGGTGTGGGATGTGGTTGAAGAAGATTCATACATTCCCATGAAGAGAGATAGTGAAGCAAGACTTGTCCCAAATGTAAAAGCCGAAATGACGGAAGATGAACGAAGAAGGATGCAAGTGAATGATAAAGCTCTTCATGTCATATTTTGTGCACTTGGTCTGGATATCTACTCCAAGGTGTCTTCGATCGAGAATGCCAAGGAGGTTTGGGACACCCTCGAGACAACATATGAGGGAACTAGTGATGCCAAGGAAACAAAAATTAGGCTACTCAATATAAGCTACGAAAATTTTAAGATGGATCCCGATGAGAGTGTTTCCAAGATGTTTGATCGATTCTCGGTCATTGTCAACGGATTGAAGGGTTTCAGTGAGATCATCCCCGAAGATAAACTAGTGAGGAAATTGTTGTACTCTCTTCCGGAATCATGGGATAGCAAGAGAACGGCTATTATTGAAGCTCGAGATTTGAAGACTCTCAAGCTTGATGCTCTTGTTGGATCTCTACTCACCCATGAGATCATGAGAAAGGGAAGAGAAGAAGAAAAGAAAATGGAAGAGAAGAAAGTTGAGAAGAATGATGCTGAGAAGAAGAAGGTTGGAATCGCTCTTAAAGCTTCATATCATGAAAGCGATTCAAGTGAAGATGAAGATGAGGAGATGGCCATGTTGGCCAAACGGTTCACTCGCTTCATGAAGTCCAATCGTGGGAGAAAGTTCATTAGAAAATGAGACTTCAAGAGCAAGAGTAAGGAAGAGGAGAATGACCAAATCACTTGCTATGAATGCAAAAAGCTCGGCCATATCCGTTCCGAATGTCCTCAATTGAAGAGGAAGAGCTTTGGGAAGAAGAACAAGCTCAAAGCTCAAGTAGCAACTTGGAGTGACGATGAGTCATCCGAGGAGGAGGAGGAAGTGGCCAATATTTGTCTCATGGCCATTGATGATGAACCAAAGGTAAATCCTAACTCATCTAATTTTGATTTTACCTTTGATGAGCTTCAAGATGCTTATGATGAATTGCAAGAGGTTTACGATGAGTTAGTTGGAAAATATAAAGAATCCATTTTGAGAAATAAGAAAACTATTTCCGATTTGAAAAATCAAAATGAAACATTTTCTAGAACTAACTCCGAATTAGAAAAGAAGGTTTTGTTTTTAGTAAATCTTTCAAATGATCTTAAAACAAAAAATCTTGAACTTGAAAAACTTCTTTTTGATTTTCAAGATTATCACACAAAGGAAGTGAATAATCTTAAAACATCAATTGTTATTGGGAAAAACCATTTTGAAAAAGGGAATTCTTCAAAATCCCAATATGTAAAAAGAAAACCTTTTATTCCTAAACAAAGAAATTTTCATAAGAAATCTAGAGGTCAAAAGGTTAGAAGTGTTTGGGTTCCTAAGGAACTCATTAATTCTAATAATATGAATGCTATTGCTTCTTGGATTCCTAAGGGAACCAAAATTTTGAAGGCTAACACACATGGACCTAAAATGATTTGGGTACCAAAAATCAAGGCCTAATTTCTTTGTTTGTAGGGGGGCATTGCTACAAGGCCAAAGCTTCAAGCCAAAATTCATGGTACTTTGATAGTTGATGCTCAAGACATATGACTAGTGACAATAGTAGATTCGTGGAACTAAAGCCAAAGAGTGGTGGAGTGGTAACTTTCGGTGACAACTCCAAAGGCCACATTGAAGGAATAGGCTCCATTGGTAATCATTCTTCTATTTTCATTGAAAATGTTTTGTATGTCAACAGTCTTAAACATAATTTATTGAACATTAGTCAATTATGTGATAAGGGTTTTAATGTTTTATTTGATAAAAGTGGTTGCAAAATTGTGAACATTAAAGCAAATCAACTAATGCTCATAGGACATAGAATAAGCAATATCTACATGGTGCATTTAGATGACATCCAATCATCTCATACATGTTTAGTTGCACATGATGAACACGACTCATGGCTTTGGCATAGAAAGTTAGGACATGCTAGCATGAGTATCTTAGAGAAATTAATTTCCCTTAATTTAGTTAGAGGTTTACCCAAACTTAAGTTTCTTAATGATAAAATTTGTGATGCATGTTCAAAGGGTAAACAACATAGAACTTCATTTAAATCCATTAATGATGTCTCTACTAGTATATCTTTACAATTGATTCATATGGATCTTTTTGGGCCTATTAGAACAATGAGCTTGGGTGGTAAATCATATGCCTTTGTACTTGTAGATGACTATTCTAGGTTTACTTAGGTTCTATTCTTAAGTACAAAAGATGAGGCTTTAGAAAAATTCATCACATTTTCTAAAATAACTCAAAATGATCTTGAACTTAAAATTTCTCACATTAGAAGTGATCATGGAACCGAATTTCAAAATCTAGGTTTTGATGAGTTTTTAAATGAAAATGGGATTAGCCATAATTTTTCCGCACCTCGCACTCCTCAACAAAATGGGGTAGTTGAGAGGAAAAATCGAACTTTAGAAGAAATGGCTAGAACCATGCTTTGCGAAAATAATTTACCTAAATATTTTTGGGCGGAAGCCACAAATACCGCTTGCTATATTATAAATCGAGTAATGATTAGGCCAATTTTGAAGAAAACACCTTATGAGATTTTAAAATCTAAGAAGCCTAACATTAGCTATTTTCATCATTTTGGTTGCAAGTGTTTTGTCTTGAATAATAGTAAAGAAAACTTAGGTAAATTTGACACTAAAAGTGATGAAGCTATTTTCTTAGGGTACTCTTTAAACTCTAAAGCCTATCATGTATTTAATAAAAGAACTCTAGTAGTTGAAGAGTCTATACATGTTGTTTTCGATGATAACCTCCTTCCGAGGAAGGAATCTTGTGATGATGATGATGTAAGAATTCTTGATGCCATTGATGGAGGACAAACGTCAAAGGTGGATGCGATTCCAACTAAAGATGAGGATACACAAGATCCACCTCTTGAAACCTTGAAAGACTTGGCTCTTGAGGAAAATGAGGTATCTTACCCAAGGGAGTTCAACTATGTCAAAGGTGGTGAAATCTTGGGTGATCCATCCAAGGGGGTAACTACTAGATCCTCTCTCAAATTAATGAACCATGTTGCATTTCATGCATTGAGCCTAAAAATATTAAAGAAGCTTTAAAAGATAATTTTTGGATTTTGGCCATGCAAGAGGAATTAAATCAATTTGAGAGAAGTAAAGTTTGGACATTAGTTGAAAGGCCAAGTAATCATTCTACTATAGGAACTAAATGGGTGTTTAGGAATAAATTAAATGAAAGTGGTAATATAGTGAGAAACAAGGCTAGGCTTGTTGCTCAAGGCTATACCCAAGAAGAGGGAATTGATTTTGATGAGACATATGCACCCGTAGCTAGGATGGAAGCCATTAGGATGCTTTTAGCATTTACATGTTATAATGATTTCAAGTTTTTCAAATGGATGTGAAAAGTGCCTTTTTAAACAGTTTTATAAATGAAGAAGTGTATGTTGAACAACCACCGGGTTTTGAGGATTCAAAATTTCCAAACCATGTGTTTAAACTAACAAAAGCTCTTTATGGTTTAAAACAAGCTCCTAGAGCTTGGTATGAGAGACTTTCAAATTTCTTAATTGAAAAGGGTTTTGAAAAAGGAAAGGTGGACACTACACTCTTCATAAAAAGATATAACAATGACATCTTAGTAGTACAAATCTATGTTGATGATATCATTTTTGGTTCTTCTAATGAATGTTATTGTAAAGAATTTTCTAAGCTAATGCAAGTTGAGTTCGAGATGAGCATGATGGGGGAGCTCTCATTCTTTTTGGGACTCCAAATCAAACAAAGGAAAGATGGCACCTTCATAAATCAAGCTAAGTATGTGAATGATATGCTCAAAAAGTTCGGCTTGGAGAATGCAAAACCTCAAGCCACACCTATGAGCTCTTCCATAAAGCTTGACAAAGATGAAGGATGTAAGTGTGTTGATTCTAAGCTTTATAGATCCATGATATGTTCTTTGCTTTACCTTACCGCAAGTAGACCGGATATCATGTTTAGTGTTTGCTTGTGTACTAGGTTTCAAGCTAGTCCTAGAGAATTACACTTAGTTGCCATTAAGAGAATTTTTAGATACCTTAGAGACACACCTAACTTAGGCCTTTGGTATCCTAAAGATTCCTCCTTTAGCCTTCATGCTTATTCGGATGCGGATTATGGGGGATGTAAGATAGATAGGAAAAGTACTTCCGGGACATGTCAATTCTTAGGCAGTATGCTCGTATCTTGGTTCTCTAAGAAACAAAATAACGTAGCATTATCTACCACCGAGGCGGAGTACATATCCTTAGGGAGTTGTTGTGCTCAAGTCCTTTGGATGAAGCAACAACTCTTAGATTATGGTGTTGAAGTAGAAACCATACCCCTTAGGTGTGACAACACTAGTGCCATTTGTCTTACTAAGAATCTCATCCAACACTCTAGAACCAAACACATAGAAGTTAGACATCATTTCATTAGAGATCATGTGTTGAAAAATGATGTTGTTTTAGAGTATGTTGACATCTTGAACCAATTAGCGGATATATTCACAAAGCCTTTAGATAAAGAGCGCTTTTGGACCCTTAGGAGAGAGTTAGGTTTAACTAGCCTTTCTTGACCCCTTTTAGGTCCCAAAATGTCAAAAACTTGCTTGAAATTGTTTGTGATTCTTGTGTTAATTTTGTTCTTTTTGCTTCTATGCATGTTGCTAGGGCAGTATGCATTAAGTTTAGCCATTAAAACTTGTTCATAGGACATTTACATGCACTTAGGGACGTTTCAAGTTGAATTTTTGCACTTAAATCTGTCAAAAATGCCTTATCTGGTAGAGGCGTATCGATACGGCTGAAGCGTATCGATACGGGTTCATAACTGGGAAAACTTTAAAGTTGAACGAGTATAGATACGACCCTGCGTATCGATACGGTTAAGTCAAGGAAAATAGTCAAAGTCAAGTCGTACCGATACAATCCCGCGTATCGATACAGTAGTAACGACGAATAAAAAATTAGGGTTAAAGGGTATCGATATGCGTGTATAGCGTATCGATACGGCCTCGACGGAGAGGCTATTTAGGGCTGCATCTTTAAAAGACTCTAAAAACAAAAAACCCCTCTTTTCTCTTCAAAACCCTAGCCGTAATACCCTATAAAACCCCCCCTCAATCCTTCAATTTTTACCATCAAACTTAAAAATTCTTTGAGGGTTTTTAATCTCCACATCAAAGCTAAGCTTTGTCAACAAATCTTGTGCATTCACATCAACACATTCATCCAATCTAAAGTTCAAGGTATAAAACTCTTCTCTTTTATTTTCTTCGATTTTCGTTTGATTTTTATAATTGCTTCAACTTAATTTTTGTACAAAACATAGTTTTATATTATGGGTTTTAACTTTTTCATAAAAAAAATTCAAAAATCAAAATTTTTCATTCGAATATATTTTCTATTAGTATTTTTTAATCTGTTTTTAACAAATTTTTCTCAAATTTGTATATATCCTTTTAAAATTAAATTTCTTTTTACAATTACCTTGAATTATTAGGATGTATTGGATTGAATAGGATGTTAATTGCATACATATTCGAATCATCTTTGATGTGTTTTCAGGGTTATGGCACCGTCGAAAAAGAGAGTTAAGCGTTTTCTTGCTACTTCCGATCTTAGTGAGGATGCCGAGGGTAACCCTAAACCTAATCTCCATTATATTATCCAATTAAGTTTTCCCGATGATGCCGATATAGCTCGGTACAAACTATTTCAAAGCATGACCCTTAGGGAAGAACGTGTTGTGTCAGTCCCATTTTTAAGTTCTGCCTGTTTTAAATACCAATACCTTTATTTAATTAAGCAATGGAAGTTTTTAACTTTTTTTTAGCATTCCTCCTATTCTATATAGGAATCTAGTCATCGTTTTCTTTTCCAATGCTTTATGTGTTCACGATGAAGCTAGGGAGAATGACATTGCTATTGAATCCTCTGTTATGGGCAAAACCTTTACAATTGATCAAAATTTTTTATGTAATGTCTTTGGTTTTGAAAACATTGGTATTGATGATGAGAAGTCCTTGGGTACGGGTCCTTTAGGCTCAGTCAAAGTTTTAAATGCTCATGACTGAATCCTTCATCTTCTTGTCTCTTGGTTTTTTCGTCCATCGAGAGGGAAATTTTCTACTATTCGTCAAGTCGATGATTTTTGGCTTAGGTGCTTTAGGGAAGATCAACGTCCAAACCTTTGTCAAATTATGTTTGTCGACCTTGTCTATCTAGTCCAACACCGTCACACCAAACAAGTAACATCTTTTTACTACTCTACGGCTTTGAGTTATCTTTTTCATTCCCTTGACATTGATTGTTCCCATGACTATCCCGAAACCCTTGGCCTACCCATAGATGAGCGTTCTCTAGCTCGTGTCGGTTTCTTTTATGTTGATAATGAATGGGTTCGTAACCCTCAAGCTCCTCCACAAGATGCTCCGGTCGATGCTTCTCGTGCTTCTTCGAGATCTCACCGTGCTCCGATTGATTCCTCTTCCATGGGCACTCTAATGACTTTCCTCAATGAGAAGTTCACTTCCATGGAAGCCGGGTTTACCGCTATGGACACTAGATTCACCTCCTTGGAAGATCGAGTCAAAGGTATGGAGAAGAAAATGGAAACCATGGCTTCTCGCCAAAACTCCATGGATATCTCTCTTACCACCTTCCATGGTGCTTGGCTTAACCAAAACCGAATGAATCAACCCACTCAAGATGATGAAGATGAAGAGGACGAGGACGATAATGATGATGAGGCGGACGAGTAGTTTTTGCATATCATCTTATGGCATTTAGTCTTTTCTTTTCTGTTATTGAACTTTGGCTTTAGGATATAAATTTATGCCTATTATCTATGTCTTAGGATTTAAGTTTGGATTATTATGTTTGCTTTGAAGTTTATGCATTTGAACTATTATGTTTACTTTATAGTTATTGCATTTGAACTATTATGTTTGCTTTGAATTTAATGAATAAATTGTTGCTATTATCCTTGTGTTTATATTTGATCTAACAAAAAGGGGGAGAAGGATTATAGAGTCAATTTTTTATTTTTGAAAATCTATCTTAAATTAAGGGGGAGAAAGCTTTTCAAAGTTTCAAAAACTTAAAAATTTATTTGTGGTTTTGTTATATCAAAAATGGGGAGATTGTGAAACCAAAATTGATTTTGATATAACATATAAACTTAAGGACCAATTTGTAAAACAATAAATTTTTAAGTACTCTTTAAAGTCTCAAAATTGACAAGTATTTTAAACAAAATAATATCTCAAGACAAGCTCTTAAATATATGAAAATTTTTAAGTCTTTTCCTATGATTTTCAAGCCAAACTATACAAAAACGCACAGGCGTATCGATAGCCTTAGGCGTATCGATACGGGCTTTACCACTGAAATTTTAATGGACTTAGCGTACCGATACGGTATTACCCCGTATCGATACGATATTCATCTGGGCAACTCTTTCAATGAAACTGTATCGATACGCTTTGCAATCGTATCGATACGATAAGCTTATCTTTGAAAAATCTTTGCATTTAATTTTTCGACCGTTACTTGTCAGTTGGTTGGTTTCCCAATTTTTAAAAGACCGTTATACCGTACCGATACGCTTGGTATATGTATCGATACGATCTTTAAGAAAACCAAACTTGGGATTCTAGTGAGCAAACACCGTATCAATACGGCCTTCCGTACCGATACGCCCTTTAAAACCGTACCGGTACGCCTTTTATGCGTATCGATACGCTCTGTTTTCAGTCACAACGGCTATTTCCTCTTTGATGCAGGTATCGATACGCCCTCTACGAGTACCGATACGGTAGGCTGCAGAGCTGCATTTATTGCGGGAAAAATGCTCTCAACGGCTCTATTGATGATCCCAACTACCCAAACGGCTAGAATTCAATACAAGGGTGTAAAAACAAGCTTCAATTGACCAAGCAACAACTATTTGAACCTACAAGCAACATCAAAGCATAAAATCTAAACCCTAGTGCTCTTCATAGTCAAATTCTTGTACCCAACTCTTGTGATCTTATTGTAATCTTGTATTGCGAGTTTGGGGGATTTAAAATTGTATTTGGGTAAACATTTATCATTTGAGAGGAACTTTGAGAGTTTACCAAATTCATCTCTTTGTAAAAGTGAGTGGATTAAGCTTTGGGTAGAAAGCTTAATCAATTTGTAAGGTTACCTCCTCATCCAAGAAAAAGGAAGAATTCAAGTAGTGAATTGGTTGAAAATCCTTAGTAGGAACTAAGGTAGTGGATGTAGAGTTCATTTGGAGAACTTGAACCACTATAACCACTTGTGTCACTTTTTATTTTTCACTCTTACCACCTACCAAAATTTTAATTGCCAATTCACCCCCTCTTGGCCATTTGCAATTGTGTGATCAACTCAACAACTTAAGACTAAGTTGTAAAATTTTTTGGGTTAATTTTGCTGCATATTTTCACAAGTTCGTGCCTTTCGTACCGATACCACTCATATTGTATCGGCACGACCTTCAACCAAGGACTGATACGGCCTTCAACAATACTGGTACGCACAGTAAAAAAGGGATTGTTTTGTCTCTTTTTGCCATGCTTTGTGTGTCTACTGATAAATCTTGATAAATAGCATGTTTAATTGAATTTCTTGATTTATTTTTTTATTTGAAATTCAATTTATTTCCTTTAAATTGTTGGACTAATAATTTACTTAATGCTTAATTAAGGGGAGGCAATTTTAAAATTCTTTCATGTAAATTTTTTTGGTCTATTTTCTTCATTGTTATTTTACACCAACAATTGGTATTTCCTATCAATTAGTACTACATTTTCAACGATTGATTTTAACATTTCAACATTAGGTGTTTTGAACTTAAATGTGATTTCAAACTTAATTTTAAAATTACTTTTGATATAACAAAAAGGGGAGAGATAAGTTTGAAAATTCAATTTCAAAAAGAAAAAGGGGGAGCTTTAATATTTTCTCACAATATTCTCTTTTTCTAAACATTTTTTTCTAAGGAGAGTTTTCACGAAAATAACTTTCAAGTGGTTTCGTTATATCAAAAGGGAAAGATTGTTGAGATATTGATTTTGATATAACTTTAAATGAAAATATTTTTGAACTTAAACTAATTTGAAAAAATATTCAAAATTCCTTGACCTTGAAAAATATGTTTAAAAGGTTTTAAAAAAAATTGACTTGTTTAAATGCTTTCAAAATAACCCAAAATTTAAAAACTGATCATGTGTACCGATACACCTGATAATGTATCGATATCTAGTCACTCGTAATGATACAATTAAACATGTACCGATACGCCCATTTGTTTTCCCAAAACTCTAAATTTCAGTAGTCATTTAGTGTATCGATACGACCTCAACCGTACCGGTGCACAAGGGGTGTACCGATACTCTTTGTAAAAATGTCCAACGACTCTTTCTATTTTGAGCAGGCGTAACGATACCGACGAGCCCAGAAGTGCATTTAATGCTGGAAATAAAGTCTCCAACATCTCCAAATCAACTCCAACTGCTAGTAACAACCACAAACTCCTTAGAGGGTTTGAAAGACATCTTCAAGCAGCCATGCAACAACAAGAAACATCATTGCTAACATTCAATGTTAGAGAAATTGTTTTAGTGCTTAAAATTGTCACATCCTTTGTAGAAAACACTAGTGAGCCAAATTGTCACATTTGCTCAAGTGTTTAGGATTTTGTGTGAGAGCTTAATTGTTTTTAACATATTTGCCTTGTGAGGATTTACTTGTTTGCCAATTTATTTTCTCTTTGTAAGAGAGTGTTTCAAAACTTTGGGGTATAAGTCTTGGTTGTAAGGGTTATCTCTTTGAACCTGGAAAAAAAGAAAGACAAATTAGTGAATTTATAGAAAATCTTTAGTGTGGATAGTTAAGGTAGTGGAGGTAGACTTTGTTTAGAAGTGGAACCACTATAAATCATCGTATCTAAATTTTTATTACTCAGCCATTCATCTACCCAAACAAAAACGTTCACATCCCTCTTGACATTCGTTTGATCGTTCGAGCCTCCCAACATGATTGGACCACAACATATCTTTCTCCATTATTATTCTTCGAAAATTGTTTATCTTTAAAACTCCCTCGAAATTGACAAAAATCAAACCAAAGCTTCAGGCTTTATATTGGTCTGATTTATAATTTATGCCGTTTGATTACCCAAAATCGATACACACACATATATATATATATATATATATTATTTTTTCTCTCCTTGATCTTTTTACGGTTGAAATTTGGAGAAAAAACTTCGATGTTAGTCAATCAAAGGGAGTCCATAAGCCTGGATTTGAAACTTCAAGGGAGAAAATTTCATGAGATTTGACATAAATTTACTAAAAAGTTTAAGGATCTTGCATTAATCTAAAACGCCATTACAGAATTAACAGTCGAGTGACTTATTTTTTTTAATGTTTAGTGAAGAATTAAAAAATAATAGTTGAGTCACCAAAACAAAAACACACCAAATTTTGGGTGACTAAACCTGTAATTTACCCATAATTAGACCTTTGATAATCGATGGCATTGCTCTGCTCACATCACAAGCAGCCATTTGGCTAATTCCTATTGGCAGGCCGACATCTATGAAAGTCACAAAGTCTCGGAGTTTGGTTCCAAAACCCCGCGCTCCAGCAGCTGCACACATCTCTATGTCAGATCACAAACGTTGACCTTTTTCTTTGTTTTCTTTATTGTTAATATCTCTGCACAATACAACAATACGAATCTGTCAATAATTTTTGTAGTATATCATATTCAATAAAGCGTGGGATGAATGAAACACCTAAAAAAGATCTGAAAAAAGATTTTTACTTTTGAAAGTTTTTCAAGGAGCACCCAGTTTCTGCAATCCTTTGAAGAAGAAGAAGCAGGTTTGTTTTTGTTTTTCATAAACAAAATGGAAAATCCATACCTTTTAGGGGTACTTTTTGATGTTTTCCCCTTTGGGGATTCTTAAAGTTGCTAACTTTGAACCAAAAAGATCTGATTTTTTGTTTTTGTTTTAGCAATTGTTTGAAACTGTTGATGGGTGAAGAGGAAGGGGGAAAGCACAGCCCTAAATTAACAGTTATTCCCCTAATTGCTCTGATATTCTATGAGGTTTCTGGGGGTCCTTTTGGCATAGAAGATTCAGTAAAGGCAGGAGGTGGCCCTCTGTTGTCATTGCTTGGTTTCATGATTTTCCCTTTGATTTGGAGCATACCAGAAGCTCTAATCACAGCTGAATTGTCCACTAGTTTCCCTCAAAATGGAGGGTATGTCATTTGGATTTCCTCAGCTTTTGGTCCCTTTTGGGGATTCCAAGAAGGTTTCTGGAAATGGTTTAGTGGTGTAATGGACAATGCTTTGTACCCTGTCTTGTTCCTTGATTACTTGAAGCATTCATTTCCAGTATTCAACCACTTTGCTGCTAGGGTTCCTGCTCTTTTAGGCATCACAGTTTCACTAACATATTTGAACTACAGAGGGCTGCACATTGTGGGGTTTTCAGCTGTTTCCCTTGCTGCTTTCTCACTCTTCCCTTTCATTGTAATGGGGGTCATTTCAATACCTAGATTAAAGCCTAGGCAATGGCTTGTTGTGGACTTTGAGAAGGTGGATTGGAGGGGTTACTTCAATAGTATGTTTTGGAATCTGAATTATTGGGACAAGGCGAGTACGCTCGCCGGGGAGGTCGAGAATCCGAGCAAGACGTTCCCAAAGGCACTTCTCGGGGCGGTGGTTCTGGTGGTTTCGTCGTACTTGGTTCCGCTTCTTGCCGGGACGGGGACTTCGAGTTCTTATAGTGAATGGACTGATGGGTATTTTGCTGAAGTTGGGACGTTGATAGGAGGGCTTTGGCTCAAATGGTGGATTCAAGCTGCTGCTGCAATGTCTAACTTGGGGTTGTTTGAAGCTGAGATGAGTGGAGATGCTTTCCAACTGCTTGGAATGAGTGAAATGGGAATGCTCCCAGCCATCTTTGCTTCAAGGTAGGTTTTCTGATTTTTGCTTCCTTGTATGATTAAAGATTGAATGTATCTTTGCCATGGAAGTCACATTACTCGGATTCGAGTGTAAGTGTTTCAAACTCGAACATGGAGTTTAGAGTGTAAGTGGAGGATCATATCTAGGGTTAGCAAGTCGAGGTCATTACTGTTCCATTCGGAGCAGACTGGTATGAAATCTATCGGACAGTTCAAGTATATATCAAATATGAATACTTTAAGAAAAACGAAGAGTTACCCTAGATGTTTGGAACTATGGAACAACCTACTTTTTTATAGTAAATTGATGTACACTAACATGACTGCAAAAACTATTCCATGAACATGTTCTTAAACAAATCCATCTTTTGTAGGTCAAAATATGGGACACCAACTGTCAGCATCTTGTGCTCAGCCACTGGAGTCATTTTCTTGTCTTGGATGAGCTTCCAAGAGATTATGGAATTCCTCAATTTCCTCTACTCAATCGGAATGCTTCTCGAATTCGCCGCATTCATAAAATTGAGAATAAAAAAGCCAGATCTCCATCGGCCTTACAGGGTCCCTCTGCAAACATTCGGGGCAACAATGCTTTGCCTGCCCCCTGCTCTGTTGCTTGTTCTTGTCATGTGCCTAGCTTCTGCAAAAACATTCATTGTGAGTGGTATAGTTATTATCATTGGGTTCTTGTTGTACCCTGTTTTAGTTCATGCAAAGAATAGGAAATGGGCTCACTTTGATGATATAGAACCCCGGGTATTGCCTTCAGATCATCAGGACGTTGCTCGACCGAGCCTAGAAGTTTCGGATGAGGCCTCAGTTAGTCTTCTTCCAGTTTTAACACCGTCCGAGGTTAACCTAGAAGTCTCCGAAACTTTACCTGATGAAGCTCTAAAGTTAGAGTAGGATCTCCTTTTTATACTTCCTGTACTATAATTCATAGTGTGTAATAATGCATATTCTTATCAATGGAATGCACACAACAATACCAAATGATTCTAAATTCACGTGCAAAGAACAGAAGACTGACCCAACGAAATTTTGACAGCAAGGGTTCTGTCTACGTAAGTTTTATAATCAAAATACAGTGCGGATAAAGTCTCGAAAACTTCTTATGCAGTGACATAAAAATATAAGGTGTAGAAGGGATGCCATTTCATACACAAAATCAAAGAGCAAAAGTAGACATTGGCTTGGAAACTGATGATATAACATGTAATATTATCAGAAAGTGCTGCACAATTCAACACAGGCGATCGGTTTTCACAAACACAAGTAGTAATGCTAAAATCACAGTTAATTGTTTCAAGGCAAAAAGCTCGGTGTTCTTCAGTATCCTTGACAAAGAAATCTGTAACACAGGCTGTTTCTTGTTTTGCAAACTTGACTCTTCATCAAAGAAAGTGAGGTGTAATCAACCCAGCGATTTCGAGAAACCCGACGCGATCTTTCCCTCCAAATATCTTCTTCAGCTTCTCATCACAATTTATGATCTTCTTGTTTTCAGGGTCCTAAAGGAATGGCCAGAAGCGAAGGAAGAAGCCAGTGAGTTACATAATATCTACAGCAATTAACAGCGGATAAAGAAACAAGAAGATCAAATCCCACAATCTAGAATTCTAAATCACTCGCAAAGTTGGAAGCATACATACAAGAAACACTTCTTAAGCATAAATCAGTTCTCGAGCCATCAAAATCCAACAAAAGTTCGCAAAACCGTTCATGACTTCATGCATCAGTTCTCGCACCGCTATTTAAATCCCTGGTCCAAACTCAACCGGATAACCAAACATCAAACATGCATATGCTATTAAGAATGCCTAGAGGCAGCCAACACCATTGAACTCATAACAATGAACCCCAAAGTGCATTCAAATCAAAGAAATCAAGCATTTATCTGCGCATCAACATCAAATGCAGAAACTCTAAAAAGAACCCACAGTTCAAAATTCACTAAATCTCCAAAAGCAGATATATAGAAACAATCAAATGAAAATAAAAAAAAAAAACTGAAAAAATAGTGATTAAAGTAAAACCCAGTATGAGAAACATAGTTTAAAGAGGGGGGAAAGAAGGAATGGACCTGAAGATTGTTCTCTCTAATGTAAGCCCAGATCAGCTTAACAGCTTGAGTTCGGGGAATTTCAGGGACTCCGACGACAGCCTCCATCTCAGGCGACACGCGGCGCGGCTTCGTGATGCCACGTGGAGGTCGGGAGCCGGTTTCGGGCTCAGAAGCCATGGCTTGAGTCACGGTTCGTACCATGCGTACGTTAATTGGAAGGAGACTCGTGGAAGTAGAAGGAGAAGAAGTGTTGGCTGAGAACGGCGCCGTTTGAGGCGAGATAAATCTGGAGAAAATGGCCGAAGAGACCGCCATTTCTTATCTTCCTTTTGGTTTTTGTTTGGAAGAAATGGATTCTGTGTTATCCTCTTGTTTTTGGAGTACCTGAAAGCAGACGAGGACGATGAGCCCATATAAGAATTTGTTTGGCTTAATTACACTAGAGATCCCTGTTTGAATTAATCTTTCTGTTTCAATAAGACCTTAATCGGGGATTTAAATTACAATTGCGGTCGTGTTTTCGATCACAATATTTTATCGTTTTTGTAGATAATAATAGATGTATTGTCGTCGTTGTGAACCCTTATTTTTCGAACAAAAATCTTTTGCCCTCTAATCATGCCCCTTTCTATGCCACATACTAAAAAACACTTAAAATTAAATTCTAAACTCTAATCCTAATTTCTACATACTAAACCCTAAACGCTAAAAAATACACCATACACATAATTCTTTAAACTCTAACCTTAAACCCTAAATTTATTTTTTAAGGTGAGAACACCAAATGAAGTATAGTCTAAGAACAGACGATTTTTATTTTTATTTTCCATAATGACAATTTCATATGATATCACTACTACTATTTAACGATGGCTATAAGATAGTGGGCCTCTATTTGAAGCACTGACCTCAGTCAATACTATAGGACCAAATTACTAATTTGATTTTAAATTTTATAGTTAGTACCTGTGCTATCCATAAGTTTTGAATTTAACCTTTCTATTCTAAATTAATCACATTTATTCTGTGTTTTTAAAATTTAAAACTTTAACCCTGGCTTTGATAATACAAAATGATATAACTAAATTATATGGTTTTGAAATTTTTAAATTAAAAAAACTATATCTACAATTAATCTATAATATATATAATTAATAACATAAATAAAGAAATGTTGATGAAAAAGTTGAAAATGTTAGTTTGACATTGTTTTGAGAAATATGGTGGGAAAGTTTTTTTAGATTGTTTGATTTAAAATGATAATGTTTGATAGTGCTGTAAAAAATACTTTTAAGTATATAAAATGTTTATTTTAGACATTGTTTTTAAAATATAAAAGAATTTGTAATATAAACGAAAATAAATGAGTAATTTTATTTAGAATGTTTTTAAAAAACTAAAAATTAGAATTTTCAATATTTGAAAAGTATTTTTCAAACTAAGTTGAAAAACACTTTAGCCTGAAAAATTGTATGTTCTACATTGTTTTTGATCCCGAAAACACTTTTAGCTTCGAAAATAATTTTAAAAAAGTATTGCAGAACGAAACTTAAGATTTTTTTTTTTGAAAATCCTATTCTACTTCTACCTAGAGGGGGAGGGGGGAAATCTAGGTGAAGGCTATGCTCCTGAGGGGTCTTGAACCCGGGACCTAAGGGGAAGGGAATGGAGCAGGTGAGCGTGCTCTGACCACCAGGCCGTCATCGCATGCTCGAAACTTAAGATATTTGAAAAGACGAGTCTATCAAAAAAAAATTATAACGTTCGAATCCATGTCGCACATTTTTTAGGCCTATGGTTCGGCTTGGGCAGTCCAAGTAGAATAGCAACCCAAAACTAAGCAATAAGTATAGGCCCAAACTTGAACAGGCTAGATTTTAGATTCGGAATTTTGTAAACAGACTGAATTTTGCCTATGATGATGATGTTAGGATTTTTTTATAATCATTTTTATTTAATTTATTAGCTAATTAATTTGAATCAGATATTGTAAAAATTTATTATAACGGCGACCTTTCCAATTCAATTTTCTCTATTTATAATGTTAGGATTTAAATTTTCGGTCTTATTTAAGAAATCTAGTACCTCATTCCACTAGATCAACTGACTGTTGATTGTCTAGTTTTTTATTTATTAAACAATGAAGTATATAAATTTAAAAACATTAAATTCATCAATTATCGGTTGGTCTAGCTGAACGAAGTGTTAGGTATCTTAAGTGAGGTTAGAAGTTTGATTCTTGACATTGTAAATGAAGGAAACTAGACTGTGAGCGCCGTCCACATAATAAGTCTCTATAAAACTCGGTCTAAATTAATCTTTATAATCAAATATGGATGGTTATAAAAAAAATTAAATAAAGTCAATGTTGGTCCTCCCAAAGTAAAGCATATGGTCCAAGCCGCCTCGCATGGTCATTTTCAATCATCTTCTCCAATAAATTTATAGCACAAAAATAAATTCATAAACCCACGGTATAAATTCTTTACCAGTCGATGTAGAATTGCTTTTTTTTTTCTCTTGATTAAGATTCAGAAATTAATATATATCCAGAGTAAAATTTATTTTTGATATTATTTTTTTATTAAGTAGAGATATAACATTTTAAAAGTAAATGTCGAAATTCAAACACATACAAAATAAAAAAATATAAATATTTTTAATTACTCGGTTAATTAGTGAATCTCAATTCTACAATATTATGAAACAAAAGTTTGATTAAATGGAAAGGATGGGTTTAAAGCTAATGCTGATGGCGGCATTTGCTTAGTAGTGTGAACGGAATTGTGTGGTGTGCATGATGTTTTTGTACACGCTTGAAGATTAGGTTACATATATAGATCGAGGTGGAAACTGATAACTTTGAAAGATTTTTCGATGATACAAACTCGATACGAGGTAATGTACCAAAGTATTGTTCAAACACGCTTGGGAGATGAAACTCCCACATATTTTTCGACAAGAGAATGTGGTCATAATTAGGGGTGTTTATTCTCGGGTATTAGAAAAATTAGGTACTTGATTCATTCAGGAATCACATATATCGGCCTATGTCTCGGCTCGGTTTAACCAAATATTCACTATTTAGGTATTTAGAAAATCGAATAACAGTTACTTGGTTCACATTTTTATTTATTTATTTTTAAATTTAATTTTTCTTTTAAAATTACGTAATAAACACATAAAATTTAAAAGTTCCTAATAATAATCCAAGCACAAAAATTAGTGATTTAAAGTTAGTTTTAATATGAATATTTGGATATATATATATATATATATATATATATTAAAGTTTATCACCAAAAAGACATTAAAAATATTAATCTCATTTTTTTCTTTCGAATCTTATATTAATAAATTAATAAAAATATATTTTAAAATTTTAAAATTTAAAAGTACATAGAAATAATTTAGAGATTTAAATTTAGTTTTAGGTAAAAATATTAAGCAACTTAAAATATATATATATATATAATTTAAAACTAAAAAAATAAATATATTAAAAGTATCGGGTCAGGCCGGGTACCCGATTATCAAAAAAATTTGGGCCAAACTCAGCCCAACTACCTAGAAAAACTCAAGTCGAGTAATTTTTTTTTAATATAATACGTACTTTTCATTTCGAGTCGTCAGATAGCCGAACCAAATTAACCGGATCGGCTAGTTTTGAACACCCATATTAACAAATTGTTTTACATCGATGACTAGAGGAAAACCAGGTGAAGAGGAACACTTGGTTTCGTCACCATTACATATTGTTAAAGTAGAATAATGTAGCGTGAAACCACTGTATAGATAGTGCCATTAATGTGGGTTATTTCATTGTTGTAAATAATAATAGGTGGCTGGGAAACTTCCTTTGCCGACACTTTCTTTTGATAAATAAAGAAATAAAACAGAACCGCTTAGAGTCTTGACTAAAACACTTGAGTCTTGTTTTTTTTTTTTTTGCTTTTACCAATTAAAATACATTTTTTAAGTAAACGCAACAAAAAAATACTTTACTTTTGAGTATCAAAATTTTAGTTTGCCCACTATTTTAGCTTATCAAACCTTAATTTGTCAAAAGTTAATTTTTTTAGTTTTTGTAAAATTTTAGTTTGCCCACTACAACCAAAAACAAAACATCAGTCTAGGACCGAAGAAATGACACAATAAGTCACTATATGTTGCAATCTTGCCCATAGAATGTCCCCACATGCTCCATGGCCGATTCATCAATTCAACTATGTGTGAAATGAGCGAATGATATTACAATTATCCATCTCAATAATCAACTTAGGAGTACCGATCGACTAAGCTGGCCTAAATTATCAACAGACTTTCCAAATATGCTAAAAAGTGTCCTAGAATTATTGGGGCCCAATGAAACACTTAGAGGAGTTCACGTGTCAACATGGGCAGATTTTGGTGTGATAGTTTGGGGTGCTCCATCAAAAAATTTAAATTTTTTAAAGGTTTAATCAAAATTCTTGAAAATTTTGAAGATTTTATGATATTTTTTTTGTTGGGTGACTTAATGAAAGTTTTAACAATTTGAAAGAACTTAATTAAAAGTATTCAAAAGAAATTAAAAATTAATAGAATTTTCTAACAAAGCCGAGGAGGACTAATTAAAATTTCTAAAAAAATTTAAGGTGTATAATTTAAATTTCTCTAAACCTTGAGTGCCAAACTTTCTCTGGGCACAAGTGAAGATCCGCCTTTGTGTGTTAATCACTTTCCTTCCTCTCGTTAGTCCATATGCAACACTCATAATTGTAGTTTTATTCCGAGAAAGGATCACAATGGTAAAGAGTCATAACTATAGTTTTAACATAACAAGTGAATTGTAAAGAGTATCGTATTTTATCTAAGTGTTTTAAATTCGAGTAGTTTAAATTTTAATTTGTATATTTATGTAAATTTACTTAATTTTAAAATTAAACACCATATTATTTTATACTCAAATAAAATGATTAAAATCTGCAGTTTCAACTTAAATATTTACTAATAATTGTTGTATTTTTGAAGTGCTCAATAGTCAACAATGTGAAGTGATTTAACAGGATACCCTAAAAATCCGGTTCTTTTAAGACATACACATGAGATAACCAGAAAAAGGTCAAAGGAAATGGTTAAGATTTTCATTTCCCCATGTGAATTTTAGTATATTAAATTAAAGAGTCGACACATTTAATTTAGATTCTATTCTTAATGTATTTTACATATTTCAATAACTTTGTTGGTTCAGTATTTGTGTTCAAAATTTGTATTATATATATATATATATATATATTGATATGAAAATATTTTGACACATAAATTTAATTTACATAAACTTGTTAATTTTAGTATTTTAATAGTATAGTTTAAATTTTATGATGTATGGTTAGAATTTAGGAATTTAGAGTTTATAATTTAAAATTTTAGAGATTATGGTTTAAATTTTAAATAGGAAGACTTGTGTAATTTTTTTTTTCTTTTGTGTATCAAAATATAAACCATCTTGGTGAGAAAAGAATACATTTATATCAATGGAAAATTAAGTGGGTTTATACATCTTCATAAGTTTTTTTTTTATAAAATAGGGGTTACCACCATGTGCCTCATTAAAAACCTCCCTAAACCTAAATAAAGAAAAATAGTACACATGATGGTAAGAAAAAAAAAAGAGGTGACTCACCTCAAAACATCAACGAGCATAAAAACCAACAAGAAACAATAAGACCCATAACCATCCTCAAGAAGTAATGACCTAATTGCGGCCGGGGAAACATCATATACCTCGCCCCCATACCCACAGAATGAGAAAGCTTAGGCAACTCATCTGCAACTCTATTATCAACTCTTGGCACATATCGAAATATCACTTCCCAATTTTCGGCACAATTCTTGTGAATATAATCAACCAACGATAAAGAGCACCCACCATCACTTCGCATCTCTACTCACTGGAGAGCCTCCTTACTATCGCTCTCAATCACTAGTCAAGCACATCCCATCTCCCATGTCAACCGCATGCCCAAATGAATATCCCATAGTTCAGCCTCCACCACTAAATTGACACCCACAAACTTAGCAAAACCCTTCACCCAATTCCCGTCAAGGTCTCTGATAACCCCTCCATAAAAGGAAAAGCCATCAAGGGGTCTACGCGACCCATTCATGTTGAGCTTCAACCACCCTTGCGGCACTGACCTCACAGCAGTAGCTATCGGGTTCGTTGTCTGCTTCCACTCCAGAGCCCTCACAGTTGTTTGCTGCAACCATTTACTACGCCCAAGAATCGACTCATGCTCCTCAAAATCGGCATCAAAAACCCGATTATTCTGTTGCTTCCAAAGGTTCCAGAGAACAACACCAAACAACATGTCTCAATTCTCTATGATACGGGCAAAATAATTGGGATCTGTTAAATTAATCTTCAACCAACTATCAAAATCCATGCTGAGAAATTCATCAAGTCTCTCATGTTTAATTAAAGTTGCCCACACAACAATCGCCGAAGGATACACGTGAAGAATATGACTGGCCGTTTCCACACTCGCTTGACAAGACAAGCAACTACTATCAGAAGAATATTGACGTCACATACGCTCCTCATTTATCATAAGCTTGTTATCCCGAGCCAACCAAAGAAAATTTCTGATGCGTTGCAACCCTCTATAATTATGGATAACATCCCACATTGGATCCCCTTCATCATCGGGCGATCCCACCTGAACACCATAAGCAGACTTAATAAAAAAAGCCTTATCGACACGCCCTTTCCATCCCACTCTATCTGGTGGAAGCTGCGGCACAAGGCCCTTGATGGCCGCAACCTTAAGGTTGACGCACAATGGCAAGAAATGGTGAAAAAGCTTCCATTTCCAATTTCCTTCTCGGTCGACTATATCTGCGACCTTTCTCCGCTCATCCAACTCATGAATATCGCTATTCACGTAAGTGTACAATGGTTCAAGGTCACCAGCCCAAGCATCCTTCCAGAAGCTAATATCACGACCATTACCTAAATGTCAAATCACATTATTACGCACATCATTCCAGACCATCCCGAGACCTTTCCATAACCTAGATCCACTACGTGTGTTAAGCTCATTAAAACCAAGTTCCGAGCGTTTATATTTGGCACGCAAAACCTTAACCCAAAGGGCATCGATGTTGACCACAATCTGAAACGGTAATTTCATCAGGAACGCGACATTTTGCAGCCCCAACTTTTGAAATCCAAGGCCACCCTATGAATTCGGTTTACACATCGTCTCTCACTTTACCAAATCCACCCCAACCTTGTCTTTCTTAATTCCCCATATAAACCAGCGAATGAGACGTTCAATCTCCACATACACCCCTCGAGGCACCACCGCTGTCTGTGTGGTATAAGTAGGGATCACAAGGAGAACCGCTTTAGCCAAAGTAATTCACCCAACTAGGGACAATGATTCCGCCTTCCACCCGGTAAGTTTATTACGGACCATCTGAATTAAGTACTCGTAGGACGTCATCGAAACTATATTATGAAGCAACGACACCCCAAGATACTTACCCAAATCATTAACCTCAGAATAATCAATCGTCTCACTAATATGAACCTGTAACGCAGTCAGAACATTTTTAGAAAAATACATGGCAGTCTTAGTCACACTCACTTTATGCCCAGAAGCCACGCAAAATTTGTCTAAAACCGATTGTACCACCCCCAGCTGCTCAAGAGAAGCTTTAGCAAACAATACCATATCATCTGCAAAAAAGAGATGTGAACTACCCAGACTTCGCTTGGATGTGCAAAACGGTTTCCATCTCCCATTCTCAACCTCACTCTGAATAGCTTGCGCCAATATCTCCATGTACAACACAAATAAGTAAGGGGACAATGGGTCACCTTGACGAATGCCACTAGAAGGTTTAAAAGAATCAGACAACGAACCATTCCAAAGAACTTGTGCAGACGCAGAAGAAACACGACGCATAATGAGATTCTGTAAACGATCAGGAATACCAATGTCCCGTAAAGTATCGTCGATAAAACTTCATTCAAGGCGATCATAGGCCTTTTCAATATCAATCTTCATAAGCATCCACCCCTAACGACCCGACTTCTTCTTCATTGAGTGAATAACTTCTTGGGTTATGATAATATTATCGGTGATGGCCCGACCAGGAACAAAACTCGTCTGGTTGTCTGAGACCCATGTTGGCAAAAAAAGCTTCAATATGTTCACTAAAATCTTCGTTAATGCTTTGTAAACCACTGTATATAAACTAATCGAACGAAATTGAGTAAAATATTTCGGAGTAACAACTTTCGGGATAAGCACTAAGATAGTACGGTTAATAGCATCATACATCACTTCATCCTCAAATATTTTCTGAATCAAAGCACAAACTGAACCACCCACAATGTCCCAATTCTTCTGATAAAATATCGCATGAATGCCATCTACCCTGGGAGATTTTAACGAGTTCATCTCAAAGATGACACGCCTTACCTCCTCATTCATATGCGGTCGCGCAAGGTGAAGCATCTCCCTGCTCGGAACCCGTGGGAAGCATCCTCCAACCTCATAGCCATATCCATCCCTTCCTGAACTAGTGAAAAGGTTTGCAAAAAATTATATCGCGGCTTGACGCAGTTCGACTAGATCGCAGCAGCATTGATCATCAGACAATCGCAAGGCACTTATAACATTAGCCCTCCTCCTCGCCATAGTGGATGCATGATAATACTTAGTATTTCGATCACCCACTGATCACAAGCTTTCTGTTCCCAAAACAGCTCATCCTGTTCAAGAACCTCATCTAATTCCATTTGCAGTTTAGCCCCCAGTTTAATAAGCGACTCAGAATGTGCAAACAATAGAGGACGATCAATACCTCTAATACGAGCAATCAATCTTTTTTTTTGTTTCCCAATGTAACCAAAAGTATTAGCATTCCACTTCGGAACCTTCAAAGTGAAAGACTAAATATTATGAAGCAAATCCTGCTCAACCCAAGTCGCCTGAAGAAAATCTCGAAACCCATGATGATGTTGCTAGGCCAAAAGAAAATGAAATGATCTAATATGCTGCTCCGCATCCTCCTCTTTCAGGCAAAGTAGTAAGGGTCTATGGTTGGAGCGATTACGGTCCAGATGGAGAACGAAAGAGTCCAGAAAAGAGCTCAACCATTTAGAATTGGCCAAACAATGATCAAGGTGTTCATGCAACTGACCTCTTCTCCATATAAACGGAGGCCCTCAAAAACCCATATCCATTAAACTGGTTTGAAAGAGAAAGTTCGCAAATGGCCGACTACCATGGACATGCTGAGTCGAACCACCCAATCTCTCATCCAGCGAGAGAATAACGTTAAAGTTACCACCGAGAATCCATGGCATTTGAGGAACATGATCTAGAAAGGCAAGTTGATCCCATAATCATTGCCTCTACGAGCTATGTGGACTTGCATAAATAGCGGTGAACTGAACCCAAATATCATCCCCCGACTGGCGTACTCTCCCATTAAGAAATTGATTTGAAAGATGCAAAAATTTAATATCTGCACCCTCCTCCCAAAGAATCTAGATGCCTCCACTAAACCCACGAGCCTTAACACGAAACGAATATGAAAACCCAAACTTGGCCACCACCCGGTTCGACTGGCGACCACTGATACGCGGTTCAAAAAGCGCTACCACTTTAGGCTTATTCTTCCGAACAAAGGATTTAAAGAACCTTCAAAACGTCGAACTGGATGCACCCTAATAGTTCCAAAACATAAAACTAGTCATTAAAAAAGAAAAACGAAAGGTAACCATAACCTCAATGGTTCGCAGCATTATGCTGCACATCCACGATAAATGCCTCACGCAAAGGATCGCCATGAGCTAAAGCCTCATGCTCCACCGATCGAGCAACTTTCAACACCCATCATTATTCACCACAACCATCGTCGAACCCCCAATGCCACGCAAATCGTGAGCAATGATGGAATCAATTTGGTTTGCAACATTTTGAGCCCATTCTTGTAATACAGGACGCAAAACTGTTCGAGTCTCTGATGGTTTACATACCTTTAGACCATGTTTGTCGTTCTCCTTCGAACCCCTCAAACCTAATCCTTTCCCTTTTGTACCTGTTTATTTTGACGATTTACCAACCCCAAGTTCCTCAATAGTTACCGCAATATGGTTCTCCAAAGCATAACTCACCGGTTGTTCAACCACACTAGCATTCTGACCACAACCATAGGCACAACTACCGCCTTACCTAAATTATTCCGTGTTGCTTTCGTTTTTTCCCCGGGTTAGAAGCTAAATAAGCATCATTAAAATGCACAGTTCTCTCCAAGTTCACCCCAATAGCCTGGTTACCCTTACCTGCACTTGTATCCACTCCATTCATTGGTTCTGTCGCCTGTCCCGAGTTCGAATCCAACTCGTGCTCCATAGCCTTGTTACCATTCTCCACCTCCAACGCAGCATAACACGAACCAGATTGACCTCCCAACTTTGGCACAACCCATTTAATCGATTTTACAACTGGCCCTGACCTTTTTCGTCAGCTATCCACAATCATCTACGGTCTAAATAAATTTTCGTCCCCAAATGAATCCAATGAATGACTACTCACATCTTCTATCTCCTTACTCGTTACCTTATCCACTTCCTGGCCTGGTCGATTTGCTAAACATGAATCCTTAGAGTGCCTATAAATACCACTATTATAATAAATATTTTGCAAACCTTCATATTCAATGTTCTGAACAAAACCATCTATACCAATACAAGGGAGAAGAGGTTTATTCAAATCCACCATAATCGCCAGACAGGCAAATTTCTCTTTCTCTGCAATACGGGTGTTATAGTCCACCTTCACAACCAAACCCACTATTGTCACAATCAAACGAAACAATGCTTTTGAGTAATACTTACAAGGTAATCTAGGGAGGCAAGCCCAAACAATAACATGTGATGGGTGCTTCTCTGAAGGAGAGAAACTTCTGCTCCAGGGTTGCACTGTAAGATAGCTCTCATAGATCGTCCAGGGCCCTGCAGTCAACACATGACCATAATCACTCTCATTACTAAACCGAACAAGGAAATAACTATTTTCCAGATCGACCAACTGAATCTCTCCCAATGGTTTCCACATAGCTTGAATTCGGTTCAGCAAGGTTTGGTAACTAATAGATCTGCTCAGCAGGCGAACGATAATCACATTGCGTATATTTCTGTCAATTTGACCACGGACACGCTCAGATAATTTGATCTTCGTATAAGAACCTGATATATCAATGGTGTAATCCTCTTCTAAAACAACGACCTCCTCGCTTGCTACACCACGATCATTATCCTTGTCATCATCCCAAGCCGATGCCCGACCCACCATACTCGCATACGATACCTTAGTCTTCCCCCATTCGTTGCATCCATAGCAGTCCCTTTTCTCCAATCCCGACTCTCCCATGGTCTCATTGACAGAAACACCGACAAGGTTATCCCCTTCCAGGTTTCCCTCTAACTCCATACTAACCAAATCACAATCAGCCTGGTCCAACTCACTACAACCTTTTTTCAAGAGACTTTGGCTCTCCAATGCAATCGACAACCCGAGGTGTTCAAGAACCGGCGACAACCCCATGCCCGACACACTCTCTGACGGTCGACCACTCGAACTACCATATAGATCAAGCTGCTGGACATCCGCCACGCCATCCCTGGCAGCACTGCCAAGCGCGGTATTACTAGGGTTTTCCATTCTTTTTTACCCAAAAAAAAAATTCTATCTTCATAAGTTTTTTTTTTTATAATTGATGTTTTAATAATCCCACTATAGAATTTATTAATATTATTATACTTATTATACATGTAAATTTTCAAATCAATATGATATCAAGGGCGGATGTACAGAGGTTTAGAGTGGATCAATTGCATACTCATTTAAAAAAATGAATTAAGTTTTAATTTTTTCACAAAAAAATTGAATGTATAAAGGGAAAATGGAAATCTGTATACTCATTTTAGAAAGAAAAAATATTTTAAATTCTATTCTTAAATATTTAGTTCGATCATTGTATGATATCCCATCATATAGATGCAAAGTAATGTATTTTAATTAAAAAATGTGATTTCAAAACAGTACTATGGTTATAAAAGCATAACATCCGCGTGGTTTGGGATGCAGCCTTCGAAGTTTGAATTTGAACGATGAAAAAACAAAGGAAAAAAAAGATTTCAAACCTAACCCCACATTAGCCGCTGCTAATTTGACTTAGTTTTATTTATTTTTATTATTTTCCATTAAGACAAATTTTAGATGCTGTCGACTGTCATGCAACATGTAAACAACGTTTCATACACATGAAGATGGGTGCATTAGAGCTGGATGCCTATGCTTGAATATACACACCGACAAAGTCAGGATCAAATATCAAGAATATTAAATTATTATATTTTTAAAATATAAATTTTATTAAATATTTAAATTAAGAATTAAGAATATAGTCTAGTTTATTTAATATTTAAATTTGTAAGGACATAAATTATTATTATACAATTTTTTTTTAAAGAGATCATATTAAAACTTTAAAAAATTTAATTAAAAATATTTAAAAACTATAATGTTCAATATGGATGTTTAAAATTTTGCGGTAGTCAAATTAATTTTTTAAAAATACCCCTGAAAAAATTGTTATGAATTTTCTAAATTCTTAGAGGACCAAAACCCATTGGCAGGGACGGATATATGTTGCAATTGAGAGGGATGTTACATCCCCGCAATAAATTGACAAATAATAAATTTGTTTCATACTTTTAAAATTTTATTTATTGATCGACAAATAAAGAATTTGTCTCATATCTTAAATACAATTAGGAAAGAAAATAGGAGGATAACTCTATTCTCTATATTGGTAATAACATTAAATTAACTGATGAACATTCTGTTTACATTTTTGGTTTCAAGTTGTAAAAACTGTCAAATTTGTCAAACTCATGCTGATTCAGTGGACAATATCCTTTTTACTGCCACAATTTATCACCATTAGAGTTAGTATGAACTATATAAAGGAAGGTAACCTCAAAAATCAACCTCCATTAGCTCTATCCCGGACCGGTTAATCGAGCTCCAACTCTGTAGTCGGATTCTTTCATACAGGTTTTTGTTTGGAACCTGTGAATGGTCATGCTCTCTGTTTACATATTAATGGAGGCAAAAACCGAAGTCGAATAATGACTTTTCTATTAGAAGTTAGTCACCTGCACTTGTTACCAATATGAACAATTTGCTAACATGTGATTTCCAGATTTTCATTAGGCTTCCATCTTCCAAATCTTGCTCCCGGCGGCGAGTTTGGCACGTTGAGCTGCTAATGCGATTGTGTTCTTTCCCTTTTCGTCCTGCGAGAGTTTGCAGGTTTCGCTGATGGATCCGGACCACAAATCACCAGGAGGGATGAAGCAATCGACCGAAAGGCCCGGTACATTGAAGGCAACCTCTTCGATGGTCCATGCTTCTTCCATCTTTGTTTTCGTATGGCTCATTGCGACATCCCCGAATCTGAAAAGTGTGACGACGGAACGCCCGGAATGTGCTATCATGATGCCTTCTACGGGTCGGTAATCGTCGAGATATGAATTGATTGTTGTTTCCCAATAAACAGCATCACCCCCGTTGGATTGAATGCGAGTCAGATGTGAATCTTCGATGTGAACAAGAAGTCCGGTTTTCTGACTAAAGTAGCCGAACAAGACATGCCTAATAATCTCGGCAGGGCCTTCGCTCCTCGCCTTCAGCGTCTGCGGATCGGTACAAAGCTTGAGGATGAAGCAATCTTCACCATCAATCGTTTTCTCCCCTATGCATTTTGCACCACCAAACATACTAGCCGTAGTTCTCGGATCAAGACCCTAACCACCTAGACATTATTAGAAAACAAAGAAATTCTAATCGAATAATCCGAACAGCATCGAAAACCTCACCTGAAGTGCACGTCGCAACGGTCGAACAGGCCCCTTTGCGGTGTGACTACCGAGCCAAGGCGTGTGCCTCCACACCAGCTTCCCGTTACATCCTGCACGAACCTTGCTGTCCCCGACCACAAGCTCGACATACCACATGTCTGGATTCATTTGCCACAGCACAAACCCGCCAGACTCGGCGTCTCTACAGCCACTACGATTCTTAACGGTCGTCGTCGCGGTCTCAATTTCACAAGCCACCATTTTAAGCTTGCCCATTGCGTAAGCGTTCCGGATCGAGTTTTGCAGCTTCTGTCCGCCGGAAGCAGCTGTATACTGCTGCAATATGTACTGAGCCGAGGAAGTTTCCTATAGGCAAAAACATAACAGGAAACACCATACTTAAATCACGGCATTTTAACAGTAAAAGAGAATCACTAGTTAGCCTATTAGAATCCCAAGAAAATTTTACCATAAATTTTCTTGCTAAACAAACAGACGGATGAAATCAAAATAAATTAAAAGGAGAGAAGAAAAGGGGTGGACTAACAATGGGGGTGTCTTTGATGCTCAAATGAGGCAAAGGGTCAGTGAAGCTAACGTGCACCGGAGCCAACGGCGCACCCATGACTCCGAGCAACAGCCTTAGATCGGACTGCCGATGACTCATCGAAGCAAACGAAGGTGTCCTCGATATCTGTCCCTTAACCCATTGTCCTATCCCCGACCCGACCCGCTTCGAGTCCCCGACTTCCTCTCCGTCGGGATCGGGGCCTTCCATGAGCGGAGCCAACGCTTCCCCGACCAGCCTTAAACTCCCGGATCTCGCGATCAATTGCTCCGGTTGCGCCACGTAACCGCCGCCGCCATTGCCGTTGGTTTTCTTTCTCCGCAACAGACCGGACATGGGCGAACGAGCTCTCTCCGGGCCGGTGGACCGAGAGCGGGAAGGCGAGAGCCCGCGAATCACTTCTTCTTTGAGAGCTGAGAAAAATCCTTGCTTTTTCTCCATTGCTGGTCGGATTTTTCACCCAAAAATCCCTTTTTTGGATTTGGAAATGGAAGAAGAAAGCAAAAAAACAGAAGAGAAAATGTTTGGATTAATGGGAAGTTTTAGATAGAAAAAAGCAGAGCTTTGAGGTTTATTCCATGGAGTTTCTTAGTGAGAAAATAGAAAGCAGAGCAGAGAGTAGTGAGAAACTGTTTTGTTTATATTCCAAAATTAACAATGTTAATAATATATTGTGCATTTTTTTGAAAATATTTATTGGATAAAGCAACATTTAGTCCCTGAGTTTGGAAAATAATCCTAATTTGATCCTTAATCTTTTTTGACCCACATCAGTTATTCAGTTTAGAACAACTTTTGTCAACTTAATCCCTGAACTTAGAATTTTCATTCTTTTAAAATTTAATGATCTGATCAAAGCGAAGTCAGAATTTTTTTTGAGACCTGAAAATGAATTATATTTTTTATGTAAGCCAAAATATAATTTCATCACTATATTAACTTATAACAAGTGGCTGGATTTGGATAAGAGTTTGAGGGGCTGACTTATTTTTTTTTAAATGGAGGCTTAAACTATAATTTTAAAAATTTGAGGGTTTAACTAAAATTTTTAATAATTTTGAGTGATTTAATAAGAACTTTTAAAAATTATGAGAGGAAATTTAATTTAAAATATTCAAAATTTTGAAGGTTAATATGAAATTTTAAAATTTTGAAAGATCAAATTAAATTTTTTTAAAATTTAAAAAACAAATTCTAATTTCTCAAAATTTTAGGAGGGACAGGGTCCATAGTCCCTTCAAGCGCCCGCCCCGGCTAATAACGTTATAATTTTAAAATAGCTACATCACAATTTCATTATTTTAGAAGATAAAATATAATTTATCATATATTAATTTATAATTTTATCGTTTTGTAGGGATTTATGAATAATTTTGTAATTTTAAAATAACGTTATACATCTCATAACATCATGCCATTAAATGAATTAAACGTGGAAGTTCAAAGGCTAGAAAAGTTATCAAATTTCGAAATCAATGTGGATAAAAGAATATAGGGACCAATATGAGAGAAGTTATAAATTTTGGAGACTAAATGTTGCTTTATCCCAAAATTTATTAATTAAAATTCTTAATATAACTTGAAATGACACATTCTCCCTAATTAGTGCCTAAAGAAATTTTTGCTCTCAAGTTGGTACCTGAACTTTAATTTTATTTGTTGTTTAGATACTTTAATTAACAATTTTGATCCCAAAACTTGTAAATTATATTAATTTCATCCTAATTCAAAATATTTCAATAAATTTAACCATTCATATTAAAAATTACATCAATTTAGTCATTTTTATGATACCATCAAACCAAGCAAGCGTATTGAATCAAATCAACAATTTTATAATTGCATTCTACGATAAAAATAAGTTATTGTTAAACTTTTATTATACCATGAAAGTAATATAACATTTCTGGGAGAATAACAAAGAGTATATCGATAGAATTATTAAATATAAAGGGTTAAATTTATTGATATGTTTCGAATTACGCCCACATTGATATAATGTATAAATTTTAATAACAAATTAAAAAAATGTTTCTATTTGCAGTACCAACTTGGGAGCAAAAATTCTTTAGGGATCGGCCGATAGAAAATGCATATTTAAGGTATCAATTTAGTAGCAAAAATTATTTAGGTACTAACTTAAAAGAAAGAGCATAATCTAGGTACCAAAAGTATACTTAAGCAAATGTGCTTTTTTAGGCATGCAACGTCATCGGAGGAATCGGGCAGTGGCAGCATAGCATATAATCAGCAAAAAAGTTTAGCTGCACGTAGCGGCGAGTACAATGTAAATGTACTCGCGCAAGTAGTGGTTCGGTTTTGTCTCGCAATGCGCGATTTAATTTTTGTGATTAGCCAATGAAAAATGCGCATGGTTGCCACGTGGCGCCATCCTAGAGAGGGTAGCTAAAGAAGACTCGAGGAAGTTATTATGATAACAGCACTGTCAGAATATATTAGGGTATAATGACAAATTTAACCTATCATGTTTACGTTTTTATCAATTTGACTTATTTTTTAACTAAATTTTTACATAAACTTTTAAAAAGTAATTAAACGTTTTTTTAATAAAAATATTGTTTAAAATATTAAAATTTTAATTATACTGAAATGACAAACCATATGTACTTCATTCTAATATGAAAGTATTATTGAAATATTAGAAAAAATCAAACATATATGTATAATGTCATATAATATGTTATGTTAGTGTCATAAAAAAATTAATGTTTTAGTCGGTTTAAAAAATAACCATTTATTTATTTTTAGATGGTTAAAGATCAAATTTGATTTTTAAAAAGTTAAATAATAAAATAGATAGAGATGTAAAAATAGGTAATCAGATGAGTTTCAGGTCGGGTCAAATCGGGTGCGGGTCAGTTTCAGGTTGGGTCATAACGGTTAATTGATGGGTTAATTCGGGTTCGGTTAGACTTCAGGTCGGGTTCATTTCAAGTCGGGTTCGTTTCAAGTCGAGTTCATTTTAGGTTGAGTTCATTTCAGGTCAGGTTCATTTTAGGTTGGGTTCATTTCAAGTCGGGTTAATTCGGGTTTTTAATTTCGTATTAAGTTTGAGTTTGGTACAAATAGTCGATAGACTTTGGGTTGGTCATCGAGTTCGAGCTAATTATTCAACGCCTTTCACGAACAAGAATCACATTCAAAATAAATATTAGGCAATAGAACGAACAAAAATATCATCAAATGATTCATTTCTAAAATATTAGAGTAAACTAAAAAAATTATAAATTAAAAAGGGTCAATTTTTGTGAAAAATAAAATTTTAGGGACTAACATAAATAAAAATATCATCATATTAAAAACACTTGAGTAAATTATAAAAAAAGAATAGGTGTCAATTTGGGATAAAAATAAAATTTTATGGACTATAATGAACAAAAATATTAGATGAAAATTACAGACATTGGACTAAATTACAAACCAAAAAATAGAGGTCAATTTGGAATAAAAATAAAGTTTTAGAGACTATAATGAACAAAGATGTTAAATTATAATTATAAACATTGGACTAAATTACAAAAAAAGAATAAGGGTCAATTTGGAATAAAAAATAAAGTTTTAGGGACTATAATGAATAAAGATATTAAATTGAAATTATAAACATTAGACTAAATTACAAAAAAATAATGGTTAATTTAGACTAAAAATAATATATAAGTATGTAGATAAGTTTTACTATATATATATATATATATATATATATATATATATATATATATATATGTGTGTGTGTATGTATCATATAAATATATATATGTGTGTCTAAAAAATCAGATTTCACTCATTTTTTTCATTTTCATTTTCTCTCTCCTAAACTCTGCTTGATTTTCTCTTTGTTTCTCTCTCTAAATTATTTGCCTTCTCTCTACATTAAACACCAAATTTTCAGAAAATTCATCACCTTTTCAATTAAAATCTTGAATTTTTCAAAATTCATCCCAAACTTTTGCTCGATCAAAACTCAAAATTTCTTAAGAATACCATCGTGTTTTTCCACTTTCCACTTTTCAATCCATCTAAACCCTAATCCCCAAATTTTTTATGTTTTACCCTAAAATTTTCTAAAAACCTTAATTTCCTAAAATCTTTTCATCTTCTTTCTAAAAACCCTAAAATCTTTTCATCTTCTTTTTGAAAACCTTAAAATATATTCATCTTCTTTCTCTAATCCAGCATCTTGCTCGATCTAACCTCTCAAGATTCTTTAACCCTTCAAATTCTCTAACCCTTCAATTTCCAAACACATAAAATCTTCCCTCTCTGATCTCTCAGGTATATCTCTAATCTATTTTATTTTTATTTGTTTATCTTATCATTTATGCTAACTGTCTTCTCTCTCTCATCTTTTAGGTTAATACCTCTGATTTCTCTGAACTGTCTCATCTCTCGAATTCGGTAAGTAACAATTTTAGTTTCTTAGAAGTTTTTTCATTTATGTATTTTTATTTACTTTGTGTTATCATTTATGCTAACTGTGTTCTCTCTGTCATTTCAGGTATATCTTTGATCTCTCTCAGACTCTTAATCATCAGAGTCTGGGTTTAGTTTGTGATTTCTGCTTTCTAGCCTTCGATCTTCCTAAAAAGATATTTGTTGGTTTGGTTTTTACTTTTTAGATGTTTGTGTTTTTTGGTTTCTGGTTTACGTTTTAATAAGCATGCTTTAATGTTTGTGATTTTTAGATGTGTATGGTTTCTGAGTATATATGTTATGTATGTTCTCTATTCTGGTTTAATGGTTTAATCTGAGTACATATATTATGTATGTTCGTTGTTCTAGATTGATTTTTAGATGTTTCTGGTTTCTGTATATATGTAACCCCCTCGTCCCGGTCTGGCCGGATGACCGGTCCGAGTAGGCCACACGGGGAAAACCGAAGTGAAACCCGTTAAGGTTCCCCCTCGGTTAGCAACCCTAACTTTTTTTTTCTTTTAATTTAATCTTTTCTAAAGGCTCATTTAAATCCTATGTGATCATAACAGCGGAATAAAATGCGGAAGACAAACATTCGAACCCAAAACAGCATTTAAACAACCCAATTTTAGTCCATTAAACAAGCCGTTTCGAAACACCAGTGAGGCGTATCGAAACGCCCTTGACCAGGTCCACTGCCCCAAGCCACACGAGGAGGCCGTATCGGAACGGAGGTCAACCGTTCCGAAACACCCTCAACGGTCAACTTCTCATGGTCAACGAGATTTTGACCGTTTCGAAACCTTTAGACCCGTTTCAAAACGCTTTCATCTCGTCATTTTCTCAGAGTTCCAGTAGCCAAAACGTTCCGAAACCCGTATCGGAACAGGGGCTCTCAGTGGCCAAACCGTATCGAAACACGTTCCGATACGGGGTCCCTGAAGCCTTACCCGTTCCGAAACGGCCCAGCTCGTTTCGAAATGCGGGCTGTCTGCAACCTTTGAAAACCAGACTTAGGCGTTTTCTCACAAATCTAAAGGTCCCAAACGACCCCATAGGACACTCAGCACAAGCATATGTGAAACTAGAGGCATGGGTCCTATACTAAACATGCTCAAACACACAAGACATAGATTGAAACATTCATTCATGGCATTTACACATTAACAACATTTCATATAAGGCATGCTTGAAGGCATTAAAAGCCAAAAGGCACAATACATTTCAAAAAGGTATTCATGTCATTCAAGAGCAAATTAAACATCCACAAGGCATACCATCACACAAGCATTTGGCAAGACATATCATGTTTACAATCCAAGTCTAATCATAGACATCAAACACATATAGGAGTCATACATAGCTCATACATAACACACACTCTTGCCACATTGCTAAGCTACTACATAATTGTTTAACCGTACTTGAGCAAACAAAAACTTGGAAAGCCCCTTTGCCTTCTCCGAGCTAGCACCACGCTAATGATCTGCATTGTTGAAAATGAGAGCGTAAGCTAGAAGCTTAGTGAGGATGCTCTAAAATCGAAAACATCAACAATGCAGGGTTCAAGCATGTATTCCCTAATTCTCATATACAACATGCATAGGTAAATCCACAAGTAGACCTAGCTAGTCTTTCAAGAGTCATAATATGGCATCTCACATCATACTAGGCTCAAACATCATATATCAACATCATACATCACAATCATGTAAACAAGTTCAATTGTCCACTATTAGTTAACCGGATATGCGGATTTAATCTCAACAATCACTTTACCTCGGTGGGATTACACTCATCACCGGACCTTGCATGGGCGGGATTCCACTCATCACCACATGCCCTACGGATGGGATTCCACTCATCATCCCCTAGAATATATATAAATTTCCGGTGGAATGTTACATCACCGTACTCCTCCTTGATGACTCAACACCATCAAGGCCACATACGTTTTGACTCAATTTGTGTGCACACTAATCCTAATGATCGATCATTTACATCCGGTAAGTTAATTAGTGCCAATTTCATTTACCACATCACGCATCCATCATTTACATCACATGCTCATCATATACATATGTCAAGATATACATATACATATCAAACCACATTTCACAATGGCAATTAGGCAAAGCATAAGTAGCATTTAATGGAATCAAAGAGCTAAGTTACTAATTTAACTCCACATAGAAATGGCCTACCAAGCACATTTCAACTCATACACTACACACACTTGAACCAACTTTAAAACACATTTAAAGTCACTCACCACCCTTCCTTAGCAACCAAAGCAAGCCTCCTACAAGCCCGGATACGATCCCGTTGCCTCTCCAACGTCTCCTCTTACTTCTAGCCAATCAAAAACACATCCATTACTCTCAAACAATGCTAAAACTCAGTCATCTATTCAACTCTTAAGCCCAAGCCAAACTTCAACAATTTCCAATCAAAATAATCCCCTAAAATGCCCATTTTCGCGCTCCTTCAAACACTAGCTGAAAATCCTGTTTTCAAACACACAAATGACACCCAATTGGCCCCAAAACACCTTCCTATCATACTTAAACCATCAGCCCTTCGAATTCACCCTAAAACTCACCAAAAACCAAGTTTTGGACACCTTAAAATTGGTCACAAGAACCCATTTCGGGTTTTCACCCAAACCTAACCATTTTAACATATTATATGTATTTTAAAGTGAATAAACTAAAACCCAACTTGATAATTTAAAACCAATTGAAAAACTAAGTAAAAACCCAAACTTCCATCAAACCCTAACTTTTCAAAAGTTGGTAGTTTCAAAATCTACAACCATGTATGAATAGAGAATGAAGAGGATAGTGAGAAAACACAATTACCTTTGAAAAATGACCTTGGGTTGAAGAGGAAATCAATAGAATAGTGATTTAGGGTATTAGGGGAGTTTTGAAAGCTTTCAACTTTGGGGGGAGAAGGGGAGGACAAAGATGATGCTTTTTTTGTTAGTTCCTTTAATTTCAAAAAGTTGTCTTCCTTTTTAAAATATTGTGGCTAAATTACCAAATTGGTCCCTCCTCACTATTTTAATTCCCAATTAACTCAAGCCATGGTCAAAATAATTAAATTTAATTTTACCGACTCGGACCACTAACCCGGCTAACTCCTAACCCCAAAACATGGGTGTTACAACTCTCTCCCACTTAAGGAATTTCGTCCCCGAAATTACCTGACTGAAAGAGATACAAAAACTACCTTTCCATATCCTCCTTCCTCTCCCAAGTGGCCTCGTCCACACCTCGACGTTGCCACCGCACCTTTGCTAACTCAATCGATCTACCCCGCAACACCTTACTGTCAGAAGCTAGGATCTTAATTGGTTCTTCCTCATAAGTCAAATCCGGATTCAATTCAATCTCTTCTAGAGGCATAACGTGTGATGGATCGGACCTATACCTACGGAGCATCGAAACGTGAAATACATCGTGTATCTTCTCTAGCTCGGATGGCAAACGCAACTGATAAGCAACCGGACCAACCCTCTTCACAATCTCATACGGTCCTGTGTACCTCGAACTCAACTTCCCCTTTCGGCCAAATCTCATTACTTTCTTCCACGGGGACACTTTCAAGAACACCTTCTCACCCACTGAGAACTCAACTTCCTTCCTCTTCAAATCGGCATAGGACTTCTGCCTATCCGAAGCAGCCTTCAATCGATCACAAATCAATTTTACCTTGTCAGTTGTCCCTTTGAGCAAATCTGGCATAGGTAACAACTTTTGTCCCACTTCGGCCCAACAAACTGGAGTTCTACACTTCCGGCCATACAAGGCCTCATACAGAGCCATCTGAATGCTCGACTGGAAGCTATTATTGTAAGCGAACTCAACTAGAGGCAAGTGCTTCTCTCACGTACCCCGAAAGTCAATGATGCAACAACGCAACATATCCTCTAAGACCTGTATAACTCTCTCTGACTAACCATCTGATTGAGGATGATAAGACGTGCTGAAGTTCAAACGGGTACCCAAAGCTGTATGCAGACACTCCCAAAATCGAGATGTAAACCTTGGATCTCTATCGGACACAATAGACTTCGGCACACCATGCAGTCTAACAATCTCACCAATGTACAAGTCGGCCAATCTATCTAAAGTGTAAGTAGTATTGACTGCCAAGAAGTGAGCACACTTCGTAAAGCGATCTACTATCACTCAAACTGAGTTCTTCTTCGTAGGAGTCAAAGGCAAACCCAAAACAAAATCCATAGTGATGTTCTCTCATTTCCATTTCGGAATCCTCAACGGCTGTAACAAACCTGAGGGAACCTGATGTTCCGCTTTCACTCTCTGACACACTAAACACTTACTCACAAAGTCGGCTACATCTCTCTTCAAGCCAACCCAAAAGTACTCATTCTTCAGGTCACGATACATCTTCGTACTTCCAGGATGCATAGCAAACGGACTACTGTGTGCTTCAGTCAAGATCGTACGTCTCAAGTCACTATCCTCTGGCACAACTATCCTATCTTTGAAACACAAAACCCCATCAGTACTGAAACTGTAGTCTTAAGATCTACCTTCGGCTATATCTTGCACGTGAGGTGCCAAAGATCTATCTAAGAGCTGCTTCTCTCTAATCAACTGACCTAGAGTAGGTCTAACCTGAAGTTCGACTACCAAGCCACCATCTCCGGACAAGCTCAATCTAGCGAACATGGCTCTCAAATCCACGACTATCTTTCTACTCAATGCATCAGCCACTACATTGGCCTTACCCAGATGGTACTCAATGGTAAGATCATAGTCTTTTAGCAACTCTAACCATCTACGATGTCAGAGATTCAAATCTCGCTGAGTCATAATGTACTTCAAACTCTTGTGATCGGTGTACACTATGCATCTCTCACCGTACAAATAGTGCCTCCAAATCTTCAGAGTAAACACAACTGCAGCTAACTCTATGTCATGGGTCGGATAGTTGAGCTCATGAGTCTTCAACTGTCTTGAGGCATAAGCCACCACTCTCTTATCTTGCATGAGAACACAACCTAGGCCTACATAAGATGCATCACTGTAAACTACATAGTCCTTCCCGGACTCTGGCTGAATCAAGATCGGTGCTTGGGTCAAAGCTTCTTTCAATTTCTCAAAGGCTCTCTATCTTGCATTTGTCCACTCAAACTGAACACTCTTCTGAAGTAACTGTGTCAATGGAGCGGCTAACTTAGAGAAACCCTCTACGAATATTCTATAGTATCCAACCAAGCCTAGGAAGCTACGTACCTCTGTTACAGACTTCGGTTGCTTCCATTCAACAATGGCCTCAATCTTCTTCGGATCAACTCTAATCCCATCAGCTGACACTACATGTCCTAAGAAGACTACCTCTCGGATCCAGAATTCACACTTGCTCAACTTCGCATACAACTGATAATCTAGCAAAGTCTTCAAAACTAGTCTCAAGTGTCGGTCGTGATCTTCTTCGGTTCGCGAATACACCAAGATGTCATCTATAAACACAACTACGAACTGATCTAGGTACTAATGAAAAATCCTATTCATCATGTCCATGAAAGCAGCAGGCGCATTAGTCAACCCAAAAGGCATTACTAAAAACTCATAGTGACCATACCTAGTCCTAAAGGCCGTCTTCGGTACATCAACCTCTCTTACCTTTAGTTGGTAATAACCTGATCTCAGGTCAATCTTTGAAAAGACTGATGCTCCTTTCAACTGATCAAACAAGTCATCAATTCTAGGCAATGGATACTTATTCTTCATTGTCAACTGATTCAACTGTCTGTAATCTATACACATTCTCATGCTTCCATCTTTCTTCTTCACAAACAAAACTGGTGCACCCCAAGGTGAAGAACTAGGTCGAATGAAGCCTCTATCTGTCAACTCTTGCAACTGAGTCTTCAACTCTTTCGGTGCCATGCGATACAAAGCAATCGAAACAGGAGCTGAATCAGAATAAGTCTCAATAGAGAACTCTACCTCTCTATCCGGTGGTAACCCTGGCAACTCTTCCGGAAACACACTAGGGAAGTCACACACTGTCCGGATGTCCTGAGGTCTAACCTCACTCATGTTAGGGTTCATCACATAGGCCAAGTATGCTTCGCAACCCAACTCAACTAACCTCTTAGCCTCTAGAACTGAAACTACATTGGACAAGAACTTCACGTTCTCACCCACCACTACAATCTCATAATCATCTGTGAGCCTCAAAGAAATCCTCTTAGTTTCAAAGTCTATCCTAGCTCTATGCCCCGTGAGCCAGTCCATACCCAGAATTACATCAAAACCGTAGAAAGGAAGCTCCATCATATCCACTGGAAACACATGTCCCTGAACCATCAACAGACACCTTCTATACATTTTTCTAACCACTACCGTGTCCCCAAAGGAACTAGTAACACTAACTCCTACCTCTAACATTTCACAAGGCAAATTCAACGACTGTGCATGCTCACTCAATATGTAGGAATGTGTAGACCCAGAGTCAATCAAAGAAAGAAAACCCAAAGACTGTATCGAGAAGTTACCTGCGATCACATCAGTGTCATGCTGATCCCCACGCTGAGCGTAAACTCTGGCTTGTCCTCCGCCCTCCGACTGGACTGCAACTACATGTGCTATGTTCCTCTGACCATCATTCCTCGGCTGGAAGTTACCTCTTCCGCGCCCGCGGCCCCTCTAGAAGTCATTGGCTCTAGCAGGAGCCTGAGTCGGTGCCTGTCCCACCTGATGTGGACAGTCACGCCTAATGTGGTCTCTAGCTCCACAACTCCAACACGAGTGGAAATTTCCCCAACACTCACCGGTGTGGTTCCTCCCGCAAGTAGCACATGTGGGCAACTTCCCACCAGCTCTCTGGCCCTGTTGGCCCCAACCGTGGTTACCACCACCACGTCTATGATCATAATGATGCATGTTGTCCCGATGCCTCTTGGCATCACCTCTATCAAAGTCACTGGACCTCTTATCCGAACTAGAACCACCAGATCGTTTGGTTAAGTCCAAACTGTGCTCTAAGTCCTTGGCCCTCGCGACCAAGACATCAAAATCAGTGTAATCTGAAGCTAGAGTGTACCTCTTGATTTCTTCATTCAGCCCATAACGGAAACGGTTACATCGTTCCACCTCAGTAGGAACAAGCTCAGAAGCATACTGACTCAGTCTGACAAATCGGATCTCATAATCGGTCACAGTCATACTCCCCTGAAGTAATGCCATAAACTCCCTCTTCCTCTCATCGAGGTATCGCGGACCCAGATATTTCTTACGAAATGTTGACTCAAAGAACTCCCAAGTAATCTCGGCCTCATCCATACCCGTAGTAATGGTGACCCACCAAGTGTAGGCATCACCCTGAAGCAAGGAGTCAACACATCCTAACTTGCGCTCACCAGTACATCCCATCTGAGCGAGGATACAGACAGTCTTCTCAAACCACAACTCTGATCTCTCTAAAGTAGACCCTCTAAACTCTTCGGCCCCTAGACCACGGAGTCTCTCTAATGGCAACCCAGTGCCCTCTCCCTGATGATGTGCTGCTGCCTGACCCCCAGCTACTGCAGCCTGAAATGCCCCGGCTATTGCCTGAACCAAAGGAGCTAAGTCTATTCTGGCCGGTCCTTGGCCACCTTGGCCTCCTTGAGGTCCCTCTCCTTCGGCCCCGGCCTCGCCTCCTACTCCTGGTGGAGGAGGTGGTGGTGGTGGAGGTGGTGGAGGAGCTCCAACTCCAACCACAGGCTCTCCCACTTGAGCCTCAACTCTAACTACTTGCTCAACTCCTGGAGCCGCTGCCCGTGGTTTCGGTCAAACCATCCTAGGCCTCCCACGTGGTCTCATGGTACAACTAGCAAGGTAATAACTACAACAACAAAAAGATAGGGATTACGTTAGCCATAGCAAGGGTCCAATAGTGCTCAAGTACTCCATTTACTAGAAAATCTTTTTAAATTAGGTAATAGTAGCAATGGGCACACACTCTACACCAAACGCAACAACTCATGCTTCAAAAAATCATGCGAACAGTCAAACAATAAGGATTCATGGCAAGGCATGCATCGAACAATACGATCACTTAACATATCAAGCTTACCTCACTTACCTGCCCGAGGTCTCGGTAACCTCAGGCTCTGATACCAACAAATGTAACCCCCTCGTCCCGGTCTGGCTGGATGACCGGTCCGAGTAGGCCACACGGAGAAAACCGAAGCGAAACCCGTTAAGGTTCCCCCTCAGTTAGCAACCCTAACTTTTTTTTCTTTTAATTTAATCTTTTCTAAAGGCTCATTTAAATCCTATGTGATCATAACAGCGGAATAAAATGCGGAAGACAAACATTTGAACCCAAAACAACATTTAAACAGCCCAATTTTAGTCCATTAAATAGGCCGTTTCAAAACACCAGTGAGGCGTATCGAAACGCCCTTGACCAGGTCCACTGCCCCAAGCCACACGAGGAGGCCGTATCGGAATGGAGGTCAACCGTTCCGAAACACCCTCAACGGTCAACTTCTCGTGGTCAACGAGATTTTGACCATTACGAAACCTTTAGACCCGTTTCAAAATGCTTTCATCTCTTTATTTTCTCAGATTTCCAGTAGCCAAAACGTTCCGAAACCCGTATCAGAACAGGGGCTCTCAATGGCCAAACCGTATCGAAACACGTTCCGATACGGGGTCTCTGAAGCCTTACCCGTTCCGAAACGGCCCAGCTCATTTTGAAACGCGGGCTGTATGCAACATTTGAAAACCAGACTTAGGCGTTTTTCCACAAATCTAAAGGTCCTAAACGACCCCATAGGACACTCAGCACAAGCATACGTGAAACTAGAGGCATGGGTCCTATACTAAACATGCTCAAACATACAAGACATAGATTGAAACATTCATTCATGGCATTTACACATTAACAACATTTCATATAAGGCATGCTTGAAGGCATTAAAAGCCAAAAGGCACAATACATTTCAAAAAGGTATTCATGTCATTCAAGAGCAAATTAAACATCCACAAGGCATACCATCACACAAGCATTTGGCAAGACATATCATGTTTACAATCCAAGTCTAATCATAGACCTCAAACACATATAGGAGTCATACATAGCTCATACATAACACACACTCTGGCCATATTGCTAAGCTACTACATAATTGTTTAACCGTACTTGAGCAAACAAAAACTTGGAAAGCCCCTTTGCCTTGCTCCAAGCTAACACCACGCTAATGATCTGCATTGTTGAAAATAAGAGCGTAAGCTAGAAGCTTAGTGAGGATGCTCTAAAATCGAAAACATCAACAATGCATGGTTCAAGAATGTATTCCCTAATTCTCATATACAACATGCATAGGTAAATCCACAAGTAGACCTAGCTAGTCTTTCAAGAGTCATAATATGGCATCTCACATCATACTAGGCTCAAACATCATATATCAACATCATACATCACAATCATGTAAACAAGTTCAATTGGCCACTATTAGTTTACCCGGATGTGCGAATTTAATCTCAACAATCACTTTACCTCGGTGGGATTACACTCATCACCAGACCTTGCATGGGCGGGATTCCACTCATCACCGCATGCTCTACGGATGGGATTTCACTCATCATCCCGTAGAATATATATAAATTTCCGGTGGAATGTTACATCACCGTACTCCTCCTTGATGACTCAACGCCACCAAGGCCACGTACGTTTTGACTCAATTTGTGTGCACACTAATCCTAATGATCGATCATTTACATCCGGTAAGTTAATTAGTGCCAATTTCATTTACCACATCACACATCCATCATTTACATCACATGCTCATCATATACATATGTCAAGATATACATATACATATCAAACCACATTTCACAATGGCAATTAGGCAAAGCATAAGTAGCATTTAATGGAATCAAAGAGCTAAGTTACTAATTTAACTCCACATAAAAATGGTCTACCAAGCACATTTCATCTCATACACTACACACACTTGAACCAACTTTAAAACACATTTAAAGTCACTCACCACCCTTCCTTAGCAACCAAAGCAAGCCTCTTACAAGCCCGGATTCGATCTCGTTGCCTCTCCAACGTCTCCTCTTACTTCTAGCCAATCATAAACACATCCATTACTCTCAAACAATGCTAAAACTCAATCATCAATTCAACTCTTAAGCCCAAGCCAAACTTCAACAATTTCCAATCAAAATAATCCCCCAAAATGCCCATTTTCGTGCTCCTTCAAACACTAGCTGAAAATCCTATTTTCAAACACACAAATGACACTCAATTGGCCCCAAAACACCTTCCTATCATACTTAAACCATCAGCCCTTCGAATTCACCCTAAAACTCACCAAAAACCAAGTTTTGGACACCTTAAAATTGGTCACAAGAACCCATTTCGGGTTTTCACCCAAACCTAACCATTTTAACATATTATATGTATTTTAAAGTGAATAAACTAAAACCCAATTTGATAATTTCAAACCAATTGAAAAACTAAGTAAAAACCCAAACTTCCATCAAACCCTAAGTTTTCAAAAGTTGGTAGTTTCAAAATCTACAACCATGTATGGATAGAGAATGAAGAGGAGAGTGAGAAAACACAATTACCTTTGAAAAATGACCTTTGGTTGAAGAGGAAATCAATGGAATAGTGATTTAGGGTATTAGAGGAGTTTTGAAAGCTTTCAACTTTGGGGGGAGAAGGGGAGGACAAAGATGATGCCTTTTTTTGTTAGTTCCTTTAATTTCAAAAAGTTGTCTTCCTTTTTAAAATATTGTGGCTAAATTACCAAATTGGTCCCACCTCACTATTTTAATTCCCAATTAACTCAAGCCATGGTCAAAATGATTAAATTTAATTTTACCGACTCGGACCACTAACCCGGCTAACTCCTAACCCCAAAACACGGGTGTTACAATATATGTTATATATGTTCATTCTTTTGGGTTTTGTATATATGTCATGTATGTTCATTATTCTGGTTTAATGATTTAATCTGATTGTATATGTTATGTATGTTCTCTGTTGTGATTTGGTTTTTAGATGCTTTTGGTTTTTGGTTTTTGGGTTTTAAGTATATAGATGTCTATGTTTTGTTTCAATGGTTTAATCCGAGTATATAGGTTGGACACCCATCCTGCAGTGCTACTGGTGCCAAAGAAGGTTTTTAAATGACTTTGAGGACTAGTTTAACAATGTCATGTACAAGGATTAATATCATTGAGTTTCTCTGTTGTGTTTGTTGTGTTCTGAATTTTTAGATATTCTCTGGGTCTTGTATATATGTTATAATGTTATATATGTTCTCCGTTCTGGTTTAATGGTTTAGTCTGAGTATATATGTTATGTATGTTCTCTGTTCTGGTTTGATTTTTAGATGTTTCTAGTTTCTAGTTTCTGGATTTTTAAAATTTCTCTTGGTTTTCAGTCTCTAACAGCAAAACATAGTGCTTTCTTTTCAGTATTTAGCACAACTATGGATGTTGTTTCTTATGAGTTGGACTATCCTGCTGAAAGAGGTATAATCCTCTCATTTTTTAAATTTCAGAAGTATTTTTGTTTAATTTTTGACATTCCCTAATACATGTTTATTTTTTGTTTGAAGAGGATGTAAATGATCAAGTGTCTGAAATAGTTCGAAACATTAAGAGAAAAGCTACAACTGCAAATTTAAGGGACTTTGGGAGAAGAATTTCTCCTGTTTGGGATCATTACACCTTCATTAAGCTTTCTGAAGGTGTTTTTTCACAATGTAAGTATTGCAAAATCAAAAGGCATACTGAAAAATGCCAAGCTTACAAGAATTTTCTTGCTACTAATCCCAATAGTAGTACGAAAAGTTCTTTTGATCAGAAAAGATAATGTGATTTATTTGCCGAATCTATTCTGTGTCATGGTTATGCATTGAGTATGGTTGAGCATGAAAAACTTAAGGTTTTGCATCGGTATCTAATTCATGAAGTGAAGGATATTTTGAGGTATACTATTACTAAGCATTGCATGTTAAAGCATGAGCATCATAGAAAATTGCTACTTGATTCAATGCATTCTGTTTCAATTCGTATTTGTTTTACATATGATGGATGGTCTGCTTGCACTTCACGTTCATATTTTTCTCTGACTGCACATTATGTTGATAATAACTGGAACTTCAGTCTAAGATACTAAATTTTCATCGTTTTTCCCCACCACATGATGGTGAGTCTATTTATAAGTTTGTGAAACAAATGTTATGTGAGTGAGGTCTTAAGAAAAAAAGCTTTTACCATGACTCTTGATAATGCTTTTGCTAATGAGAGAATGGTTAAACGCCTCAAAGATGATTTGTATGCCATTTCTCCTTTCTATGCAATGGTAAATATTTTCATATAAGGTGTGGTGGCCATATTTTGAACTTGATAGTTCACAAAGGTTTGAAGGTAATTGACTCTTCTGTTATTAAATTGCATGAAATTGTTAAGTATATTGATTCTTCTGATGATAGACTTTACAGCTTTGAAAAGGATGTTCAAGATTGTGGTTCTGATTTTTCTGGTAAATTGATATTGGATGTTCCTACTCGATGGAACTCTACTTACTCAATGCTTTTGTAGGGAAATTGATGCTAAATTAGCTATTAACTTGTTTGTTAATAAGGAAAATGAGTTGGATATAATTAGTGAGGTTGAGTGAGAAACTGCTCAATTAATCTGTGATTTTCTTGAGCCATTTTTTGAAATTACTACTCTCGGGATCTAAGTATCCCACTTCTAACTTGTAATTGGCTAATGTTGTTGACATTGAGAAGCTGTTGTGTGTTGCTCATAATGATCCTTGTGAGGGCATTTCTGCAATGGCATGACCTATGCTTGAATTATACGAGAAGTATTGGTCTGATCACTCAACGATTCTCTCCTTTGCTGTTTTGCTTGATCCTCGATATAAATTACAACTTCTGAAGGAGTTGTACAATGTCCTCTGTGTTGAGGATAAGGTTGAAAGGAGGGTCAGTATTGTTTACAATGAGTTTGTTAATTTGTATATATGTTATTAAAAAGCTATACTTTGTTTTTCTTCTAATTCTTCTGTCCAAAGTAATTTCTCTCAAAGTTCAAGTGTGTCTAGTTCCAGTCGGCCTCATAAATTCAAAAAAATCCAATCTCTTCCATGTTAGTGTTTATTTTCTTAAAGTTCACATAGTCTTATGTTTTTACATTTAATTTATTTTTTATTTTCATTTATAGTTTACTAATTAACTCTATCTTTTTTAATGTTAGCACTTTGATGCAAATTTAGCTGCTTCTACGAGTGGAAAATCTGATGTTGACTCCTACATTACTTTGCCCCTTCTCTCTCGCGTTGATGATGCTGACTTTGATATTTTACAGTATTGTAAAGCACAATCTCTTTCTTTTCCCGTGCTTTCACACATGGCTAAAGATATTTGATCCATTCCAATCGCTTCAGTTGCTTTCGAATCTTCATTTAGCATGGGGTCAGATTTTGAATAAGGTGAGGGCTAAACTCTTGCCTAAAAATATTGAGATATTTGTAACAACCCGTAATTGATTGTATGATTTTGAATCTGAGGAAAGGGATGAAGATTATCTTACTGTTGTCAAAGATTCTTCAATCTATAATCTTGGTGAAGATTCACTTTCTGATTAAGGTAAAGCCTGTTTATGCTTTCTTTTGTTATTCTGTTTTATTTTTCAAATTTGTTTCTGATTCTGCTTTCTTTTGCAGGGTTCCTTCAAACCAAACAAGCCCATTGATGCTTAGAGGGTCAACTTAGTAGTGAAATGTGATGTAAAGGCATGTATTCTTCGTGATTGGTTGTTTTTTGTTTATATTTGTAAATGTTTAAATGTCTGATTCTGTTAGTGTTTCTAATAATGTTCACTATTTTTCAATTTAGTTGCTGATGCTGTTGTTAATGACCTGGTGTTGTTGTTGTTGTTGCTGATTGCTGGTGTTGTCTCTTGCTGGTTGCTGATTGCTGATTTATTTGGTAGTTTTTTTCCCTTATCTAATTAGTTGCCCTTGTTTTAATTATGATGGTTTCTTTGCTATGCAAGTTACCCATAATTAACCTTTCCGGTAACATTAGATCTTTTGACTGTTCGATGACGAAATTTATAGTAGCAAAGTCGAGTTTTTAATCTCGTAAAACTTTACTATAAGATCTGAGAGCTTAAATTTTCACCCAACAAACTTGTTTTAAAGTTTGTACTTTTGTAAGTTTAAATTTTACTAAGTTATACAATTTTTTGTTGTAATAAACATGCTTTATTCAACTATAATTTTACTTACATTTGGTGGCTTATACTATTGTACGTTTTAAGTTTACTTATTTCATTTTTATCAACTCAAGTAATAAACAGTGATTGTAAAAAGAAAATACAAAAACTCAAACAGTTTCTAATCTTATCCAATAAAGTTTGATCAAGTTAAGTTATGGTATAATTTACTTAAAAGATAATTTAACAAATTTGTTAATTTGTCTACAAGAATAGAAGCATAATTTTTTATAAGTTTTGTCTACAAGAATAGAAGCATAAGTTAAAGTTAATATTTGTTAATTTGAAAAAAAATTATATTGAATGACTGAGTAAATATATATTGAATTTTTACTAAGTTAATTAAAAATAAATATCTTTTGTTTATTTGGTATTTACTAACTACTAAGTATATATTAAATTTTTACTAAGTTAATTATAAATGAATATCTTTTATCTATTTAGTATTTACTAAGTATATATTAAATTTTTACTTAGCATTGACTTAATAGATTATATGTAGTATATATATAAATATAAATTTAATCTTAATTTTTACTAAGCATATACTATTTAGTGTCAAAAGAATACTTAAATCTAATCTTTCACACACACATATATAATTAATTATATATGTATACATAATAAAAATTTTATTTAACATTTTAAATTGATTTAAAAAAGTAATAGTTTACATTTATCAACACTTAACCCTTAACATTTATCAAAACTTTGAACTCATTAAATCATAGACTTCTTCAAATGTCAGGAAAATATCATTATCAACTATCAAGCCAGATCAATATTAGTTTAGGTCAACAACAGGTCGGGTTCAAAATAGGTCGGGTAATATCGATTATCTGCCAGGTCAGTCTCGGGTTCGGGTTCGTTTCAGTCGGGTGCAGGTCGGGTTTCGGGTCAACAGTAACAAGTCCAATTCGGGTCGTTTTTGGTCGGGTGCAAGTCGGGTTCGGTTACTACAGTAACATGTCCAACTCGGGTTTGGGTCAACAACAGTCGGTTACAGATCGGGTTCGGGTCATCCAATCCTCGGGTCAAACCATGTTCTGACTCGAGCAGATTTCAACCGAGTTTTCAGGTCGGGTCAACTTTTTACATCCCTAAAAATAATAATAATGATTATTGATTAAAATAAATAAATAAATATTACTATGCCGTTATTATTTGATAAGTTACTAAACAATTTTTAATGACAAAATGAAACCGATTTAATAAGGTTGTTTAGAATTAGTATAGAGTCGGTTTCTTTATAGCCATCGTTATTTAATTTATTGGTTGACCAATCTAGATCGGGTACTACAGAAATTTGTTATGTGAACAATTTTTTTAAACTAATTTATTTTATTTACAATGTCAAATTTTGAGCACTTAACTTTATTTAAAAGATTTAATAATGTATCAATTGATCAACTAATTGTAAATAGTATAGAGTCAACCTTTACTAGTGTGTTGGTTTCATCCAAAATGTTATAACGATCATAGCGATGGTCGCGGTACCAACATGAATGTATGAATTTAAAATTTACATGAAAATTCTTATAAATATATTAAATATAACAGTTTAGAAAAAAATATTATTCATAATTTATATTGAAAAATATATAACACATTTCTTTCTTTCTTTTCATATTTATTGTTTTCTCGTTATTTTTTTGCTTTACTTTCTTTATTTTATAATATGCTATCAATCCGAGTTTACGGTAAATCACTATTTTTTTTACATCAAACAAAGAGATTCGAACCCGGGTTATAAAAGTAAAGGGTATACTTTCGTATTTGTATTCACACATGTTAATATAACTATTAACTAATGCTTAAGTTGTTTCGAGTACTGATTACATGGATGTATTGAGGAATGCTAGGGAGAGTCACACCCCTTAAATTTTAAATTTCCATATATTTTAGAATTTTTCTTTGTATCTCATATCAATGATCCAATTTCGCACATCAAATTTTCATTTACTTTTACTAAATATAAAAGTATGCATCCCTTAACATAAAATCATGTGTTCCTCCATGACTAAATATGATGTTAAGTACGGAATTACGAATGAACACTACATCAAAACATGTTTTTCGCGGCGTTTTTTTAGTCGTATAGCGTCGTTTTTTAACGCCGCTAAAAACTTTCTAGGCGCTTAAAAAACGCCGCAAGAAGTGCCGCTTAAATCAGCGTCGCAACAGTTCACGTCGTTTTAACTAAAAATGCTGCAAAAGGTCGAAATCTATAGCTTACAAACACCTCGAAAAACTATTATGTAGTGGCTTTGATTTTGCAAACGCCGCAAAAAACTCTCTGTAGTGGCGTTTATTTGTTACAAACACCGCGAAAACTAATCTGTAGTGGCGTTTGTTAAAAAACAAACGCCGCGAATAACACTATGTATAAAAAAAACTCAAATAAAAATAATATTGTTATTATATAATAATCGATTAGTGTTGTTAAATTAACAAATGTTGCACCAAGTTATTTGAACATTTAAAGAAAAGAAATTGAAATATTGCGCCAAGTTATTTGAACATTTAAAGAAAAGAAATTGAAATGTGAAGGGGGTAAAACATGGTTCCTTACTTTCTATGCACGAATTCATGCCATCGACTAGTGTAAATATGCACGAATTCATCGAATTGGCACACCTTGGTTTCCATCATGGAGAGAACTTCAACCCATATCATTCATGGTTTCCATCTCATTAAATCCTGCAATGAATCTTTTTCTTCATAAGTAAATACATGGAGATTTCCTTGTGGTAATGTAAAGAACCTTGGTGGGCATTCTTACTGGCCCTTTAACTCTCAATCTCTTACCCTTGGCACCACGAACCAAGTTAGCACAAACTATCAGTCAAAGAGGAAAATGTTAGGCTCAGACCAATGCTTATCGAGTAACAATTGAATCCATATGTCACGGGGCTAGACTTGTGCTAGGCTAACCGTGCGGGCCTTAGTCGCTTTCTCGGCTGAAACGACGGCTAAGTCACCCTAAACACTCTAAGTAAGAGAACTTAGAGAAGTGTGGAAATGTGAAAACAAGGATGACAAGTAAAAGTAAAGAGAGAAAGGCTAGAGTGAATGCTGACTTGTATTAACTTTGAAGTGAAGTGTGTAAAATGAAGTGGGGGTGAGCCTCCTTTTATAGCTGCAACCCCCTACAATCAATGGTTGAGATACATTACAATCAACGGTCTAGATCTGAGCCTATCTTATCTACATCTCTGTTTGAATTTTAAACAAGAGATAATGTGGGATTTAATTACAATTATCATAAGTGATAAGTAAGTTGCCTTATCGGAATTACCATGGTAAAAGCTATGCCTTTACTATTTACCAAAGTGACTAGGCCAACTGTAACGCCCCGGTTTTGGGCTTAGAAGTCTTGGGCGTTGACCGGTCGGTCAAAGTGCTGTTCGAATCGTAAGAGGTTAAATTAGGAAAGCCTAGTTCGGGTTGCATTAAAAATATGGAAAAATGTTCTAAAATCATATTTTAATATAATTAAGTGAACTGTGAAATCAATTTTGGAAAATGAGTTTTGGAAGGGTGACATTTTGGCTAGTGACCAAAATGTAATTTTCGCAAGTTTGGTGGCTGTTTTATAAAGGGTTGAAACTTTGAATCTTTAAGGAGCTATTTACCCAAAGGGAGTTTCTCCAGATTTTTCTAAGATATTTTGAGTTATAATTCTGATTTTAAAGATATCAAAAAGGAGGGAAATCTCATTTTGGCTAATTTCATAAAAAACTTTTCTATTTTCTTTCTCTCTTTTTCTCTCAACCCAAACACTCCATTTCCAGAGATTAGATTCTGATTTTCTCACCTAAAATCCTCCTTTCAACTCTCATTTGATTCCAAATCATTGTTTCTTCAAAACCTCTTCAATTGCTACAAGTTTCATCAAGGTTTTTTCATTCCAAAAAGAGGAGAAACTCAAGTTTGGAGGTAAGAACGTCCTTCTCCTCTGAACTTCAAGTTCTTTACTGAAATTCCTAAGTTTTCAATCCTAACTTGATGTTTAATTAAAGGCTTTTAAGTTGATTTATGGATCTTGGCTAATTATGCAAGATTTTGATGATTTTTGATGATTTTCGTTAGATCTGATTGATCTGTGTTTTGAGAGGTGTTTTTGATGTTAAATGAACTCTAAAATGATGTGGAATTGAGTTTTGATTGATGCAATCCCGGATAGGTTGAGTTTCCTAAGTTTAGCTTGTGTTTTAAGGTAGTTTTTGTGGTGATCTTGTGGATCTGATGTTGCTGGAGGTATAAGGATGTTTGTAGGTTGTTTTTAGATGTTTAATGATGTTAATGGAAGTGAGGTTTTGCTAGTTTATGGCTGGGCTTTGTTTAGAAGTGTTTTGGATGCATTTCAGTTGTGTTTGGTGGCCGAAAATGGAGGTTGAATGAGAGCAGCGAGTTTAGGTGCTTTCATTGAAGCAATTAATGCATGATGATGCATTAATCCTCTGCTTTAATGTGTTGAAACAGGGGAGGCATCCTTGGATCCAAGAATTGTTGATCCGGAGGCTTGATTTGGTGCTTTGGCTTGAAGCAAAGTGGAAATTGGTGAGTGCATTTGTGAAAATGGATTTTCAGCTTTAAAACCAAGGTTTGAAGGTTTTGGGGGCTTAGCTTAAGTCTAAACAACTTTGCTAAGCTCAAGTGTAAGTTTTCGGATTTACTCTCTAGTGGTGGCCATGATTTTGATGTAATGCAAGATGATGATTTGCATGTTTTAATTACTGTTTTGAAAGCATGTTTTAGCATGGATTTTGCTGATGATGTAAGCCATATGTTGAAGGTAACTCTAGGTAGGAGTACCTTGTTTTTATACATTGAAATGATGTGGTTTGATGCTTTGAAATGCATGATGAAAATGGCTTGGTTTAATGCTTTAAAACAGTGGATTAAATGATGAATATGATGTATATTGGCAAGTGATGTTTTAAAAAGATTAAGGTCACTAAGGTGGTTAAAAGTCCTTGAGTGAGCCTTGTTACTTAAGATCATCAAGGTGGTTAAAAGTCCTTGGATGAGTCTTGTTGCGGACACTAAGGTGGTTAAAAGTCCTTAGGTGCTCCTTTCCATGGTGTTTAAAAGTCCATGGGGCCAAGGTGTTTAAAAGTCCTTGGGGCCAAGGTGTTTAAAAGTCCTTGGGGTGATTCAAGCATTGGACACAAAGGTGGTTAAAAGTCCTTGTGTGGTCCTCATTCATGGTGTTTAAAAGTCCATGGCCAAGGTGTTTAAAAGTCCTTGGGGCCAAGGTGTTTAAAAGTCCTTGGGGAAAGTTGTTGAACTTGTTTTAATAAATGAAATGTATCACTTGAGCCAATATGACATGTTAAGAATATTATGAAGCATGAGATGCTTGTTTTAATGATTATGTTGAAGCATGTGATGCTTGTTTAAATGTATTTTGAAGCATGGAATTGCTTGTCTTAAAGTATGCTTTTGAGCATGTGCAAAGGTTGATTATAAGCATGTTTTATAAATGGTTTTAATTGCATTATTGAATGGTTTTTAAAGAGCACTCCTCACTAAGCTTTTGCTTACGCTCTCTCGTTTTCTTAATTCAATAATGCAGAGCACTAGAGTGTCTTGAAGGGCAGCAAGAAGGGCAAGAGTTCAAGTACAAGTAGAGCTCAATGTATGGAAGGTTTTTGTTAAACATTTTAGCTTTTGGATGGTTTGGCAATGGGGGACCAATGTGTATGTTTTGGGAGGTGTTTGGAACTCCCTAAGTATGTCGAATGTTGTTTTGAATGCTGGTTTTTGGATTGGATCCTTATATGCTTGTTTTAGAAGTTAATGCTTGAATAGCTAGCTTGTGTAGGAAGCATGCCTATAGAATTGGGGCTTTTTGCTTATGATGTTGTTTTGATGAATTGATGATGCATATATGTCTTATGTATGTTTAATTGCATGCTGGTAAAGTTTGGTAGCATTTGGTGCATGTTTGAGTGGTCAATTGCATGATTTGGTATGCTAGTTTGCTGATTTTTGTGCAGGCGTTTCGGAACAGTGAGCACCGTTTCGGAACAGGTGCCTGGAATGAACCCAGGGGTCCGAAACGGTGTGCACCGTTTCGAAACGGTTTGGTCTCTGCCAAGACCCCCGTTGCGGAACTGGTATCGGAACAGCCCGTGTTTCGGAACAGGGTCAACCTGTTTCAGAACGGTCGACCGTTGGGGGCTGACATGGGCAGTTATATGTTTTGAAATGTTTGCGTTTTGGTCCTGAATCTTGATTGTTCAATTGTATGAGTTTGAGAAGTCCTTTTGAGCTGAAATTTCACAGGGAAGCATGAAACCTGACTAATTTCAAGTTGGTAAGGTTAATTTGGGTTAAGTCCTTTAATTTATCAGAAATTACAATTTGGTCCCTAAAGTTGTAATTTGTTCAATTGGGTCCCTGTTTGATCTTTGATGTTTGTGATCTTTGAGTATGTTGTTTGTGTGATCACAATTAGGGTTAATGTGCATCTAGATAAGTTTAAAAAGAAAAAAAAGGGTCGTTAATCAAGGTTGACTTTCGGGTTGACTTTGGTTTTCCCCGTGTGACTTTCTTAATTCGGGTCAACCGTCTAGGCCGGGTTAAGGGGGTTACATTTGGTGGTATCAGAGCCGAGTTCTCGAGTAATTGGGAATGTATGTATGCATGATTGAAGTATGTTTAGCTTGTATGCTTGTTGTTTGAAAGCATGTTTAGTGAATTGAGATGTTGATGCTTTTGAGAAGTATGCTGTGATGTTGCATGATGAGGGTACCCATTGCCAAACAAAAGCTAAAGAAATGATGTTGGTTTTGAAAGAAATTGAGCTTGAATACTTGAAATTTGCTTACCTTGCTGGTCCTGACTTTGTTTATTTTTTTGTATTGTTATGCATGGTAAAAGTATGGCACCACGTAGAGAGTTAAGGAGTAGTGTGAGAGCTACGACCCCGGAGGGGAATGTGAATGAAGAGAATACGGGTAGTGCTGTGTTACCTCCTCCTCCACCTGGTGGTGGTGGTGCTGAGGGAGGGAGAGCTGGAGCTGGAGCAGCTGATGCTAGAGCTGCAGGACCTGAGGTTGGTCAGGGGCAAGCGATGCCTGACATGACACTGCTGGTACAAGCTATTGCGGGTGCTTTTCGAGCAGCAGTAGCTGGAGCTCAAGGAGCTGGGCATCAGGGAGATGCTGGAGCTAGATTACCCTTAGAGCGTCTGCGCAGTCTTGGTGGGACTGAGTTTAGGGGTATGTCAGCTGAGAGGTCGGAAGCTTGGCTGGAAAGTACCAAGCGTGTCTTGGGACAGATGAGCTGCACTGATGTGCAAAAGTTGGGATGTGTGGTATCTTTGCTGCAAGGTGATGCTTATACGTGGTGGACGACCACAATCTCTGGGATGGCTGAAGCTGACATCACTTGGACATTCTTTCAGAATGCGTTCAAGAGGAGGTATCTGGGAGTGAGATATCTGGATGAGAAAAAGCGTGAATTCATGTCTCTTACCCAAGGGAGCATGAGTGTGGCTGAGTATGAGGTGCAGTTTGTGCGACTCAGTCAGTATGCACCGGAGCTGATACCTGATGAGCGAGAGAGGTGCGAAAGGTTCCGTTATGGCCTGGTGACGGAAGTAAAGACCTACATGTTGGCTGCTGAGTACAATGATTTTGATGTGCTAGTGGGCCGAGCAAAGGACATAGAGATGAATCTGAGTTTGTCTGCGAAGGGTGCTGGAGCAAGTTCTGGGAAGAGAGCTGCTGAGTATAGTTCCGGTGGACGGAACAAGAGGGGACACGATCAGAGGTTTCAGTCCTCAGCTAAAAGAGGTGGAGGTGCGCCTGCTAGGGGTGGCAATGCTAGAGTTGACCCTAGTGCTTGTTGGATTTGCGGTTCGCGTGGTCACTTGAAGCGTGACTGTCCTCGTGCTGGGAGGGAGGTGCAAGCTCCTGTTGCGGCAGCTGGTTATGAGTGCTGGAATTGTGGTTCTGCTGACCACTTGAGGCGAGATTGTCCGAGGATGGCTGGTGGTCAAGAGCGTGCTCCTGTTGTTGCTGCACCGCAGAGAGGTCGTGGGCGTGGCCGTGGTAATTTTCAGAGGCGTGAGGAAGGTGGTCGCGGAGTGGCTCATGTTGTAGCTATTCAGCCTGAGGGTGGAGGTCAGGCGAGAGTGTATGCTCAGCGCGAGGGAAGGAATGATGCAGATGTGATTGCAGGTACCTTTACTTTGCAATCCTTGTCATTGCTTTCTTTGATTGATTCTGGATCTACGCATTCATACATTTTGCGTGAGCATGCTGAATTGCTTGGTTTGCCTGTTGAGTCTTTGGATATTGGTGTTAGAGTCACTAGTTCTTTTGGTGAAACTGTTGTGACTCGTAAGCTTTATAGAAGGTGTCCTTTGGTTGTTCAAGAGCATGTCTTTCATGTTGATCTTATGGAGTTGCCCTTTTATGGTTTCGATGTGATCCTTGGTATGGATTGGCTTGCTGAGCATCGTGCTGTTGTGGATTGTGAGAGTAAGCGGGTTTCGCTTAAGCTTACGGATGATTATGAAGTGGTAGTGGTTGGTGAGAATGTGAAGTTTCTTGCCAATGTTGTTTCTACCTTGGAGGCGAGTAGGATGCTGAGGCAAGGTTGTGAAGCTTATCTGGCTTTTGTGATGAATCCTTGTTCTAAGGAGTTGAGGGTGCAGGATATCAGGGTTGTGAAGGAGTTTCCTGGTGTTTTTCCTGAGGAGTTGCCTGGTTTACCTCCTAATCGCGAGGTGGAGTTTGGTATTGAGCTGTATGAGAATACAACTCCTGTGTCCATTACTCCCTATAGAATGGCACCTAAGGAGCTGAAGGAGCTGAAGACGCAGTTGCAAGAGCTGCTTGATCGTGGTTTCATCCGGCCGAGTGTGTCACCTTGGGGAGCACCGATCTTGTTTGTGAAGAAGAAAGATGGCACGATGCGGATGTGCATTGATTACCGTCAGCTGAATAAGTTGACTATCAAGAATCGGTATCCTTTGCCGAGGATTGATGATCTCTTTGATCAATTTCGGGGAGCTGCAGTGTTCTCTAAGATTGACTTGAGGTCAGGGTATTATCAGTTGAAGGTGAAGGATGTGGATGTGCCTAAGACAGCTTTCAGGACAAGGTATGGGCATTATGAGTTTCTTGTGATGCCGTTTGGGTTGACAAATGCTCCTGCTGCTTCCATGGACATGATGAATCGTGTTTTTCATGAATACCTGGACAAGTTCGTTGTGGTGTTCATTGATGATATCCTTGTGTACTCGCGTACTGAGGAAGAGCACGAAGAGCATTTGAGGATTGTGCTGCAAGCTTTGTTGGAGAATCAGCTTTATGCTAAGCTGAGCAAGTGTGAGTTCTGGCTTAGGGAGGTGGTGTTTCTTGGACATGTGGTCTCAACTGAGGGGATTCGTGTCGATCCTCAGAAGATTGAACCAGTGATGAATTTGAAAGTTCCTAAGTCTGTTCAGGAGGTCCGTAGTTTCCTTGGTTTGGCAGGATACTACCGAAGGTTTGTGGATGGTTTTTCCAAGATTGCTGCTCCTTTGACGAAGTTGTTGCAGAAAGATGTTAAGTATGAGTGGACGGAAGCGAGACAGCAGGCTTTTGAGAAGCTGAAGGTGGCTTTGACTCAAGCTCCTATCTTGATTCAGCCTGAATCAGGGAAAGAGTTTGTGGTCTACAATGATGCATCCTATGTTGGTTTGGGGTGTGTGCTGATGCAAGAGGGTAAGGTTGTGGCATATGCGTCGCGGCAGTTGAAGGTGCATGAGTGCAATTATCCTACGCATGATATTGAGCTGGCTGCAGTGGTTTTTGCTCTGAAGATCTGGAGGCATTATCTGTATGGTGAGAAGTGTACTGTGTACACGGATCACAAGAGTTTGAGGTATCTAATGTCTCAGAAGGAGTTGAATCTTAGGCAGCGGCGTTGGTTGGAGTTGCTCAAGGATTATGATCTGACAATAGAGTATCATCCTGGAAAGGCTAATGTTGTTGCGGATGCCTTGAGTAGGAAGGTAGCTGTTGAGCTGAGAGCTATGTTTGCTAGCTTGAGCATATCGCGGGATGGTGGTCTTGTTGCTGAGTTGCAGGTGAAACCATCGTTGGTTCAGTTGATCAAGGATAAGCAGTTGTTGGATGATTCCTTGGTGTCTCATGTTCAGGATATCGCGAAGGGTAGACCTTCGGATTTCTGCTTTAATGAGGATGGAGTGTTGTGTTTTGGGAGTCGAATAGTAGTGCCTGCTGATGCTGAGTTGAGGCGTGCTATTCTGACTGAAGGTCATAGTAGTCCTTTTGCTATGCACCCTGGTAGTACTAAGATGTATCGCGATCTTCGTGATGAGTACTATTGGGTGGGTTTGAAGAAGGATGTTGCAGAGTTTGTGAGCAAGTGTTTGGTGTGTCAGCGAGTTAAGGCTGAACATCAGGTTCCTTCTGGTTTGTTGCAACCGTTGAAAATCCCTGAATGGAAGTGGGAGAGGGTTACCATGGATTTTGTATCTGGTTTACCTTTGTCTCCATCAAAGAAGAATTTTGTTTAGGTGATTGTGGATCGCCTGACGAAGTGTGCGCATTTCTTGCCTGTGCATACTACGTTTTCCTTGGATAAGCTGGCAGAGCTGTACATTGCTGAGATTGTGAGGCTGCATGGTGTGCCTAAGTCGATCGTGTCGGATAGGGATCCGAGGTTCACATCGCGTTTCTGGCAGTGTTTGCATCAAGCTCTGGGTACAAGGTTGCATTTCAGTACATCCTATCATCCTCAGTCGGATGGTCAGTCTGAGCGAGTTATTCAGATCTTGGAGGATATGTTGAGATGCTGCGTGATAGAGTTCCAAGGTTCTTGGGAGAAGCATCTGCCTTTGGTTGAGTTCGCTTATAACAACAGTTTTCAGGCGAGTATACAGATGGCACCTTATGAGGCTCTGTATGGGAGGAAGTGTAGGACTCCTCTTTGTTGGGCTGAAACTGGTCAAAAGTTGGTTTCGATGCCGGCTTTGTTGAAAGGAACCACCGAGAAGGTGAAGCTCATTTGTGAGCGGTTGAAGGCTGCTTCTGATCGGCAGAAATCTTACGCGGATTTGAAGCGTAAGGAGATAGAGTTTGCGGTGGGTGATCGCGTGTTCTTGAAGGTTTCGCCTTGGAAGAAGGTGATGAGGTTTGGTCGGAAGGGTAAGTTGAGCCCTAGATACATTGGACCGTATGAGGTTGTTGAGCGAGTGGGTCCTGTTGCGTATCGGTTGAGGTTACCTCAGGAGCTGGAGAAGATTCATGATGTGTTCCATGTTTCTATGCTCCGGAAGTATGGATCCGATCCTTCGCATGTGATGCCTGTGGAGGAAGTGGAATTGAATCCGGATTTAACCTATGATGAGGAACCGGTGAAGGTTCTGGATTCTGATAGCAAGGTTCTTCGTGGTAAGACCATTGAGTTGGTGAAGGTGCTGTGGAAGCATCGAGGTGTTGAGGAAGCCACGTGGGAGCGGAAGGAAGACATGCTGAAGCAGTTTCCTTATCTCTTTCCTTCAGGTAAATTTCGAGGACGAAATTTCTTAAGGGGGGAGAGTTGTAACACCCCGGTTTTGGGCTTAGAAGTCTTGGGCGTTGACCGGTCGGTCAAAGTGCTGTTCGAATCGTAAGAGGTTAAATTAGGAAAGCCTAGTTCGGGTTGCATTAAAAATATGGAAAAATGTTCTAAAATCATCTTTTAATATAATTAAGTGAACTGTGAAATCAATTTTGGAAAATGAGTTTTGGAAGGGTGACATTTTGGCTAGTGACCAAAATGTAATTTTCGCAAGTTTGGTGGCTGTTTTATAAAGGGTTGAAACTTTGAATCTTTAAGGAGCTATTTACCCAAAGGGAGTTTCTCCAGATTTTTCTAAGATATTTTGAGTTATAATTCTGATTTTAAAGATATCAAAAAGGAGGGAAATCTCATTTTGGCTAATTTCATAAAAAACTTTTCTATTTTCTTTCTCTCTTTTTCTCTCAACCCAAACACTCCATTTCCAGAGATTAGATTCTGATTTTCTCACCTAAAATCCTCCTTTCAACTCTCATTTGATTCCAAATCATTGTTTCTTCAAAACCTCTTCAATTGCTACAAGTTTCATCAAGGTTTTTTCATTCCAAAAAGAGGAGAAACTCAAGTTTGGAGGTAAGAACGTCCTTCTCCTCTGAACTTCAAGTTCTTTACTGAAATTCCTAAGTTTTCAATCCTAACTTGATGTTTAATTAAATGCTTTTAAGTTGATTTATGGATCTTGGCTAATTATGCAAGATTTTGATGATTTTTGATGATTTTCGTTAGATCTGATTGATCTGTGTTTTGAGAGGTGTTTTTGATGTTAAATGAACTCTAAAATGATGTGGAATTGAGTTTTGATTGATGCAATCCCGGATAGGTTGAGTTTCCTAAGTTTAGCTTGTGTTTTAAGGTAGTTTTTGTGGTGATCTTGTGGATCTGATGTTGCTGGAGGTATAAGGATGTTTGTAGGTTGTTTTTAGATGTTTAATGATGTTAATGGAAGTGAGGTTTTGCTAGTTTATGGCTGGGCTTTGTTTAGAAGTGTTTTGGATGCATTTCGGTTGTGTTTGGTGGCCGAAAATGGAGGTTGAATGAGAGCAACGAGTTTAGGTGCTTTCATTGAAGCAATTAATGCATGATGATGCATTAATCCTCTGCTTTAATGTGTTGAAACAGGGGAGGCATCCTTGGATCCAAGAATTGTTGATCCGGAGGCTTGATTTGGTGCTTTGGCTTGAAGCAAAGTGGAAATTGGTGAGTGCATTTGTGAAAATGGATTTTCAGCTTTAAAACCAAGGTTTGAAGGTTTTGGGGGCTTAGCTTAAGTCTAAACAACTTTGCTAAGCTCAAGTGTAAGTTTTCGGATTTACTCTCTAGTGGTGGCCATGATTTTGATGTAATGCAAGATGATGATTTGCATGTTTTAATTACTGTTTTGAAAGCATGTTTTAGCATGGATTTTGCTGATGATGTAAGCCATATGTTGAAGGTAACTCTAGGTAGGAGTACCTTGTTTTTATACATTGAAATGATGTGGTTTGATGCTTTGAAATGCATGATGAAAATGGCTTGGTTTAATGCTTTAAAACAGTGGATTAAATGATGAATATGATGTATATTGGCAAGTGATGTTTTAAAAAGATTAAGGTCACTAAGGTGGTTAAAAGTCCTTGAGTGAGCCTTGTTACTTAAGATCATCAAGGTGGTTAAAAGTCCTTGGATGAGTCTTGTTGCGGACACTAAGGTGGTTAAAAGTCCTTAGGTGCTCCTTTCCATGGTGTTTAAAAGTCCATGGGGCCAAGGTGTTTAAAAGTCCTTGGGGCCAAGGTGTTTAAAAGTCCTTGGGGTGATTCAAGCATTGGACACAAAGGTGGTTAAAAGTCCTTGTGTGGTCCTCATTCATGGTGTTTAAAAGTCCATGGCCAAGGTGTTTAAAAGTCCTTGGGGCCAAGGTGTTTAAAAGTCCTTGGGGAAAGTTGTTGAACTTGTTTTAATAAATGAAATGTATCACTTGAGCCAATATGACATGTTAAGAATATTATGAAGCATGAGATGCTTGTTTTAATGATTATGTTGAAGCATGTGATGCTTGTTTAAATGTATTTTGAAGCATGGAATTGCTTGTCTTAAAGTATGCTTTTGAGCATGTGCAAAGGTTGATTATAAGCATGTTTTATAAATGGTTTTAATTGCATTATTGAATGGTTTTTAAAGAGCACTCCTCACTAAGCTTTTGCTTACGCTCTCTCGTTTTCTTAATTCAATAATGCAGAGCACTAGAGTGTCTTGAAGGGCAGCAAGAAGGGCAAGAGTTCAAGTACAAGTAGAGCTCAATGTATGGAAGGTTTTTGTTAAACATTTTAGCTTTTGGATGGTTTGGCAATGGGGGACCAATGTGTATGTTTTGGGAGGTGTTTGGAACTCCCTAAGTATGTCGAATGTTGTTTTGAATGCTGGTTTTTGGATTGGATCCTTATATGCTTGTTTTAGAAGTTAATGCTTGAATAGCTAGCTTGTGTAGGAAGCATGCCTATAGAATTGGGGCTTTTTGCTTATGATGTTGTTTTGATGAATTGATGATGCATATATGTCTTATGTATGTTTAATTGCATGCTGGTAAAGTTTGGTAGCATTTGGTGCATGTTTGAGTGGTCAATTGCATGATTTGGTATGCTAGTTTGCTGATTTTTGTGCAGGCGTTTCGGAACAGTGAGCACCGTTTCGGAACAGGTGCCTGGAATGAACCCAGGGGTCCGAAACGGTGTGCACCGTTTCGAAACGGTTTGGTCTCTGCCAAGACCCCCGTTGCGGAACTGGTATCGGAACAGCCCGTGTTTCGGAACAGGGTCAACCTGTTTCAGAACGGTCGACCGTTGGGGGCTGACATGGGCAGTTATATGTTTTGAAATGTTTGCGTTTTGGTCCTGAATCTTGATTGTTCAATTGTATGAGTTTGAGAAGTCCTTTTGAGCTGAAATTTCACAGGGAAGCATGAAACCTGACTAATTTCAAGTTGGTAAGGTTAATTTGGGTTAAGTCCTTTAATTTATCAGAAATTACAATTTGGTCCCTAAAGTTGTAATTTGTTCAATTGGGTCCCTGTTTGATCTTTGATGTTTGTGATCTTTGAGTATGTTGTTTGTGTGATCACAATTAGGGTTAATGTGCATCTAGATAAGTTTAAAAAGAAAAAAAAGGGTCGTTAATCAAGGTTGACTTTCGGGTTGACTTTGGTTTTCCCCGTGTGACTTTCTTAATTCGGGTCAACCGTCTAGGCCGGGTTAAGGGGGTTACATTTGGTGGTATCAGAGCCGAGTTCTCGAGTAATTGGGAATGTATGTATGCATGATTGAAGTATGTTTAGCTTGTATGCTTGTTGTTTGAAAGCATGTTTAGTGAATTGAGATGTTGATGCTTTTGAGAAGTATGCTGTGATGTTGCATGATGAGGGTACCCATTGCCAAACAAAAGCTAAAGAAATGATGTTGGTTTTGAAAGAAATTGAGCTTGAATACTTGAAATTTGCTTACCTTGCTGGTCCTGACTTTGTTTATTTTTTTGTATTGTTATGCATGGTAAAAGTATGGCACCACGTAGAGAGTTAAGGAGTAGTGTGAGAGCTACGACCCCGGAGGGGAATGTGAATGAAGAGAATACGGGTAGTGCTGTGTTACCTCCTCCTCCACCTGGTGGTGGTGGTGCTGAGGGAGGGAGAGCTGGAGCTGGAGCAGCTGATGCTAGAGCTGCAGGACCTGAGGTTGGTCAGGGGCAAGCGATGCCTGACATGACGTTGCTGGTACAAGCTATTGCGGGTGCTTTTCGAGCAGCAGTAGCTGGAGCTCAAGGAGCTGGGCATCAGGGAGATGCTGGAGCTAGATTACCCTTAGAGCGTCTGCGCAGTCTTGGTGGGACTGAGTTTAGGGGTATGTCAGCTGAGAGGTCGGAAGCTTGGCTGGAAAGTACCAAGCGTGTCTTGGGACAGATGAGCTGCACTGATGTGCAAAAGTTGGGATGTGTGGTATCTTTGCTGCAAGGTGATGCTTATACGTGGTGGACGACCACAATCTCTGGGATGGCTGAAGCTGACATCACTTGGACATTCTTTCAGAATGCGTTCAAGAGGAGGTATCTGGGAGTGAGATATCTGGATGAGAAAAAGCGTGAATTCATGTCTCTTACCCAAGGGAGCATGAGTGTGGCTGAGTATGAGGTGCAGTTTGTGCGACTCAGTCAGTATGCACCGGAGCTGATACCTGATGAGCGAGAGAGGTGCGAAAGGTTCCGTTATGGCCTGGTGACGGAAGTAAAGACCTACATGTTGGCTGCTGAGTACAATGATTTTGATGTGCTAGTGGGCCGAGCAAAGGACATAGAGATGAATCTGAGTTTGTCTGCGAAGGGTGCTGGAGCAAGTTCTGGGAAGAGAGCTGCTGAGTATAGTTCCGGTGGACGGAACAAGAGGGGACGCGATCAGAGGTTTCAGTCCTCAGCTAAAAGAGGTGGAGGTGCGCCTGCTAGGGGTGGCAATGCTAGAGTTGACCCTAGTGCTTGTTGGATTTGCGGTTCGCGTGGTCACTTGAAGCGTGACTGTCCTCGTGCTGGGAGGGAGGTGCAAGCTCCTGTTGCGGCAGCTGGTTATGAGTGCTGGAATTGTGGTTCTGCTGACCACTTGAGGCGAGATTGTCCGAGGATGGCTGGTGGTCAAGAGCGTGCTCCTGTTGTTGCTGCACCGCAGAGAGGTCGTGGGCAAATGGGCACAATACATTGTCTTTTGGGATCCAAAATGCAGACAACGTCGGCACAAGAAATGATGAGAGCATCTACACGATCAAGGAAATTCAGTACCAAAACGAAATCAAAGTCATATAGGTTGATTACCTTGAAAGTTTCCTTGCCCTTCCATTCACCAATCTGCAACTCAACTTTCCGTGCCTCCCCGAAAATCAGAACTTCCTTGGAATTCTCAGTCTTGATCATACTGTTTGACTCTTGAACTGTAAGACCAAGTTTCTTAGCAGCCTTCTTGGACATGAATAGATCAGATGCCCCAGTGTCCACAAGGGCACTCCTCGATCGTCCCACAACGGTGATGTTCACAAACTCAACCCTTCTGCTTTTAGCCTTTTCACGCCCTGGCAGAATTCAGTATCATTGGACCAAGTCTCGCAGCCTCGCTACTCTCGGGCTTATCATCCTCCTTGGATGGCTTAACTTGATTCGGCCTCTGTGGCTCTTGGCATTGGTACCTTTTCAACTACGCCTTTACAGACCCTAGCTTCCTTGCCTTGACACTGGCAATTGCGCCAATCCTCATAGGCTCCTCTTCTGTCGACTCGTCCTCCTCATGACACTCGGCAGCAGCAAGTTTACCTTTTGCCGGACAATCCCTCGCGATGTGTCTCTTTTTGTGGCAAAGGTAGCATGTGACTTGCAACCTCTCGTCCCTCTGTTGACGATGGTGTTCGGGCTTGCCATTCCCACCTGATGGCTTCTTCACGCCCCTTGGAGGCTCGTCATTTCTATTAGATGACTTCTCCTTCTCTCGATCACTATCGTGGTGCTTCGATTTTGAGTGGTGGTGATGCTTACTACGCCCAATCTCGATGACGGACTCAGCAACTGTCAAGGCGGCGGAGAGTTTTGTCACACCCCTCCGTTGTAACTCCATCTTTGCCCATGGTTCTAACCCATCCATGAAAGTAAAGAACCCATCTTCTTCACTCAAACTCGGGACCTGCGAACTCAGTTCTACGAACATTCGGTCCCTCAATAACTGTGCATCTCTTTGTCTAAGACGCCTCAGCTTCGATCGTGCCTCATCTTCGACATACTGAAGGTAGAACTGCTCTTTAAACTCATCTTGGAACCCTTTCCAAGTATCAATGATAGCTTCCCCACGCTTCACATCTTCGCACCTGCGCCGCCACCACGTTTGTGCAAGATCAATCAAATAAACACTTGCAAAGCTTACCTTTTTAGCATCCTCCACGATGCCTACAACTTTGAAGTATTCCTCCATTCCCCAAAGAAAGTTCTCCACATCCTGGGTGGATCTCGTCCCTTTGAACTTCTCAGGTTGGGGGATATCACACAAGACCTTGGGAGTTGCAGTCGCAATGCCATTCTCAACCGCAACCTTCAAAACAAGCAGCTCAGTCTTGAGCATCTCCACTTCCTTCTTCAGATTACCAGACTCAGAACTCTTTGCCTTGAGCTCCTCAATCTCACTCTTTAGAGCAACCACCGTGGCCTCTAAAGAATCACCACGCTTCAAGAACTTCACATCCATCTCATTTAGAGCCGCTTGAACATCGTCCTTGAGTCCATCCAAGGACTTGATCAGTTCGAAATCCAACAAACCTAGCTTCTCTATGTCCAACGTCTCCACCAGTTCCAATGCTACCTTGGCCTCTGCCATGGATTCCTCTAGCTTGGTAACCCTCCCCTAGATCGATGTGATCACGTTCTTTGACGAACCCCTATTGGATTTGTCAGCCGTGGTGTCAACTCCCTTCTTCACTACAGTGCTTTCTCCATCACGAGCCATCTCAAACAACAAATCTGCTCAGCAAAACCTTTGCTCTGATACCACTTGTCACGGGGCTAGACTTGTGCTAGGCAAACCGTGCGGGCCTTAGTTACTTTCTCGGCTGAAACGACGGCTAAGTCACCCTAAACACTCTAAGTAAGAGACTTAGAGAAGTGCGGAAACGTAAAAACAAGGATGACAAGTAAAAGTAAAGAGAGAAAGACTAGAGTGAATGCTGACTTGTATTAACTCTGAAGTGAAGTGTGTAAAATGAAGTGGGGATGAGTCTCCTTTTATAGCTGCAACCCCCTACAATCAATGGTTGAGATACATTACAATCAACAGTATAAATCTGAGCCTATCTTATCTACATCTCTGTTTGAATTTTAAACAAGAGATAATATGAGATTTAATTACAATTATCATAAGTGATAAGTAAGTTGCCTTATCAGAATTACCATGGTAAAAGCTTTGCCTTTACTATTTACCAAAGCGACTGGGCCAACTTTCCTGGGTCATTTGGCAAGCCCAAAATACTGTAAAGATGGTCTTGAATTGCTTTCTTTGCACTTGTCTCGGTCGCAGGCTTGCGGTCCGTGACACATATCATTAATCAATCAAAAACACTATCTTTATCGCGAAACCCCTGTATGATATTGCAGCAAGGAAAAGCAAATTGAATCAATAAATAACAAATTGAATCAGTTCTGCATACAAAATATTGTACCTTTCTTGAGGTTCTTCACATTCTTAGAGGAGAGAGTGATCCTAATCTTGTGAATCTGCTCCTGAGGCTCCTCCAAACCAGGCTTGGTCGGCTTCATTACAGCATACGCCATGATTATTGACCTTTTGCTTCTGTTAAAAACAATTAAATTCCACATAAATAAATAAATAAGTAAATCACAAAACAATTGGAATAAACCATAACATGGAATTCAACGAAAAAGGTCAAAATCACAAGACAGTAACAAAACGGAACAGTCTGCTTATCATTTTCATATGAAAAAATAAATAAAACAACTCAGCAAGTGAATATATTGCAAAAATGGGAAAGAGTTTAAATACAAAATATTGTGGGATTTTAGTATTATGATGAAAGATAAAGCCTAGAAAAATTCCAGAATAAAGATCTAAGGCCCTACCCTAATGCAAATTTTTAACACATTAAAATGAAATGGAAAGAGAGAAACCTGAAAACGTGAGAGAAAGAGAGTTATAGTATAAGAAGAAAAAATGAAATCAAACTACAGATTTACATCTCTTAAGAGTGATAAACAAAAATCAGAAGAAAATGGGAAATCGCTTTACAAGAGAATTAGAACTGCAAAGCTCAACAAGAAAATCAACTGAAGCCCTAAGCTGCTCAACTTGATCTTCATCGCTAAAACATATAGTTTTAAAAGAACTTCTATAAATAGTTTTAAAAGAACTATCCTTAACTAGTGAGAAAACCGATAAGCAATAGCATGTCACTAACATTTTTTTGCTATGCATGTTCAATTATCAAACAAATCAAGATATTTGCAATATATTTTGTATGCAATATAGAAGAAGAATAGTAAAAATTCGCATCAAATATCCAGTGTAAGAAGAAGTAAGAGATAAAATGCAGTAGAATACATGAGTGGGAGTACTGAAGGATGGAAATTGCTTGAGCATGATAATGCACAAGGCCGTAAGTCCAGCAACCATAAGGATTTTCCCAACAATAATGCTCTTCTTTCTAGGATCAGGTTCCAAGACTACATGCAAATAACAACAATATCATTAGAATTGCATTCGGGTTTCGAACACAAGCAAGCATAAATTAACAGAATGCAGATAGCACTCAGACACGAATTGCTACTTTAAAAAGGAAATATTACCGGCAAACGGCACTGATCGAGCTGACCTTGTCTGGCTTCTTCCTCTTGATGAATTTAACATTTTGAAAAAAAGAGAGAGAGCTTGAAATGAATGTATGGTATGCAGAGCAAGAAACACCAATTTTTGTCTCGATTTCAATCAAATCAAAAACCCTTCCTTGCAAATGCTTTTCTGGAAAAATATGCTACAACACACAAACATATATGAAGAAAATCGACGAAGAACAACACCGAATCTATTATCAGGTGCGTTGCCAAGTCGATTAAGGCTTAATTCCCCCAAATTATTGAAAAATCACACTTACAAGCAGCAATGAGCGGAAAAGTGTTGGCAAAACTAATTTTCGTTGCTATTCTCAAATCTAATCTTAACAAAATCTAAAAAAATAAAATTATTTTATGTTCAATAAGAACTTTACCGTTTGGTTGGCTTGCTTGCTGGTGCAGTTGAGCGGCCGTAGGGACGGTCGACGGTGAGGTGAACGGCAAAGAGCACAGCAAGGCGAACGGCCAGGAACGATTTCAGATTTACAGCACGACGAGGAGAGCTTGCGAGAAGTTAGGGATTCAAAGCACGATAGATTTGGGAATATGAATAAAACTCTGAGTTTGAGACTCAAAAAAACGCCGCTAAAAGATATTTATTGCGGCGTTTTTAAAAAATCGCCACTAAAAGAACATCTATTGCGGCGTTTTTCATTTGAAACGCAGCTATAACGAATTTTAATGCGGCGTTTTGTTTTGTTTTTCTACGACGACGTTTATCAAATAAACGCCGCTAAAACTAGACTTATTGCAGCGTTTTTTTCAAAAATGCCATTAATTATTTTTCTACAACGACGTTTGCCTTCAAAACGTCGTAAAATTTGTCTTTTTGTGGCGATTGTCATTTAAACGCCGATATAGGTAAAATATTAGCGGCGTTTTTTTAAAAACATCACGAAATGCGCCGCTATATACCGAGTTTGGTGTTGTGGAAGAATTTATGATTTCATGATAAGAGGTTAGTAGTGTATACGTTATTTCTTTAGCATGTCTAATTCTTTTTGAAATGGTAAAATTTTATTAATTTATTTTATAACAGTTTTTTTGACATAAGTAATAGAGAACAAATCATAAAGGTTGATTTATTACGGTTGATATATTGATTTCATGTTAGGGTTTGTTTGTTTCACTGAAAACTGTTTTTCGAAAAATGAATTCTAGAAAATGAATTATAGTTTTTAGAAAATTAATTGCAGAAACCATTTTCCGGTGTTTAGATGATGTTGTACAATTCATCTTACACTGTTTGGTAGAGTTTCCTGAAAATTTCATGAACAGTCCACAAACAAGCATCGATAATGCTAAAAACAAGTTCCAACCAAAACATGGTTTAAGGTTTAGGCTAGTGTTTAGGGTTTAGGATAACATTTATGGTTTATGGTTCAGATCAATATTTAGGGTTAGGGTAGCATTTAAGGATTAATATTTAAGGTTTAGAGTTTAAGGTTTATATTAGTGTTAATGGTAGTATTTATGGTTTAAGGTTTATGGTTTAGGGTTGGTGGTTAGGTTTTAGGATTTAGGATTTAGGGTTTATGACAACATTTAGGGTTTATGGTTTAGGGATATTGTTTAGGGTTTATTATTTAAGGTTTAGGGTTTTTATTTAAGGTTTTGGGTTTAGTGTTTATATTAGTATTTAGGGTTTAGGGTTTATGTTAATGTTAATGTTTATTGTTTATGGTTTAGTGTTTATGTTAGCATTTAGTTTTTATAGGTTAATGTTTAAGGTAAGTGTTTATGGTTTGGGGTTTAACATTTAGAGTTTAAGGTTTATGTTAGTGTTTATGTTAGCATTTAGCGTTTAGGGTTTAACATTTAGAGTTTAGGGTTTAGTTTTAGGGTTTATGTTTAGGATATAACATTTAGGGTTTTCTGTTTAGGGGTTAGTGCTCATGGTTTAGGGTTATGTTTGTGTGTAGGGTTTTGTATATAAGGTTTAGGATTTATCATTTATCATTTATTGTTTAGGATTTAGGCCAATGTTTAGGGTTTAGGGTTTAAGTTCTCATTTAGGGTTTAAGGTTTACGTTAGTGTTTAATGTTTAGGGTTTATTATTAATGCTTAATGTTTATGTTAGCATTTATGATTTAGGGTTTGTGTTAGTGTTTAGTGTTTAGGGTTTAGGGTTTATGTTAATATTTAAGGTTTAGGGGTTAATGTTTAAGGTTAGGGTTTTTGTTAATGTTTAGGGTTTAACATTTAGTGCTTAGTGTTTATGATTTAAGGTTCATGGTTTAGTTTTCATGTTAGTATTTAGGCTTAATAGTTAAAAAGTTGCTTAACATATACCTTTTGTTCCAATTCTAACTTTTTTTTGTCACTTTGGTGCCTAACGTTTTATTTCGTAATTCAGATTGGGTTTTTTCGTCAACGGCCGTTAAAGATTTTCCGTCAACCAATTATAACATGACACGTGGCCTATTTTATATATTTATTTAATTTCTGAATAACTTAAAAATTATATACTTCTTAACAAACCCCAAAATTTTAATTTCTTTCAAATAAACCCTCAAATCACATCTCTATCACCGTTCAGCATCTCCCACACGTCGGCGGTTCACCGTTCACCACCCAAGCGTCAGGTACCACACCGTTCAACATCCCTCACCCTCTAGTCGTCGATTAGAAGCTCAACCGATCTCTTTTTTCTTCATTTTAGATGTTCGTCGACGGAGCAATCGATAATTCATTCGTCGGTTTTCGACGTCGGAATCATAGAGCTTTCAGTCGTGGGGGGCCGACGAAGGCAAGGGTTGTGGTTGAACCAGTGGTGGGAGGGGAGGAATTTAGGGATCTAGAGTTTGGATTTGGGGGTTTTAGAGAAATTAAAGATTTGAGGTTTTTTTATAAAATTAATGATTTTCTAATTTTTAGAAAAATAAAAATTAAAGAAAATAACAGAATATGTCACGTGTCATGTTTTTATTGGATAACATAAAATTTTTAACGCCCTTCACAGAAAAACCCAATATGAGTTACGGAATGAAACGTTAAGCACCAAAGTGACCCCAAGAAAAACAATAGACACCAAACTGGAACAAATGGTATAGGTTGGGCACCTTTCTGTCTATTAAGCCAATAAATTATAATAAAAAATATAATAAAAATAAATATGAAAATGCTATTAAAAAATATGAAAATGAAATACATATTTACACTAAAATAAAATTTGGAATCAATTCACACCTAATACATATATTTGAATCTTAAGAACACAAAATCTCAGTCATTGCCAAATGCCAACTTTACTAAAGCACCTTCCTTCTACATACCTTTATTTTATTTTACTTCTAAAAAAGGGAGAAAAACTAAAGAAATTTGTCCAAAGTTTCAAAGACATTCAACATTGGGATGAAAAGAAAAGTAATTATCAATCTTTTGTACTCGCTACATCTATTTTTTTTCGAATTAATTCAAATCGAATATTATAAAAAATAATTATTTTAATTTCATTTTTTTCAATTTAATTTTAAATTATTTTAACAATGACATCTTAATTTTATTAATCACCATAAAAGATAATATAATATAATGCATCAAAAAGAGTAAAAAAGGGACAAATTCACTAAAAGCCTCTTACAATGGTGCAAAGAAAAGCATATACTTCCATAGAGAATAGCATACCAAAATTTAGAAACCTCCATGAATCTCTTTGTCTCTATCCAAACGAGACGCTTTATGAGGTGAAAAAGGAATGATGAGCGAACCAAGCAATCGGACAGACTACTCCACTACCCAAGTCTGATTACATCGGCAACCAACCATCAACCGAGTGGGGATCCATCTTTCTATGACCACCGACAGAACCATAATCAGAGATTAGCGTCGTGAAGATCTCTGTCCGAACATCAACCGACTACTAAGGTATGTTGAAAATCATGCCACAAGGACAAATGAAACGAACCATAAAAAAGTAAAAAAAAAAGTGTCATAAGGACAAAAGAAACACGTGTCATAAAGCAGAGATTCTTATTAAAACATAAAAATACAACAAAAAAAAATAAATCTAGTAGTCGACAATTAATACTAAAATTAATTACCGACTACTAATAGGGAAAAAATAAAGCTGTTGACGACACAAATTTTTGAGAGAGAGGCTAGGTTAAAAAACCCTAAAGAAAGAGCACTATAAAAAAAAGGCTATTCTAATTAGTAATTATACACTTCGAAAATTCTAATGTTCAATTTGTCCATTTTTCTATTTCATGTTTTAAAATTTAAATTCTTAAAGAATATACTATTTTATTCCGGTAAAACAGCCTATAGTTGATAAAATTTTCTCAATTTCGTTTCCCTTTATTCTGGATTCGTTATGTCTAAGACCTATACAGTACGAGGCAGTTTTTTTTTTTTATAAATAAAGAGAAAGGATTAACATAGGCCTCGTTAAAAACCTTCCTAACTTAATCAGAGAAAAGAGTACCTATGTAAAATTCATACAACCTTCGAGCTGAACTTGAACAAAAAAGCAGAAACAAAGTTAGGAGCAATCCTCCCGTAACAGATCCAACACCTCAAATGGCGAGGAATTAAAAACACATAGATCAAACGAATCCCGCACCGCCAACTTCGCCAACGTATCTGCCACTCGATTAGCATCACGACAAATATGCCGAAATTCCATTCCACCATGTATTGAAACAAGATCTTTAATCGAAACAATCAACGACGAGGACACCACTCTTGAAGACGATCCCGACAAAGCATGAAACACATCCATGTTATCAGTTTCCACTACTACTTTCCTTACATCAACCCCCATAGCGCATTTGAGGCCTTCAAACACCGCCCAATGCTCCGCTTCAAACACCGAGTATTTTCCAATAAACCTAGAAAAGCCGTAATCCAATTCCCTTGCGAAACGCGGACAACCCCCCACATGACGAGGCAGCTTTCTTTGACAATTATTATGCTTCCCATTTGCTTTTAATTAAACTGTCATTCAAGTTTTTTTTTAATAAGGGTTAACTATTGAGATGATCACTTATATTTTCTTATGTATAGAGTTGGTCATCAATTTTAAAAAACCACTAATAAAATTATTTACATTTTCGATCTGTAAATTTTTGGTCACCAAAACGTTTGCTGCCGTTGAACTTTAACGGGAGACTAATTTGACACAATAAAAAGAATGATAAATTTCCAGTCCTTTCAACAACAATCGTCTTAGTTTTTTTTCTAATAACTCAATGTATAGATTCAAAAACACAAACCATTTTACAGTGACATCAAGTATACATTTTCCCCATCAGAAAAATAGTTCCCACCATAATGACATTGACAAATGCAAACCTGAAACTAAAGCTTTGTTAAAAGTAAAATTTCAAAAACCCATCTTTCTTCTCAAGAACAGCTTCACTTCCACTATGTAATTATGGTCCATTATTAGAAGATTATAAGTGCAACGTCTCCTAGCTCAAACATGGATACCAAAAAATTCTTGCTGCTTTACCATTACCCTCCTAATAAGCCATTGAAGGCATAAAACAAGCCTCATTTAACCAATCTCCAGACATGGAAAAAATCAAAACTTTGTCTGAAGGACCAGAAGTTTAACTACATGTGTCGATTAGATTTGTCTATTTTGGAACCAGATAGCAAACCATATCTATAAACTGTAAATCTCTCATTGTAATATAAGCAAACAAGTAGTCGGTCATCTTAAAATATCAAACATAAACAATTTTCAATGTCCAGTAAGGATGAGCTCGTAAAAGGACGACTTATTGCCGATCATCAAACAATTAGTGATGGTTTAAATTATTGTGATTTCTCTATCAATGGCATCCATTTTTGTGATGGTTTAAAACCTTGAATTATTGGCACAAATTGATGCTAAAAGATTGAGAATTAATATAGTAGAAAATATATAGTGTGAATTGGAAATTAATATAATAGAAAATTAGGGATTATGTTAGATGAAAAAGAATATAGAAGGGAGGGGAGAGGAGAAGAAATAAAAAAATTGTAAATATGGAGGATTAAATGTGTAATTATACAAATTGTTTTTATTTTGGTGGTCAAAATAAAAGTGAAGTAATAGTTTAGGGACTATTTAGGTAATTTATCCTTCTATTTATTATGTAATATCAACCTCCCGTTAAAGTTTAGCGGCAACAAACGTCTTAGTGACCAAAAGTTTACAGATTGAAAACGTAATTGACCTTACTGGTCGTTTTTGAAAATCGGTGACCAACTCTATGCTGAGGGGAAACATAAGTGACCATCCCGGTAGTTAACCATTTTAATAAAAAGCTGCTTGTTTTTTAAAAGGAGAAAATATCTAAATTAAAAATGAAGGTTTACAATCATAAACGTAAACTTAACACATAATTTGAATATTTTCTGATATCCAATGACATAAAGAACTAACCACTTTAAATCATACAAAAACTCAATCAGAAGACTCAAACAAAAGATAGATACGACCAGATCTGACTGCATTAGCAAACGAACCACAAAAGGGGATCAAACTACTGAAAGACCACCGACAACCACAAATCAAAGCTGAGCGTCGTGAGAAAATCATCCACAAACACAAACCACGTATCCAAATCCAATATAAAGGTCCAAATCAAGGAAGATATGCAGAATAACCAAATAAGCGCTATCTTGATCAGTCGAGGCAATATCAATCCAACCCTAAGAGAATAAAAATAAAATGAAATGACCAAACGACCATCAATAAAAACTAATGACGTGCTAAAACACAGAAAAAGACGTACCAAATGACAGAGAAAAGCATGCGACAAAAGCAAAATTATAACAAAAACTACAAAAATAATATAATATAATATAATATAATATAATATAATAATACAAAGGTAAAAGAAATATTACTAGCGATTGACAACCAACACCGAAATTGATGTTGTCACCAACAATAATACAAGATATGAAAAACCACCATACAAGATGAAAAACTAAAGTTACTCTTTAGAGAGAAATTGGCTTTTCCAATTTAGAAAAATCAAGCGACTGTTTGACTGAATAGTCACTTTGACCTTTATTATTTTTGAAGCAATTTAGCTCTCAATGTTTCATTTAGGGTCAAAATGACCCCTCTACGAATGAAAATGACTAACTGACGATAAACAACTTGAAATGACTAGACAGAATGAAACGTTATAAGGAAAAAATATTTTATATTTTATACAACTTTATAAAATTATTTTTCGATTGATGTGTCTTCCTGTAAAGTCAACATATTTACTTATATGACATTGCTATCTAGGGGTGGGAATTGGGTGGGGCAGGGACAATTTTACATTCCCCACTCCGCTCCAACAGTTGCAGTTACGGTTTTGGGGAATCCTCATTAAATGCTTCGGGGATTTTTTTGTCCTCATACCCTCCCGCATGGATCTCTACGATTTTTGGGAAATCTCAATGCTCAAAAATATTAAACAAAATTATTATTTTACTGACCAAAATAAATGACCAATTCAGTTTAAAATATAAAGTTTTAATACTTCGATTGGAAGTAGTTATGAGATGATGAAGATTGAAAGCGTGTTGTGTTGGGGAAGATTTAGACGAGGGTTTTAGCTTATATATAAAAACTAAGATAGAAACATGTTGAGAAACTTCAGTGTGACTTGGTTTGAGAGAAATTTTAAGTGATAATATTATAGTTATGATTTTTTATTAAAATATATATTAGGGGTAAACATATATATATATATATATATATATATATATATTTAAAATTATTTAAAATATCGAGATCATTGCAGATATTTTTGGGGATCCCCACGATTATTTATACGGCTACGGTTTGGTTATCCACAAGGTTCGAATATAGCAATCTTTGTCCTCATCCCCATTTGAGTTTTGGTGATAAAACTTCCCATGTCCCGTGTGTAAAGATTTCAATTATACCCCATACACGTTGGTTCAGATCCCCGCGATTTTTGGATATTCCCCACCCAATTCCTACCCCTACTGCTATCGCGGCACGGTCATGTAGGTTTGTCACGTTATTTCAAGTCATTTATCATTACTTGACTAACAATTTTCATTCGTAAAGGGGTCATTTTAACCCAAAATAAAACGTTAAGTGCTAAATTGCTTCAAAAAAGAATAGAGACCAAAATGACTATTTAGTTAAACGCTAGAAGCATTTTTTTTACATTATGCCTAGAGTTTATAATTAAACTATCATTGAAGTTTCTTTAATTTGTACTTGCATCAATATATATCATAAAGAAAAAATCATATCGACAGAACAAACACATTTGATCGGTTGGTCAAGCTGTTCATCTTCCTTTCCTCATATTTCCTTAGGTCATGAGTTCTAAATTCATTAAGAGCACACATTTCTACCTCTAAAGTCTCATCTAAATAGGATTATGATTAGAATTAAGATTTGAAAAAAAAAATCATACCAACATTATACCTATTTATTTAGATCATTAAGTATTTAAATTAGGGTTAAATGATACTTTTGGTTCTCGAAATTTTTAAAGAAAAATGTTTATTAAACATTTTCACCTCTTGACCTTTGATTTTTTATTTTTATTTTAAAATTAAACTAATTGACACAAAAGAGTAATAGCAATGTTAATGACGTCAATTTATTTTATTTTTTACTAATTTTTATGGCAATTTTAAATAAAACCCCTTTTTATTATTATTTAAATAAATAACCCTCGCAGACCTAAATTTAGAAAAATGACCCCCAAATCTGCCACGTATGAAGAACTCACTTTCTGGGAATAACGAGTTCCAACCTCGCTTTCTGCAAAGAGTGAGGTCTTCATATGTGACAACACTTTTCAAAATAACGAACTTAACAAGAACTCGCATTCTACAGAACGTATGTTCCCCGAGAGTTTGAAGAGCCGGCTTAATTTATCGCGGGCAGACCAAGCGTCTATAAGCATGTTCGACCAATATTTCGGGGTTATTAATCGTATAATTTTAGTAAACATTGAGTTTAGGTACGTAGTACTGGAACTTGTCTTTCATTCGACACCAATATGGGCAAGTTCGGTGCATTGTATACCGAGTAAAATTTGCGTTGAAAACGGTTCCATAGCTTGTTTTTGTGAATGAATGAAAATATAAAATGGCGTGATAGACATATTCGATTTATTAATCGAATAATGTATGTTATTGTTTATCCAAAAAAGAACGAAAACAAATCTAAAATCTAAAAACTATGTAAAAATAAGGTAGAATAAAATATTGGTAATTATAAAATAAGAGATAAAGTCTTGCATAAACATAATTAATTTTTTTAGACATCCCCTCGTCCTAATGATGCCTATGTCTACCCATTCCGCAACTGGGTGCACAACGATCTTGTGGCAGAATCCTCCGAACGGCATGTGCTCCATCGTTGTCGTCATCATCGCCATCCTCATCATCATCGTCATCATCATTGGCACCATGATCGTCCCCGAAATGCAGACCACCGCTGACAATACTGTAGTTGAACTGTGCTGCCAACGGTGGAACATCAAACACCGGAAGACCATATGCAAAAGGCGGTGTTGGGTAATATCTTGGATGCATCGGCATAAAGGGACGAAATGTGTCCGTGATCAAAATCTCGGGTGGAGGCCCCATCTGCTGAAACTTCTCAGGACCACCCATCTGTAGAATGGAGTGCATGAATGTCGGTCATGGCGTTGGTGTCAAACGATGTGCCGCAGACTAATCTGCTGCTTACGCTGTTTTAGACGATGAGGCCCATACAGTGTGACTTCGCCGTCTTTAGATTTTAGGCCCCAATTTGGTACCGCGCTGCGTCGGCTGGCGCTAGGTGGCTTGACATTGTGCGGGCGGCTGATTTTGGGGAGGCACCTCAATTTCTCGCTCGCGCTTCTCCCGATTCAGTGTACGCGGGTTCCCATTTTAGTGGTACCACTGCATATAATCGAATGTGATGTCCTGGTTCACAATGCATTCATAGATGGGCGGCCGCCTGCCATACCTTGTCATCCATTGCCCGACCCAGTTAGTGTGATGATGGGCCCAATGGACTTCTGTCTTCCCCTACCGCGTCAATCGATGTAATTCGTCCAAATTGGGTGACGGCTCCGAAACCCCTTGGACGTAGCCAAATTGTCGCAGAACCCGATCGGTAGGATGCCACTCGACAATTTCGTAGT